>VWZZ01008113.1:51995-72107 GCA_013399095.1 Psophia crepitans
TTGGCAGGGGGGGGTGGACTAGATGATCTTTCAAGGTCCCTTCCAACCCTTGTGATTCTGTGATTCTGTGATTATATCCTTGCTTTTTTTACAAATGGGTACAACTTCCCTTACCTGGAAGTTCCATTTTGTGTAAAGAGAGTAAAAATAACAGTTAAAGACCAAAGTATACATGCATTCATAATCACCCCTGGAAATCTTGTTTTAGCAAAAATTGTGGTTTGATATTTGAAATACCGGTATCTTATTGACAAGTTCATCTTAATGCATGTTTAAGATGTGTATTCCTCTTTACATTCTACTTGTTTCCATGGAACCTTCCACTTGCAAAAATATTTCATAATCAGCATGCTTACTTTCAGTGTTTTAGGGTGAAATAAAATGTCTATACAATGTTTCCCTTAAATGAAAGCAAATAAGTAAAAAAAAAAGTAAATGAAAAAGAAATTGAAAGAGCTTGAAAAGATTGATGATGCTAAAAATTCAGGTGTTTGAGCTCTTTATTTCAAGCAATTTACTCAACAAAACATTTTCTTCTGATAGCACACTGCTCACAAACTAAACATGATTTTTTTAAAAATGTGCATTTATTTTCAAAGCCAAAAGATGGGTGTTACCAGAATATTTGTGCTATAGATGATGTGCCTGCTTATTAACTGTAATCATAGACAAAGTATAAGGGATGTGTTGTCCTTGGTTCTGAATATTCATGTGTGTGTGGTACCAGACAAATTGTCTGAAACCTACTTCTCTCTTTGTTTTTTGCACCCCAAAAAATTGCAGCCACACTTTGGGGTACAGTTTTGTTTCTGCACCTGTTTGAGGGATATTACCAGTTTATTTGAGTGCTGAAGTGTCTGGTTGGTGCCTAAAACTGAAATCAAAATGAGAGCGATTGCATATGCGGTTTACCAAGCAGAAGGCAGGTAGCTGAAGCTGTTCTCACAGTTGTGATAACTGATAATTTTATCCATTTAAATCATAGAATACTGTAACAAATTCTACCTTCTGGTTACTAAATGACATACAGCAGAAAGATAATGGAGTTGGCAATGAACTTAGGAGAATCAAGTAGAAGCTGTCACATGGAAAAGATCAGCTAAACGTTGTATTAGTTTGAATTTTCAAATGCCAATCAAAGGCAACCACATAGAAAAATAGTTTACTTTGTTATACTGTATTTTTTCTACTTGCAGGTTAGAGAAAAGAAAATCAAAATAAGACCATGATGGGGGAAAAAAGTGGGTTTCATTGATCGTCTGCTATAGCGGCCAGAATAAGTATCTGTGGCTTCAAATTTATGAGAAGGAGTTTTGCTTTGAATTAAACTGTTAGCTACTTAAAGACAGGCCATCTTTTTGTTTAGCATGGAACACTGATGAGACTAAGCCACCTGGAGTGCACAAGACTGACATTTGTGTGTTGATTTAACTGATCAGAATAAGCATAAAGCAATCTGAAGAAAGAAACAGGTATACTACAAAATGTAAAAAAGTGTAAACATCTGGGGCTCAGCAACCAGTGTCACTCAGAACACAACCCATAGCAACTTTCACCCAGGATGCAAGCCCTTTTCAAACACACAAGGCAAAAACATACTTCCTAAAAAGCTTTGTTGATCAAAGAAATGTCTTCAAAAGCCTCCCAGGCACATTGGTAAAAGTATGTCTGATTCCACTTGAAGTGTCCCCGAGTCTCTCTCTGGTTGCCACTGAAACATTTCCATTTGAAATTAAAGCTACTTCAGTAATAATTAAAGAATAATGTCAATAAATTTAATCATATATTTTTCTCTTATAAATTATTTATAGTTGTGGAGTTTGGTATTTTCAGGTTTTTGTTTGGGTTTTTTGTTTGATTTTTTGTTTTGTTTTGTTCTGAATTTTGGGGGTATTTTGGTGGTGTTTTTTTTGTTGTGTGGTTTTTTTTGTTTGTTTGTTTTTTACTTGTTGGAATATTTAAAAATACAGTAAAGTAAAACAAAGTTATTGCTGATAAGTTTTTCCTTCCTGGACTCACCCAGCTCCTATACCAGTAAAAGTGTGGCTTTGTGAGGACAGGACAGGAGCCCTGGTTATCTTCTTTTTGGTCATTCAGACCTGTCAAGAAGTTGTAGCACCTTACATTGCATAGCTAAATGAAAAACAGGGAATTGTTTTCTGTCATAAATAGCAGCACTTTGTACGAACTGAATGTTTGTAAGATGTCCTTATCAGACTAAGACTAACAGCTGGGCATGTTATGAAATCTGAGCTTTTCCCCCTGCTTTTAAAAGACATGAATACAAATCAGAATTTCAGAAAAGTAATACTACAGAGTGCAGCAGTAAAGTGCTGGAGTGGATCCAGAAATAAAACAGTATTTTTAGTTAATATTTTTAGTTGATCATGAGCTTGCACTTCAGCGTTTTGTTGGCTCAAAGACCCTATGAATGATGAGATTAAGTGATTGGTAAAAGCCTACTCAGTTGAGCTTGAAAGCCATATACCTTGTCCACATAGAAGTAAAATACAGACAAGTGAAAAACCGCAGGCTCTGATTATTCTGAAGGTCTTGAAAATTTAGTAATTGGTGCTTAGGGAAATCTGGAAAAGGCTATTATTAGTCAGTGTAAAAAGCTGAAGAAACCAGCCATGTCAGAATGGCTATATATACTTTTACCTAACGTTCTTGAGACAAAGATGATGAGAAATGCCTTGATCTGCAACAAACTGAGGAGAAAGTGGGATCTGTAGTATGTCTTAAAGGTCTTTGTATCATAAAAAAGTTAATTCAGGAAGAACAGAAAAGAGGTATCGTGCAGCAGAATGTGGGTTTATGACTATGTGTGCCTATGTAAGCCTCAACGAGGTTAGAAAAAGATGAGTTAAATATTCATTCAGACAAATGATACTTCTGACATTTTTCCGCACTACTATTAATTATTACTGTGACTTCAGAACTGTGTATACAGTATGACACTCAATACTCAAAATTAGCGTTAGGTAGGCTTTGCTTCACCTTTGATCCCTATCAAAACCAAAAGTTTTAGTCTTCTGCCAGAAAAGTTAAAAAAAACATAAAAAGATAAATGACTGCAGGAAAGAAGATAAAAAATGTTAGTGTAACATGTTAACTGTTATTTTTGAACAACATACTCTCTCATATGAAAAGCCAAAATAATGTGGGATAAAAATTGTATGTTGCTTTGATTCCCGGCTGAACATTGTAATATTGCAAGTGAAAGCCTAAAAGCTTTCTTATTAAAAAAGAAAAAAGAAAACAAATTGCTTAAAATGAGTGTAATGATATGGAAAACTGTAAGATGTTAAAGTTGTGTGGCAAGGTCAGCACATGCTGGAGGGAAGGGATGCCATCCAGAGAGACCTTCACAGGCTCGAGAGGTGAGCCTATGTGAACCACATGAAGTTCAATAAAGCCAAGTGCAAGGTCCGGCACGTGCGCTGGGGCAATCCCAAGCACAACTATAGGCTGGGCTGAGAAGCAGCCCTGAGGAGAAGGACTTGGGGGTGCTGGTTGATGAAAAGTTCAACATGAGCTGGCCGTGTGCACTCACAGCCCTGAAAGCCAACCGTGTCCTGGGCTGCATCAAAAAGTGTGGACAGCAGGGCGAGGGAGGTGATTATGCCTCTTTACTCCACTCTCATGAGACCCGATCTGGAGTATTCATCCATCTCTGGGGTTCTCAGTACAAGACAGACATGGAGCTGCTGGAATGAGTTCAGAGGAGGGCCACAAAGCTGATCAGAGGGCTGGAGCACCTCTCCTATGAGGACAGGCTGAGAGAGTTGGGCTTGTTCAGCCTGGAGAAGAGAAGACTCTGGGAAGACCTAATTGCGGCCTTCCAGTACTTAAAGGGGACCTACAAGAGAGATGGAGAGGGACTTCTGACAAGAGTAAGTAGTGATAGGACAAATGGTAATGGTTTTAAACTGAAAGATGGTAGATTCAAATTAGAAATAAGGAAAAAATTATTTACTGTGAGGGTGGTGAGGCAATGAAACGGTTTGCCCAGAGAGGTTGTGGAGGCCCCTCCCCCTTCACTGGAGCTTTGAGCAACCTGGTCTAGTGGACGGTGTCCCTGCTCATGGCAGGGGAGTTGTAACTAGATGATCCTTGAGGTCCCTTCCAACACAAACCACTCTATGATTCTATGATAAGCAGTGAAAATCTTCTATAGATGACTAGTTCGTTTAAGAAGTCTTGCCCTAGTCTACGTTAATGCTACCCCTGGAGTCAAATAGCCTTCTTGCACAATGACTGACAGTTGTTTTGAAATATTTCAAGATTTGTGATTGCTGTTATGGTTCATAGTGTGATTTTTTCCCCTCATGCAACACAGTGAGCTGTACTGCCTGTCATTTGCTGTCTGTGTTTATTCCCTACATATCAATATTATTATCTTTGCTATTTTCACACAGCTGTGCAGTAGACAGAAACTGCCTCAGAACTATTGTAAATGTCTTCAGGGTTAGTGGCTTCAAATTATCTATACCGTTGACGAGCCTATCATTTCATACCCACTACCCTATCTAAATGTACTTGAACATTAGAAAATCAGCAAGTTTGCTGATGGCACTAAACTGGGAGGAGTGGCTGACAGCCAGAGGTTTGTGCTGCCATTCAGCGAGACCTAGATAGGCTGGAGAGCTGGGCGGGGAAGAACTTAATGAAATTCAATAAAGGTAAATGTAGGGTCTTGCATCTGGGAAAGAAGAATCCCATGTGTCGATATAGGTTGGAGACTGAGCTGCTGGAGAGCGGTGTAGGGGAAAGGGACCTGGGGGTCTTGGTGGACGGAGGGATGACCATGAGCCAGCAATGTGCCCTGGTGGCCAGGAAGGCCAATGGCATCCTGGGGTGCATTAGAAGGGNNNNTGAGGAAAGGCTGAGGGAGCTGGGTCTCTTTAGCTTGGAGAAGAGGAGACTGAGGGGTGACCTCATCAATGTTTATAAAAATGTTAAGGGTGAGTGTCGGGAAGATGGAGCCAGGCTCTTCTTGGTGTCATTAAGCGACAGGACAAGGGGCAACAAGTGCAAACTGGAGCATAGGAGGTTCTGGGTTAATAAAAGGAAAAGCTTTTTTACTGTGAGAGTGACAGAGCCCTGGCACAGGCTGCCCAGAGAGGTTGTGGAGTCTCCTTCTCTGTAGACATTCACAACCCGACTGGACACGTTCCTGAGTGATGTGCTCTAAGTGGCCCTGCCTTGGCAGGGGGGGTTGGACTAGATGATCTTTTGAGGTCCCTTCCAACCTCTACGATTCTGTGATTCTGTGAAAATGTTAGCTATGAATCTCAAACTCTAAAGCCTTTAAGTGCTTGTTCACCTTTACTACTAATAAAATATTACTAGAAGTATTATTGAGTATTGTGGACCGAAATCACTAATATATAATTTTAAAAATGTTAACTTAAACTGAAAATTTGCAAGGATAAGTTATCAAAATCTACATCATTATGGGAGGCAACTATATGGAAGAGTCAAATAGTCTTTAAAAATAATTTTTAAATATATGTGGACAAAAGGTCAGCTGGTATGTGGATGGCTTCTGTGACTTGTCAACAGTGCATTTACTACTCTGGAAACATAAGCCAATTCTTGCCCCAAGGAACTGACAGCCAAATTCAAATTGAACAGCTGATACACACCTAGTTACGTGTGCCAAATTGAGCTGGATATAAAACTTAAACATTTCCCAGAATGCAGTTTGAGATTAATGAATTGCTCTAGTCATGTATCTCATTGAGTCAGGTGATACAAGATTAGATTTCTGTTTAGATTTTGTAAAACATTTTTTGAACAATGTGAAAACTTGTCTTTAAATCATTAGATAAGATGAATATTCAATATATATTTACCTGTGCTGTGAAAGAATGTAAACGTTCTTACAACTGATATTGTAAGCTAGTAATAAAATAGCAAAAATTGTAGGTCTTGGAATTACAGGGAAAATAAAAAGGCCTTTGGAGGCATTATGCACATTTTATTAAAGTATCATAATCAACAGAGGAAAATCAGTACTGTATATTGTATGACATTTAGGTTGCCAGTCACAAATCAAAGGATTAAACTTGTTATGGATATATGCAGACATCTCTCTCTATGTCCTATCTCTCTCTGTATATACATATATTTACATGGTATATGCACAAAAAAGAAATTTTAAAAAAGTGAAATCTATCCTCAAATGTCTGCTAGTGATAACAAAAAACCCTCAGTATAAACTGGAAGAAAATATTGTCAAGTACTAAAAAATTCAATCATAAAAAATTATTCACAGAATCACAGAATATGTTCACATAATTTGAGTGGTAAACATGTAAATAATTGGTCAATTTTTATGAACTGATGAGTATTGAATTATGTAATCTATTCACTAATATGATTTAACCTCACCTATTGCACTTTAATATTCTACTGAGCATCCTCTTTTGACTTACATTCATCAAACAGCAAACTAAAAAAACCTATAATTTAGCTAAAGCTGTTTTCTTTTCAAGTAACAGATTTTCCCCGTAACTAGCTAAATTTTATAATCTTTTTAAATTTATGATGTGACTCATAGGTACTCATCTTCTTAACACATTTGTGCTGTCTTACCAAAAGCACATTAGACTATGTATAAAAAAAAGGGGAAGTTTAATCACATTTGATATTCCATAGTCAACGTAGTGTCTAAATATTCATTAAGGAAAAAAAAAATTACATAAAAAGCCAAAGGCACCCTGAATAAAACTCAGTGTAAGGTCAGATTTAAGATCTCTACACATAATAGAAAGTCTAAGTCACTGCAAATGAGCTCTATAAGTATTAGAAAACACTGATATGAGCCTGGAAATCATCTTGACTATCAAGGGATATGTGTTCCATTTTCAGTGTGTGATTTTTAATATAAATGTTTAATGAAAATATTATTAAAATATTCAGTTAATGAAATAAACTGATAGAAGTACCACCAAAAGCAGCTTACTTAATATTCACTAAATGAAATGGAAACATTTATCTTGGATGTTATATCAGTCTTTAGAGAGGTTTTATACTTTACACTTTTTAGAACTATTTAAAGCATTATTATTGTGGATATTCATGACTTTTCTGCTAAACAGGATGATAGAACTGGGGGGGGAGGGGGGAACACATGACCAATGTGTACCTGGGAAAACAAAATATGCTTTATACAAAAGCCTGATTTATCTTTAATCAGACTCACTGGAACCTACTACAGATGTTAACTTTTCTAGTATTCAAAAGAACATAAGCAATGTTTGCAGCTGTCTTAGAAGACTGAGCAATCACACTTTCTAATGATCATTGTGTTGTGACCTAGAATAAAATGAGATAAAAGTAACACCACAGGTGATCACTTAGTCGAGTTTCCTTCCTAGCTTTGCCTAGATCATTCATGCCTGATCTTTGCCTAAAGAAGCATTGTAGGAGTATCTGTTGACTGAGATATAGAAGGAAAACTAGAGGAAGGAAGTTTATCATCTGTCATTAGAGACTAATATTTTAAAAGCTCTGTGCTGACTAAGCTGTTCTTAAAGCTGCCAGAGGAGGCACTGCATAACATTTTTCTCCCAACATTTATTGAACCTTTGCTTAGAAGACTTCTTTTAATATCTGATTTAAAACCTAGCAGGAAATTAATTTTATTTTTTCTGTACTCTTGCCTATGTTGACAAAGTGGACATTCTCTAAGATACCATTCTTGTTGCTGACTTTGATTCCTTCCATTTGTTCTGTATCTTCTTTAAAGGAGAGTTGACAGTGAACCCAGGATGCCAGACCAGGTAGTTTCACTACCAAGCAGAAATAACTGTATTTCACATCCAGCATCCTGGCATTATATTATATAAGGACATTTGTCTTTTTGCTTAATGTGTCCTATGCACTTTATGAAATTTTATCACTCTAGTGTGATATTCTTTCCTGCCACACCAGCCATACCTGCTACCCAGCTAGTAATCTTCCATTTGTGTCACCTACCAGATTTCTCTTTCCTAAGTCTAGATATGTATTTTATTTTATATAATCTTAATGTTTTTGGACTCTGCATGCTTCTAAAGTCATTTTAAGTTCTGTGCAGGTATTCAGCAGTGCTCACAATACTTTCCATCTCAAAATTTGGTGTAAGACATGTGTCATCCTTCTGTCAGGTATGGTTGGAATGTGGCTAAATAGCTAGTGGTTTCTCCTGAAACAAAATACAAATAGGACTGCTAATTCATACCTAGAAGCCTGAGGAGTTAAATTATATACCCAGATTAAATAATATTCAAAAATTAATACATAATATAGACTCATAAGAGATATTGATGTACTCATAATCAATGAACCTAGCGACTGAAAATTAACAGATTCTGATTTCACAGCATGTATGTATAGGAAGCAGGGAAAGGGAAAGGTATAAAAATGGAATATATCCTTGGGGAAAGCAGGTTAATAAAACAGTATGAAGTGAAAGCACTGTCTCTCAAACATTTTTTCTTAATCAAAAACCCTAGTATCATCCTTTTTGTTTCATTCTGAATGTCCCTTCTCTTACCTGAAAAGCATTAAAGTGACTGCATTACACACAGGTCATCGACCAATTTAGAAGAGCTCAGCTTTGGCAGATTCAGCTCTTGTTTGGCCTGTGCAGTCATCTCCACTGACGGACAGGTTTGGTGTTGGGCAGAAAACAGCTCAGTGAAAGAGTTACTTAGTTTACTCTTCATCACATATGCATCTCTACATCACCTCCATTTCAATCCTATTTCTGCAATAATTCAGCTCTTCCTTTCCTTTTGTTTTACTCCTTCACCTCGCTACTGCTAAATCTAATTACGATTCCTCTGGCACATTTAGCATAATTCTATTCCAGTTATTATAACGCAAAAGTAGCAATAGCATAACACTGCCAAACGTGTGAAAAAAGACAATGTTTAAAAAAAGTCCCAAAGCACTGCCTGGTTGTGAGGTCTGGCTTACTCTGTGTGCCATCCTTGCTCAAGCAGTAAGGTGCCTGGTCCCTGGAGCTGTAGGCAAGGCCACCTTCCAAGGCAGTGCTGGGCTGCTTTTTCTGTTCACTGACAATGGATTCCAGGGAATTCCATCCTCTTTCAACTTTTAAGCCACAAGTTACCAGAGCCTCATTTTAGATATCCATGCCAGTGGATAATAAAGTATAGTTAGCTAATGTTGGAGAGCAGTCATTCAAGGAATATATTGCCATTTTATTGTGCATTCATCTAAACTATTTTTTCCTAGTCACATATTATGACAATGTCAGGGTATTCAGATGAGTTCCTGAAATGAAAATGCAGCTTTTCTCCTAATGTGCTGGATAAGCTGTTTTAGGAAAAGGTGGTACCTTGCTATAGCAGGAACTTGACATATCCAAATTGGCTGTCTTTTTATTTACCTTACCATCTTCTGCATATGTGTATATTGATTGTTTAATAAATTTTTTTCCTCAAAATGTCCAGCGAGATCAAAGATAGACAGTTGACATTACTCCTTGAAAAGCATCCTTTCTTCCACTATAGAAATGGATAGTATGTTTGCACTTCTTCGGCCCTCTGGGATCTTCCTTGCCGTCTTTGAAATCTCAAAGAAAGTTGTTAATGGTTCTTTCCTTGGCTAGTTCTTTAAGTATTGCATGATGAATTTCATCAGACCCTACTAACTTCAATATATCTCTCTTATCTAAATGTTGATTAACCTAATCCTGTTCCATTTTGGTGTATATGCCTATCCTCCTCACTGAGCCTGACATTTATGTACTTGGTCATTACTAATCATTTGTGAAAACAGAAGTAAAGAAGATACTTCGGCCTTCAGTTTACCACTGATTATCCTTCTCTCCTTAAAACATTGGATCTATGTTTTCCTTTGTTTTCCTTCTGCTTGTAACACATCTCTAGAAACTTCTTGCTGTCCTTTATGTATGTATCTTGTGGTTTCGAAATATTTGAAAAATTCTAGATTTTTTAAAAGAAAAATCCACTTCCTTCTGGGTAGGTCGGTATATTTTGAAGATTTCAGGTGAATACTATTATGTCAAGAAAAATTTAGGTTTCAAAAATTACACTTTGACTGTCATATCTGCAAGATTTCTTGCGCCCTTAATGAGGACTAGCAGCATCCAAACTTCATGTGAGGATCAGGTACTGATACCCATCATTTCCCACCACTGCAGTGTAGGAAATGTAATGACGTCCAGCTGGGATGGTCAGCTAGTGAACCAGGACTGTGGGACATACCATGAAACCTGTGGTTTTGACAGAAACAGTCCAAGCATTTGGAGATCATTTTCTCTTAACATACATACACTTAATTCTGAATCCAGTACTTTTGCAATGTTAAATTTAATTGAATTCCAAAAATATTAATAGCTAATCTTCATACCTTTGGTGGTGGTGGTAGGGATATTATTTTTCCTCATGTGAATAAAGCCTCATGCATTTAGCAAGATTCTGTAGCAGCGTTGCTTACTGTAGTGCCATTCTTTTTGCCACAATAATGTCCTGTTAATGAACAAATTTCATCTACTTTATATGAAGAAGGTTCAATAGAACAGAAATAGTTACACAGCTGCGTGTCATCTTCTAACCAGATGCCTACAGATGCAAAATTAAAATTTGTGTTACAGTACCTTATAGAAATGTAAGCAAACTGACAGTAGATTCACTTGGTTATCTTTTAGAGTCTCCTAAGAATAAGCCCACAGACACGCAGACCATCCTTAGACCAGTTAGTGTTTATGTCTCTGTTCCATTATTCTTATGTTAGAGGTATGACTGGTATTCACACCAACCAGTTTTATTTATCTAAAATGCAGGTTTCTGAATTGGTCTTCTAGGGTCTCCCTATTGAAGAGGAAGAGATATAGGCATCTCCAGTAAGAATTTTATCTGCTTTACCCAACTTTGTTCCACAAAGTATTTTTATACTTTGTACAACCAGACAGAAAGAATGGCCCTGTAGAAATTTTCTCTTTCTCACTGACTGTAGGGAAGATTGATGATGATTATTTTAGATTACTTCCTTAGATTATATATAAGATACATGCTTAGATTACATTTAGGCAGCTAAATTCAGTTAGGTTAGTCCTGCCCCTAAGTGTAAGAGTGTAGTTGGGCACATCGTGATTATTCCACCTCCCACACTTATGCAGGTGAGCCATCCAGATATAGTGAATATAGTATATATCTCAAAAGCTGTTACTGTTTTCAGCCAATGTGCCACAGAGTAGGCAAGACGGAAATTATGATGGCAATATCCGACCAAAATGCTTCCTTTTATTTCACTGTTAAAAAGCTGAATGGCAAAAGCGTTGGGGAAAAATGTAGGCATTTCTCATTGAATTGGTACAATGTATTTATACAACTGTGGTACCTTTGTGTCAGCTGCAGAGAGCGCTCCTGGAATTCCAAGACTTAAGGATACTCCGGAAAGACAGACCTGTCTGATACTGCTGACCTGTTTGACATTTTTTCATCAAGTAATAAACGATGTTTGGGCTTGATTCATCCTCTTCTCTCATCCTCATAATGAAAAGATCCATGACAATGTCTGAATCAAAATGAAAATTGCCATCTCATGCTTAATTTGGGTTCTGTGATGAACCCCACATTCGTTCTGCCTGTGTTGCTGTTGAGCTAGTAATTCTCTCTTATCTGTACAGCTGACTGTCCTCCTTGCTTCTTACTTGTCCTCTTTAAATCGTTTTATCTTTTTTTTTAATCCAAAATTAAAGGATACAAACTATTATATTTTCTCACAGTCTGTTTAGGGAAAATACTGAAATGGTGGAAGACAACTAACATGTCAGGTCACATACGAACACTTCTGAATAAGCCATTTGAAAAGTTCTTAAGTCACTATGGCTATTTTCCATCTGTTGACATATTTTAAGGCCAATGATGTTTTTCCAACAAAAACTGCATGACTAATTCATAAATACCCAGCCATAATCTGTTTTAGGGATTTGTTTAAATCACAGTGGTAGAAGGTTATCCAAATTATCATGTTCTCCCCAACCCAAACTGGAACAAACGTTTGTGACAAATACATCTGAACTGCAGCAACATACTATGCAAAGTCCGAGTATGTTTTTCTACACACATTACCCAACAATATCATCTATTATTGACACATTTTGACTTTGAAATGAGCCATAATGTATTTTGAACACAAAAGCAGAAGTCATCTGTATGACTAAGGCCTTTCTGGAAAAAATCCATAGTTAAATTGAGATAATGAATGCATGCTGATTGCCAGAGATGAGTCCTGCCCTTTTTGTTGAGAAATCACTTATTTTTCTTTTCCAGTCTGTGCTGTTACTACAGACCAAGTTCCTCACACAATCCTTTTCTGCTCTCTAGAATTATATAGCACCAGTGTTACAACAAAGAAGCATAATTTTAAAAGTAGGAGACCAGAATGAAATGCAATGGTAACCACCAGCCCACAATGAATATTTTACTACTATGACTAGGTATATATAAATCTGACATTTATTAGGGCCTTTCATTCCAGACTCTCACAGTGCTTTACAAATACAGTACAACTTCACCAGTGTGACACCACTGAAGCACAGTCACCCCAGAGTGGAGTGTAGCAGCTATTTTGCTCCCACTTGACAGCTGTTGGTTGTTATGACCTGCTTCTTTTCTACAGTTATTTTTCTGGAAAGTACCTGAGGGAGAAATCCACCCATCAGAAGATAGGCAGAGACTATCTGCCATGACTAATTTCACATTTATTCCAGGCAGAAGTTGTACCAAAATCCCAGAAATGAAAACCAAGTTGCTGTGATAACTTGAACCAGTTGATGTAAAATGAAGCAATATGTTCAGTGTCTTTCCATGATACTATCCATGAATACAGATCTCCATTAAGATCATAACGACTTTTGAATGCCTTTCCGAATTCAAGCTGAAATCCTTTGAAACATATAGATTTTTCATTCACATAACACCTGGTCCTACTTCCCGGACAAGTGACATGTATTTAAGCTTAGTAATCTGATTAGAGAGATCTTTGTAGTATCCAAACAGACAAAATGTAATAGGAACATGCGATCTGTGGTTTGAAAGTGAACATTATTCTATCTTTAGGTATTTAACTGAAGTACCTATCTTACATTAATAAAACAGTTACTTTCAATTTCTGCTTGGTCAGTGGAAAGAGGCAGTTCACATATTCTCTGAAGGCGTGTTTCTCTCTCCGATTCTTTCTTTACTGATTACAGAAGCAGCATACTGTGACTATGTTCTTAACCCACATGTTAGCTGATATGTGTGCCTATGATCTAAGCCTATGGAGAGCCAAACTGCTTAGCTCAGTGCTCTGTGTTGACTTACATATGTTTACATGAGTCGGTCTGTCTGGATGAAGATCTTGTAACCCTCTGGGTGAAATTTTGTTCTTTAGAAGAGATTGGGACTTCTTCCATTAACTTCGTAGACCCAGGATTTTATGTTTTGTTTTGGTTTTGCGTTTTTTTTTTTTCCTATAAAAACAAATGGGGAATAGTTCTTTAGTATACTTAAAATAACAGTTCCACTCAGAAATACACTTTTGCTGCTGTATGTTGCATAGTCTTAGTTTTCTTCTTAGTCATTCTAGTTTACCCATCCCTACATAACATCAAGCTGCAAGAGAAATTTTAAAAAAATCTATGTTGATCTCATTAATTTCATTATTGATTTCATTAATTTCTTTAAAGTTTCTCTGCTTTGAGGCAGTACATGTCTTTGTATACATATGTAAGAAAAAGTATTTTGAAGACGTGATCTGAATATTACACAGCAAATTGAAAATTGATCTATCTGCTACCCGACACATTTTACATGAAGTAAATCAGTTAGAGCCAAACCATAATCCATTCTAAATGCAGTAACTCGGCAGCACAGATAATACATGACCAAATCAATAAGAACAAGACAAAAATGTAAGTCAGGTTGAAAGGTTTAGAAAAAATGGATTAGAGGATGATCATGTTAAGAATGAAACAAAGGAACAACCTTTATGATACTTTTCCAACTACAGACCTCAGCAAAACTCAGAACAGCGCTCTAAACCCAGTTAATAAAATTAACACTTTTTTTTTAAAGGTAACTGGGCCAATGTTTTCTAAGTTACATCTAAATTTCAGGGTTGAAATTCCATTGCCTTAATGCCTCTCCCCAAACCACAAAATTCACTCAGCAAATGCAAAGCAACAGGAAACAGGGAGGAACTATATGGAGAGTGGATTAGGATCAAGTAAGTTTACATTCACATCTCTCGAGCTAGGTTTTACATCATCGTTTGTGCATTATACAGGTCTTAAAGATAAGAAGTCCGCAGCACGTATCACACAATATTTTGGCTTCCTGCCCTTTTACAGCAAATTTTTAGGTATTCCTATTTGATAAACCAGCAGCACGTTTTAGGTACAAATTGTATGTTAAGATACTTCTGGGAAAGGACTTTGCAAGTGATTTGAGAAGGGTGAGGCTTAGGTTCATCTGGGTTACCAGCACAGATAAAAAACACTGAATGATCTTGATTTTTGCAGCCAGTACTTGATGTGTGGGTGGAAAGGAATCTTGAAGTCTGTATATATTTTGTACCTTTAATTTCCTTGGCTGACTGGTGGAAACAAATCTGACTTATATACTAACTCTTTAATTTGCCTGCCCTTAGAGTGGCCTTTGGATTTGTTCAAAGGCACATCTACTTAAGAGAATTCTATGAGGAAGAGAAAGTTTTTCCAAGAGAAAATGCGCAACAAATCATCAAAAGGCTAATAAATTTAAATGTTTATAACATGCCAGTGAAAAGTAATGGAAGTGAAGTTAAATAATCCTGATTTTATGAATGAAAAATCTGTTAAATATTTATTTTGAGTATCCCAAATGTCTAAAAAATATTATTAATAACTTATTGAAAATATTAACAAGAAGAAACCTAAAACAGGTCCTTGTGTGACATAAATTGAAAAAAAATCTATTAATTGCAGTGAAGCAAAAGATTTGCAGGAGGTTACTAAGCTTTTGTCCTGACCATGACATTTTAATAGCTCTGAGAACAAGGTCTTTTTTTCTGCATAGACCTTGACTGATCACACTTTCAAAATGCTGGTAGCTTGCCTCAATTTTAATGGGAGCATTAACAGGTCTTAGTATTCATAGCAGTGTCTGCCTATTTTGACAGAGGATGGGAGATCGTTTCTAGATAGAGTAAGACGCGTCTCCCTGATAACAGCAGTTCTCTTGAAACCAAGACAAATAATTTAAAATGAGCAAAATTATTCATGAAGTGATATGTATGTTGACTTTAGAACTTGAGAGGTACAGGAAGTTTATATCAAGCTTTATATGATATGTGACAGCGAAGCTCTTTTATACATGTGAAAAGTATGTGGGTCCTAAGAGGATTTTATTAATATTAACCCTCAAAGTCTGTTGATAGAAAAATAGAAGGAAGCAATCTTATGGACCCTGTAAGCATGAGAAAGAAGATATAGTTGGCAGGGGAGGTACAACTTGCAAGATAAAGCAAATTGTAGCTCCCAAGGACACGCTATATCAAGGTCATTAGTTGTAAGAATATTCCTTAATCATCCATTAAATTTCACATTATTCTTCTTCATTATAATAAGAAAGTACTGAGCTGACTAATTGTGCATGCAAGGTGAGCAATAGTAGTAAGAGATATTCCAAACACTTTCTAGAGGCATAATTTAAAGAAGGAAAAATTCCCACATAAAATACTTAGACAGAATTGATCCTATTCTTGCTTAAAAAACTTTCAAACATGAAAAAACTTTCTGTTCCTGGCCAACATATACACATTTTGTTTAAATGCTTTTTTCATCCTCTCTTTGACCCTTTCCTCCTTCCAGTTATATCCTTAGCACGTTGGTTTGTTTAGTGCAGAAAAACTTGCTATGTCTCCTCTCAATGCCCTTTCATTACATGGATTATCTGCCCAGTTTATTTTGCAATTCTTTCAGTTTCAGTTCATTTTTGTTTAACACAGCTGACCAAGACTGTGCAAGATGTAGGTAAAACTCTAAATGTTTTGTCCAATAGCATACAGTTTCCCATATAAAACACCTAAAATCAAGTCTACTTTTCATAAGCCCATCATATTGCCAGTGTTTAATAGCACAGGAAACTCTTACTATGTCAGGCTTTTCTATTTCTAAGTCATTGCCAACTGATAAATTTCCAGTTAATGGTGGAAAATCTTATTATTAGTCCCTCTTCATAGAGCTTCATATGTCAGTTAAATTTCATCCCATTTCTATTACTGTAGTCCTCAGTATCATCACATAATTTCTGCATATGCGAATTCTCCTTCATATTTACTTGCCTCTTAACTTTGTGTCATAAACAATTTTCATCAAGGCTTTATTTCTGTGCCAAATTCATTAATGAAAATATTAAAGATCCATTGCTGGACTAGTCCTTGAGGAATTCTGCTACTAATCTTCCTTTAGTCTGATAGTTTCCTTTTTAACACTATTTTAGCAATTTTTCCTGCTCTCTGCATGTCTTTTTCTAAGTCTCATGTGCCCCACCCTATCAAATAATTTTCCTATAGAGAATCAGGTCACTTCTTGTTTTGAAATCCCAGCAAAGTTACAGTTTTGTGGTTGTTTTTTTCTTCTATAAATCCTATAATTTTAACAAATAAGACAGTAAGATTAGTCTAGCATGACATACATTGTTGGATTATATTTTACTTTATCTCCACGCATTTAATTAGGTTTTCCTTTAGAATAGTCTTTTAAATCTTTAATTGTATTGGTGAAAAATGGGTCAGTTTGCTAGTTGTCTGGATCACTTTTTGTCTTCTTTTTTCTTAGAGGTACTCCAGTAAATACTCTTCAGTGGTGTAATGTCATTGCAGTGAACAAAGTAAAACATTCATGCCAAACTTTCAGGTGAATGACATCAGAGACTGGTTACCTTATATCTAGCTAGAGTATATTAAGCACCTGAAGTTGTGATTTCAGTTGGCTTGAGCAGTCTAACAGCTGCTGCTCTGTGTTTACCGCCATACTCAACCTCCTTTCCTAAAAGAGAGAAAAAAGATTTGTCCAGTATTAGTCATGTTTAGATTAACTTTCATCATGACCCCATATTCACTAAAACAACTTTATTTTCTTTAAACAGTGCTGGTCTCAATACAGACCCCTGAGGAACACCACTCGTCACCGATGTCCACTTGGACATTGAGCTGTTGACCACAACTATTTGAGTGTGGCCATCCAGCCAATTCCTTATCCATGGAGTGCTCCATCCATCAAATCCATCTCTCCAATTCGGAGACAGGGAAGTTGTGTGGGACAGCGTCAAATGCTTTGTGCATGTCCCCATAGATGACGTCAGTTGCTCTTCCCTCATCTACCAATGCTGTAAGCCTATTGTAGAAGACCACCAAATTTGTCAGGCAAAAGTTGCCTTTCGTGAAGCCATGTTGGCTGTCACCAATCTCCTCATTATTTTCCATCTGCCTGAGTACAGTTTTGAGGAGAATCTGCTCGATGATCTTGCTGGGCACAGAGGTGAGACTGACCAGCCTGTAGTTCACCAGGTCTTCCTTTTTTCCCTTTTTAAAAATGAGGCTTATATTTTCGCTTTTCCAGTGAGTGCATACTTCACCAGACTGCCATGACTCCTTAAATGTGATGGAGAGTGGCTTAGTGATTTCACCGGCCAGCTCCTCCAGGACCCGTGGATGCATCTCATCAGGTACCATGGACCTGTGCATCTTCAGGTTCCTTAGATATTCTCAGACCTGATCTTCTCCTAGAGTGGGCAGTTCTTCATTCTCCCAGTCCCTGCCCTTGCCTTCTGTGACTTGGGTGGTGTGGCTAGATACCTTGCCAATGAAGACTGAGGCAAAAAAGTCATTGAGTCCCTCAGCCTTCTTCATATCCCAGGTAACCAGGTATTTCATTTCCTTCCTGAGAGGGCCCACATTTTCACAGATTCACACAGATTCACAGAGTGGTAGGGGTTGGAAGGGACCTCTAGAGATCATCTAGTCCAACTCCTCTGGTAGAGCAGGATCACCTAGAGTACATCACACAGGAACAACCCCAGGCGGCTTTTGAATGTCTCCAGAGAAGGAGACTCCATCACCTCTCTGGGCAGCCTGTGCCAGTGCTCTGTCACCCTCACAGTGAAAAAGTATTTCCTCACGTTCAGGTTGAACCTTCTTTTTTTTTACGGTCATTGACCCTTGTCCTGTCACTGGATACCACTGTGAAGCCCTGGTCTTCCTTTTATCACCGACACACCTATAGACGCTTTTCTTGCTGCCCTTGACATGCCTGGCCAGATTTAATTTTATTAGGGCTTTAGCTTTCCTAATCTGACTTCTGGCTGCTTGGACAGTTTCTCTGCATTCCTCCCAAACTACCTGCCCTTACTTCTACGCTCTGTAGACTTCCTTTTTGTGTTTGAGTCTGTTCAGGCACTCCTTGTTCATCCATGCAAACTGCCTGACATTTTTGCCTGTCTTCTACTTTGTTGGGGTGCATAATTCCTAAGCTTGCTGGAAGAGATTCTGGAATACTAACCATCTTGCTCAGGTCCCTCTTCCCTCCAGGTCTTTTTCCCATGGTACTCTACAAAGCAGATTCCTGAAGAGACCAAAGTCTGTTCTCCTAAAGTCCAGGGTAGGGAGCTTGCTGTGCACCCTCCTTGTTGCCCTGAGGATCTTCAACGCCACCATTTTATGAATAATGAAAAACTTTGAGACTAATTTTTCTCAAATAATCTACCATACGTTTATAGCTAACATTTCTGATTTCTTTTCCATCCTTCCTGATATAGATTTTTTTTTTTTAAATGACCAGTCCTTTAAAACACTCTTTACCTTGTACAGCTTTAGGAAATAATTTTTTATTTCTGAATGGATTTATAGATTCTTCTTCATTCTGTAGCCTTCTATTCATTTTATCCCCTTATTGATATACATGTATCTTTCACAAAAAAAAGTCAGAAAACAGGTCTCCACCTGGGCTTTTAAGTACAGTTGACTTTAGTAACTACATCCCTTAGTATTTCTAAGTTTGAGGCTAAAATTCTTAATTTCAGAATGAGTTTTTGCTTATAGTTCTAAGTTAAACTACAGTGGTGGGAAGTAAATTTGGCTTTCTATAACAATATCTTATATAATCTTCACTATTTACCAAACATAATATGGAAAATATAATTGGATCTTACAGGTACCAGAATTATGTGGGGCACATATTTATCCATCATATTTCCTCTTCAAAGAGTATACAGCAAATTAATTTGTATAACTGTCTTACTATACTGTATTACTACTGTTATATTCAGAATATTATTTTTATGGACAATGAGAAAACAGGAAATATATTTAGTATTATTGAAATATTACATAGTCTAATTGAAGAATTGTTATTAGAGAAAAAGAATATGTCTTGCAGGACAATTTCAATAATTAATAATAATAACAACAACAATAAGGTTAAAATTGTCAGGCACATTTTAACACTTTTTTTGATGTTATGTGCACCCTTTACCTGCTTGGCTGAGTCCTACAGTCACTAGGTTGTATTGAATCATAGAATCGTTAAGGTTGGAAGAGACCTCAAGGATCATCCAGTACAACCGTCCCCCTACTACCTACTGCCCACTAAATCATGTCCTTAAGTACCACATCCAACCTTTCGTTAAACACCCGCAGGGACGATGAGTCCACCACCTCCCTGGGCAACCCGTTCCAATGCCTGATCATCCTTTCTGAGAAGAAATTTCTCCTCATCTCCAACCTAAAACTCCTCTGGTGCAACTTGCAGCTGTTGCCCCTTGTCCTGTCACTAGTTATCTGCGCGAAGAGGCCGACCCCCAGCTCACCACAACTTCCTTTCAGGTAGTTGTAGAGGGCAATAAGGTTTGCCCTCAGCCTCCTCTTCTCCAGACTAAACAGCCCCAGTTCCCTCAGCCGCTCCGCATAAGACCTGTGTTCCAGACCCTTCACCAGCTTCTTTGTCCTTCTCTGAACATGCTCCAGGGCCTCGATGTCTTTCTTATAGTGAGGGGCCCAAAACTGGACACAGTACTCGAGGTGCGGCCTCACCAGGGCTGAGTA
>VWZZ01008113.1:83388-102169 GCA_013399095.1 Psophia crepitans
GTTGTCACAGACATGGCATGTGATTGCCCTTAAGATGACTTGCTCCATGACCTTCCCTGGCACCGAGGTCAGGGTGACAGGTCTGTAGTTCCCCAGATCTTCCTTACAACCCTTCTTATGGATAGGCGTCACATTAGCAAGCCTCCAGTCATCTGGGACTTCTCCAGTAGACCATGACCGCTGATAGATGATGGAGAGCAGCTCAGCAATGGACTGAGCACCCTCAGCATCCTTGGGTGGATCCCATCCGGCCCCACCGACTTGTGGCAGTCCAGGTAGAGTAGTAGTTCTCTAACTGTTTTGTCCTGAATCATGGGGGGTTTATTCTGCTCCCTGTCCCAGACCTCCAGGTCCGGAGGCTGACTACCCCGAGGACAACTGGTCTGACTATTGCAGACAGAGGCAAAGGCTGCACTGAGAATCTCAGCCTTTTCCTTATCCTCAGTTGTCATGTTCCCCACCGCATCCAGTAAGGGATGGAGATTCTCCTTGCCCCCCCTCTTACTGTTAATTTATACTGTTAACATATTTTGTTATCTTTTATTACCGTGGTCAGTCAGCTCTTTCCCCTTCCTAGATGTCCTGGTACAGCTCCATCTCTTGTTTTTCCCTGCACCACTCGCAGCAACATGCCCCTCCTTTCAACATGAACAGTATACTTCTCCCAGCAAAGATATTCAGATGCTATAATTCACACCTCATCTTTCACTACAGCAGGAAACATGACCTTGGGAGGACAACTTTAGGACTCAAAGGAGCAGTGAAAGAGTGAGATTTGCATGTATCATTTCTTATCATTATATGGAAATAAGTGTAATAATTGGATAATTTGGATTATGAATGTTATTATCAGTGAAACTACACTAATCATAATTCATTTATTAGACCATCAAGACCTTAACTGGGCTAACAATAAATTCTTTACTTCATACATAATGTATTTTTCTGTAGTCCAGCTAAATTGCTTGCCATGTTTGCTCTGGAGCCCGTTTCTGTGGAGAGGATGTTAAAATATAGATTCAACAACTCGTGGAGAATACAGGTAGCCTAGGCTGCAATTTGCAGTGGAACAGCTAGCTCCTCATCATCTGTAGGTTGCCCCAAGTATATCTATACAGTGTAAAACATAAGATTATTCTGAAATGTCCTCACAATACCCTTGCCAAGGTCCTCTTGGACATCCTCACACTGTATTTGCACCTGTTGAATGACTCCATTACCTGACACTGAAACTCTCATTAAACATTTGGTACCAGGCTGAACTTGGTACATGAGCCACGAGACAGGGTGAATGCTGCCAGGCTGAGAGAGAAGACACAAATTCTGCATCATCGGAAGGGTACGCATTGTTTTCACTTTTGAATTTGAAAACGGTTATTTGCAGTAATCCAGCTAACCACTATCCCCTACTCCCAACATAAAGCACAATAAACAATTGCTTTCAAAGGAATTCAAGTTTAAAAAGTGAGAGGAGAAAGAGACTACATCATCTACTAATGACTATTGTTACTGATTTCACTTTACTCAGACAGTTGCCTGATAGATGGCATTATGCAGCTCTTACAGTTCTAAAGGGGATTGCAGCAGAGGGCTATTTCTTAGAACAGCAGTTTGTTGTGGAGAAAAGGTCCTGAAAATGGAGACAAAAGGGAGACTTTTAATCAGAGCACTAATGTGGACTGTCTGTGATGAAGCTCTTATCATTCCACCGCAAGCAGTGTATGGCACTCAAAGACAGATTCTGTACAACGGTAATAGAGGCTTTTAAATCATTATTTGCACTTTAAACATAGGGAGATATTTGATTGCTTCACAAAACATTACTCAGAAGGGAAAATAACTGGGAAGATGAGTTATGGCCCTTTTTTTTTTTCTCCCCCTGGACACTGGAGTCTGTGATTCTTTCTTACTAAAAGCAAATCCAGTAGTTCGGGCCCATTTAAGTTCTGCCGGCAAGAAGCCTTCTAATTAGTGACAGATTCATTGTTCCAATGATGTAGATATATCTCTGTAATCGAAAATAATAACGTGAAGGGAAAGTCACTGGTAGGTGGGCTAGTCCCATAATGGACTCTGATTATTGAGACAAAAGATGCAGATAAACAGGGGTCAGCTCAAGACCGCATAATAGCCGAGGGTCATACTCAAAGGTGGAGAAATACGGAACACATCTGCCTGAAGCATAGGGCTGGAAGGTTTGCACTGACACCTGAGTTAGATTCATCACATTAAGAAAGAGACTATCGTAAACTTTAACATAGAAGAAAACAATTAGCAGTTATTAAAAGAAGATGCCAGAAAATTGTGTTTTGCCATAGCAGGTACTACAGCTGCAATCTTCTGCTTGTTTTCAGATGGAAAGAAATCTTTTACTGTCATGGCCTTTTTTGTACTCCAAAACACTATGGAAGTCCAAGGGATTCCAGGCTGGAGTTCACATAATCTGATAGTTGGTGACCTTCACTGAAAGTCATGTTACAGATTAAGTATTTAAGTTGTTGCTTCATTTTTTTTATTATTATCACATTAGGGTTTCAAGGTATTCTACACACAGGTGTTGATTTTGGCTAAGAAGCGGAAAAGCTGTGTGATGCTTGTGGTTTATTTATTTATTTATTCATTCATTCATTTTATTTCAGATGAATAGAAAAGAAATGCAATATTTGTGATTAATGGAAGAATTTTCCTTGTTTTGTTCTGACAGGTTGAAAAACAATTTCATACAGCTCTTAAATAATATGGAAGAACACTGAATCCAGCTGAACTGCAAGGGTAACATTGGCAAGTCTGTGCAAAACTGAAAAGGGGTCCAAGTATTTTGCACATAGTAACATGCCAGTTAAGACTGTTATTTAATGAAAATGGAAGTGCACAGGGTCAACAGAAGTAACATCTAATGCACTGATGTATAAACAAAACTAATTATCCTCCCAAAATATGCTAAATAATATGGACATACACAACGTAAAACAAAATATAATTTAATAGGCTTATTTATCTTGCACTAAGGAAGCTGCTACTTTTAGTAACAGTGTTTAGTTTCTTCTAAAAAGAAACAAACATGAAAATGAGGATTTAGTTGCATAACTGCAAGCTTCTTGATTACTTACAGGCAGAAGGTATCACTGTAAAGCTATGCTTTTTGTCCACGCTAAAAATAGGGGGGAAAAAAGCATAAGAAAAAAATTAGGGAATCTGAGCTTGAATTCACTGCAAAATTGTTAGCTTTCTTTAAAGAATAATAAATAACATTAGTTTGTATGAAATTGCAAAACAATTAGTTTCTAATGCTGGCATATTGAAAACTTTTGTAAACAGTAAATATCCTTAAACACGTCAAAGATATTGGAAGTGTTCAGAAAGGCAGAGCTTTTGCACAACAGTTCCTCTGTATTCACTGTCATAACTCTGAAAATGAAACTACCTGAAAACATTGCCACACTATAAGAAAAATTCAACTGCTTACATAGAATGTTTCCCTTCAATCTAAACTTATTTTTTAATATTACTGTATTTCAAGAACCAGAGAAATTTAAATTTTAATGCAAACAGAACCAATCTATGAGTGTGTCTGGACTCTCCTTGCCTTTAATTTTTATTCCAGATTTTATGCTTTGAATGATTACTTTGTCTCACATGTGAAGTGGAAATTTAGATATATTTTTTCTGTTTAAATGTTCCTTTAAGTGCCATTCACTCCTGCTAAGATAAAAAAATCATTTGAGAAGGTGAAGAGCATAATTACAGCAGTTCTTTGTCATCATATAAATATTCCAAGAAACAGTGCTGCATATTTATATTAGTATCTAATAGCAAGATCACCTGACAAGGATGTGCTCAGTAGAAAACAAAGTAGAAAAGAGAGGTGTAGAGCAGTTCACATACAAATCGCATACATTTAAATGGTGTTAGCTCTAAGTGTCTAGTATAGTAGATGATCTTGTTAATCATCTTTCTTAGTCACATAAAATCACAGGATTCCTGTCTCTGAGGCTCACTAGGTGGGAACATTGCCTTTTGAGTATGAAGAACAACAAAATCATTTTGTTGGTAAAAGATTAAGAGTGAACACAGGCAGACATTGAGCAGTGATACCAAAGCGTACTGTAATTTTCCTTGATCTTTCAGGTGTCCTGCTCACTGCACTGCCACCTGCCATTCCCATCCCTAATGACTTATGCTCTGTGCTGAGGACCATCCAAAACATACCACTTCTCTTTTACTTATGTCACTCATTCTGTTTGGCCCAACTATTTACTTTCCGCTTTCACCTACAGTGTCACACTCTTGGTTGCGTCTGCTGAGATCACAGTTAGGTTTCCCTCCTGCTCTCCAGGCAGCAGCCAGCATTCCTCCCGTGTCTCCTCCTCTCCTTGCCATGCTGCTGCCAGCGGCCTTGCCTCACCTTGCTTCCCTCCCCATCTCACTGTCTCAACACCTTGCTGCCTCCACTGCTGGAACTCTTTTCCCCCCAGCTTGAGTTCATTTTTATTTCTCTGTATTCTCAACATCTCAATCTTTAATCCCAGTAGTCCTTCTTTTCTTGGTTTTTGTTTTGTTTTGGCTTTGGGTGTTGTTTTTTTTCTCTCGCGCTAAATCTGCTTTTTGATTCAATGAATTTACATTTTTTTTCTACTAAAACTAGGCTGATTTTGGTTTAATTCAATGTATTTCTTGTCCACCTTGAGTTAAATTTTCTTTTCTTGGCAACTTTGTGCTTTGTCCCCACAGACACTATTTTCCAGATCATACTGTATTTTTCCTAATTGAGTATTCATCTCTCTGGTCTGTATTAACAGATTAAAAAAAAAACAGGTTAAATGCCCTTCAGGTGTTCGTGTCTATCTTGCACTCAGACCTTAACCTGGGTTCAAAAATGCTTTGAGACTGCAGATGTTTTTGTAAATAACTCTGGTAACTATTTTACTGGTTATCTGGACTGCTAGATTGGAAGAGCAGTTCTTTTTTTTCCCTGGTGTGTAACTCAATATTTATCTACACAGGTGCATTATATTCATTGAAGTTAATATGTAATAATAATAATAATATCAACTTTGTGCTGAGGCAATACATGAAAAATTTCTGTTAGCTTTTTGTTTGTTTGCTTTTTGTCATGGAGAATTAACAGTATGTGAATGCAAGGAGATATACCATTTTATGACTTTAAATTTTGATTAAATAAAGAGAAAGAAAAGATAATTATGTGAAAGGATGTATATCTCATGGTGGTGAGGATAAAACTGGAAAGTAATGGAAAAAAATTAAGTCAAAGTGGCCTATTAAGGACAGGTTTCATTGTGCTTTCTGCAAGCAAACATTGCAAGCTGTATTCAACAAAGTCCTCTTGCTTTGCACTTGGACAGGAGATTACTTCATTAACACAACAATGAGAGATTTGTATGAACTGCAGGAATCTCCATCACCTTACACCATAAAAGATCATAATTAATCTCTGCAAATGTACCCTACATAACAGCAACTATTTCACAAATACAGACTAAGGTTAGCATTTCCAAATACAATGTCCTTCCCATATATAGAATTAGTAATCTGAAAGTATGGACAACGTTTAAAAAAGTAAAAAAAAAAAATTATTTATGTGGACACTAGTCTCTATAGGTAAAAACCAGGAAACATCTGATTTGTGTTCTTTAAAACTAGATTGCATAAAGTCATGGCAAAATTAAGAAGAAGGAAAAAAAAGGAAAAACTAAGAGGAAAAAATAATAACGGAAATGACTAAAAGTGCCTGTTTGTGTGTATTTATATGTATGTATGTGTGCATGCATGCATGAATGCAAATATGTATGCCCTATTATAAGTATTTCAGTATTTCCATTTATATATATCTATCTATTTCCCATTTATAATTTCTATACTATTTCTAAAGCTCTTCAAAACAGATGAAGTTTGTTATTTTGTTGTTTTTTCTTTTTTTGGTGAGATGGTAAGATGTAATACAGTTTAACATAGCCCTTCTGGCAGACAGAAAATTATCAAAACTTTGTGACTTAGTTCATTTAGTCATAGTAGGGATTTTTATTATAGAGTCTTTCAGAATAACAGGAGAAATAAATAGATGGCAACAGCCTGAGAGGAACTAAAATGAACTAGTTAAAAGTCCTGCAAAGAAATGAAAGAAATATTATCCCAAATTAATTGCTCTTTGAATTTTGTTCACTTTATTTTTAGCATCTAGATGTTAAAATGTACTTTCGTCCATTGTCGGTTTTGTTTTGTTTTTTTTTTGGGGGGGGCTGTTTGTTTGGTTTGGTATTATTGGTGGTTTTTTAATTAGCGTTTATCACTGCCTGCAACAGTGGCTTGTGCATTAGGCTCTTGCTTCATTTTAAATTCCACCCACATGCTCTTGCATTTCTAAATGTATGAGTCTGATGATTCCATCACTGGGAAATGTTTAGTTTCATTTAAAAAAAATATCAATTAGATGAGCCTTGTTCTTAAGGGGAACTTCTGTCAGATCTTTTCACCTGCAGGAACTGGATTGCAAAATGCCTTCCAGCTTTTATATGACACCTTGACTGAACTTTTATTTTATCATCTGTCACTAATAATCAACTCAATTTATACTTAAGGAGTTTAAATACTGAAATTTATACTTTCATTACATCTGGCAGCATGTAGGATAGCTACTGCATCAATTTTATTGAGAAACATGCATTTAAAAAGTCTTAAGTTTTGGGGACCTCTTTAAGATCGCATGGAGTGTTTGAAGGCTTTTATCATAGATTTATGATTAGTGACTCGTCTTTTCTTTGAAAAACACTTAGAATACATACAAGCTATCATAAATCATCTATTCTTCATCCACACTACAACTTTGCAATGTTACAATGTCTTACCGTCCGGCTGTGCTGTGATTACATATCTTTTGTGATATAATCTTTTATTTACTGGCATTATTCAAGTTTCCATTATACTTTTCTGTATCTTCTAACACTCAGTTTAAAATATTACCTTCAATCTTCTGCCCATATTACTGTCATGATCAAATCCCCCTGCACAGTCTTGCTTCCTCACAAACTCCCATTTTAACCAAAGGAGCCTGTAGAGACCTGTCTTTGTTTGCAATTTTTATCATACTGTCTAGATTACATTTTCACCCAATCCACTTTTCAGATAGAGTCTTTTCACAAACTCGATAGTGTAATAGTCAGCTTTCCTTTTCATTCATTTTCATTTACAGTGATTATTACAAACAGTAACCCATGTTGCATATCTCCTCCCTAACATTTAATTTAGAGAACAAAATGAGACCAACAGAAGCAAAGGAAACACGAACTTTGTGTGTTCCCACCCTCCTCCAGCTCTCACAGGACCTTTTGTATTTTCTGAGTTTGTTTCTTGATTGCTCTTCTATTCATGTCCTGTACAGTGAGAATACAGTACCAGCACTTAACTATGAATTCTGGGCATGCTTGTCTATGCTATGGGCTTTGGAAACAGGTTTTTCTAGCTAGGCTTCTCTGAGCTTTTTTGGAAGGGAAGAGGCAGGACAAGTACAATTACATTTTTCTTAGGGTACTTATTAGGTTGTATTTACATACAAAGTTATCTACTGGTTACGTTTCTTTATTTTCTTTTCTGAAAGAAAGCAAAATGTTGATGACTGATTATAGTATTTGAATTGACCACTGGGATGCTTTCTGTCTCCCAGACAGAACGATAATGAGTAGGAAAATCACAGCAAAAATGTATTATTTTATGATACTCTTATCTCCATTAATTCTGTCATAGTAGGTAGAATTATGCCCCTACCTTCAAGAACTATGGAATTAAAAAGACATATGTATCAAGTATAAATAGTGTCTCTTCTCACTAGTTAGGTAAAAGACTACACAGTCAGTATGGCAAGGCTTTTAGAAACATGAAGGGATGTATGGTCCTCCCTACATTCCTGCAGGAGTGACATCTCAAAGTTGTTACCTGTTTATTGCAGCTCAAGTTCAGTGACCTGACATCTAACATTCAGCTAAGTTAAGGGCAGTTGTACTATCCATAGTGATATTCCCTGCTGAAATGCTCCTCTAATAGTAGGCCTGCTAGATAGCATGGTATAACTTCCCTGTGTAGCTAATTAAAAGATGGGCATTAAAGACAACAACAAAAGATATTGCTATTAACTGTTTTGTCTTTGTTATACATCTTTCTTTCCTAATCTTGTGGAAGGAGATGCTAACATGAAAAAAAAACCACAAAAAAACCAAAACAACAAACTGATTATTTTGAAGTTAGGCTTCAGCGTACTGTGTCTAAAGTTTCATGAAGAAAGGTCTCATTCATGCTCCCTCCTCCCCTTTTACAAACTGATACAAGATATCCTTTTATATAACTTAACCTATTAAAATTTCAGCTTTACTAAACTGTAGCAGAATTTAACAGAACCATGACATTTCATCATGTCTGGCCAGAAATAACTGTTTGGCTACATCTAAAGAGTAAAAGAAAGACTTGAGAGAGTCGGGGTTGTTTTGAGAGCTGGGGTTCAGACTGGAGAAGTCCCTGAGGAGACCTTATTGTGGTCTTTCAGTATTTAAAGGGGGCTTTATACCCAATTTGAATCTGACCTGGGATCATATATGGTCATGTAGGTCTCCTATTGGCCAAGGACCTCAGCTTTGCCTCCTGTCAACTGAAATGGTCAATGCCATGCGGGCATAACTCCTACTCCAGTGGGAAGGTTTTCCTGCGGGCTTTGTTGGGGTGGGTGCATCTGGCACAACTTTTAACAGGAACTGTAGCAACGGGACAAGGGTTAATAGTTTTAAACTGAAAGAGAGTAGATTCAAACTACATATGAGGAAGAAATTTTTTACAGTTGTGGTGGTGAAACACTGGAACAGGTTGCCCAGAGATCTTGTAGATGCCCCATCCCTGTAAACATTCAAGATGAGGTTGGATAGGGCTCTGAGCAACCTGATCTCATTGAAGTTGTCCCTGCTCATTGCAGGTGGGTTGGACTATATGACCTTTAAAGGTCTTTTCCAACACAAATCATTCTATGATTCAATGGTTCTAGGAGTGAAACGTAGTTACTTCAAATTTATGAGCTCCTGAGTTAGCTTTGTACTGAAATGAGTCATACAGAGGGTATGTGAGACCTCTCCAGTGAGGGAAATCTCTCAGCTGTGCCACGTTCAAGACTGTTGCCAACTCTGAGGACATTATGGGCTTTCACACTACATCTCTAAGGAGAGGGAAACTCTTCACCCTGGGCAGGAGAAAGATAATAGATTACCTACTTTAGCTGTGGCTGTCTTGAAAAGAAAGGATGTGTTCTTTATTTGCCCATATTAGAAGCCTGGGGAAAAACAGTGTTTCAATCTGAAACCTACGACATATAACTGATGTAGAGCATGATTCAGGTAGATAAACACAGGTATTACTTGAGAAGCCCTGTGGTTTTCTGCCTGGCATCTACCAGATGTCTGTGTTCAAGCAGCACAGACAGATATGGAGAAAGGCATAAGTAATATAATATAGTTCTAACGTTATCTTTAAGTTACATGGAACAAGATAACAGAAAAACTGAAAAAAGAAGAGTAAAGAATAAGAGACCATATTCCTCCCATTGTTTGGAGCTTCCAGGATCTCCCTCCAACACACTTTATTTAGAGAAGACCCACTTCTGCAATTCCCAAAAAGGAAATTCTGGGTAGAATGACTAAAATATAATACCAAAATATATATGTCAACTTCTATACTATGTAAAATATAAAAAATACCATATTATATTCTACACAATAAAATACAATGGGAAGATCACAAAAAATGCAAGCATGACCCTAAGAGTCAGTTGCAGACAAAACATGTCACAGATTGCTGAGCTACACTGTGAAGATACTATGATAAAGACTAACAAGAACTTCCTTCCTTCAAGATATCTCGAGTTCCAGGATCATTCATTGCATGGGATGTGAGCACCATGATGATTCCTCTGCCTCTTACTTTCCTATTGCAGAATGTATATCTGTAAACCATAAAATGTTATTTCATTACCACGGTTTCCTATCAACATGCTTAGTATTTCTCACAGCACATACACAAACCAACCCAGAAACTTGGCTTTTGTTATTTCCATTCTACATTTGTGTTGGCTTTCTCAGAAAACATACAAATGCAGCAGATATATAAGAAATAATTAAATAACAGAACCCTAGCTGGACTTCAGTCCCAAGGGCTTGGTCCAGTGTCTGAAAATATTTTGTTCCACTGCAAACAACTACTGTGCTAATCCCCCTGGAATGCAGCATTTATTACTTACCTGGCAGGTGTGAAGTGTTGCATGCTAAATGGATTATCTTCCCCCTCCTTCTCTCCACCTCCCTCTTTGTTGAGGCAAAGCAGAAGAGGAGAGGGAGAAGATAATCCTCTTCAAATGGAGCATTTATTACCTTAGACACGGGCATGAAGCTCTGCTTGCTGAGGGGAGTTAGCACGGGAGAGTCTGTTTATACAAGTGTTAAACCCCATTGTAAACAAACTAAAGCTTCATACTAATCTGACCACTGCTTTCTTCTGATAGTTCAGGACTTTTTACAATAGTTAGAATTCCCAATGTTCAACCACATCCTTATTATGGGATTATTGGTATTGTGGCTTTTGGATAACAGATACAATCATTTACAGTGGTTGTAAAGCAAAGTTATGAGGTCTGTGTTTGATATGGGGTGGGTGTTTTTTTTTTAATTTTTTTGCATACCCCTACTCTTTTTCTTTTTTTTTTTTTTTTAAAGCAAACAAACAAGCAAACAAATGAAAAAGAAAACCCACACAACAAACTTTGGGATTTAGATCTGCCAAAAAGATGTAACTGCTAGTAGAGATTTGGGTTGGATACATTTTCTCATTTCAAGAGCATGAATTCTTTCTGTTTCACAGACAACTGCCTTTGTGAGCAATTCTCCATGTTGTGTTTGTGACATTTTTGTGCATATTCCCAAACCTTATCAAGTCCATTTTTTCAGAAGGGCAGGATGAAAAACAGATTTGGCCCTAAGGATACACTGTAAAACCTTAAAAAAAATACAACAACAACAAAAAAACCCCGAACAAACAAACAAACAGAAAAAAACCCACCCAAAACAAACAAACAAACAAAGTTCTCTAAAATAGAATTTTCTGCAGAGGCCTTATGGTTTAGTAGTTTTACAATGTTATTACACAGCCATATAATGACTGCACTCTAGGCACACAGAGTGAACCTCACACTTTTAGTTCTCAGCAGAGCCAAGTCACCAAATCATACATTCAGACAGGCTTCATCAAGTTCAGGGCGTACACTAACGACAAAAGTTTGTGGCATTCATGGCTGTTTAGAAAATGACAGTTTCCTGACTTGTTCTGTTTTCTACAGCGTATCAGAAGCTTTGGCTTATTTCATCTAAAGCAGAGAAGAAATGAAAGAGAGAATGAACCAGGAAATAAATACTGAAGCCTAAGACTGTCAACAGATGTGGTCTCCTAGAAGAGCTTAACTCTTACAGCTATTTTTGACTCTCCTGTTTTAGGTGAGTTTACATAATATATGGCTACACTCTTCTGGCTACAGCTTCTTTAACAGTTTATTACCCCAACTCAGCTGCAGCTGGCTGCTACAGGTCTGTTGGAGGAGTTTCAGTCAAGATCAGGTGGATCAGTGCTGTGTCACAGCAGTCTGAATCAGCCTAAATCTGCCTTATTTATGTCCTTACTCTGGACCCCACTATGCAGTTTTCTCTGCCCTGGTGTCAGCGCTGGTGCTAATCTGTGCTCCTTTGGAGCCAGTTTGGTTTGTCAAAACTTAAAAACATAGGGAAATGTTATCACACAAGGATAAGCACCCACACAAATAATGGAGAACATCTGTGTGGCCATAGGGCAAGAGACAGAAAGGAATGCTAGTGACTCCAGTTTAAACTGGTGTTTTGTGTTTTACTTAAACCCATTTTGCTGGAATGGATCAGTCAACAGATAACCAGTTCAGCAGTTTCCTGCAGGAACAGAGCACTAAAGCAGTGAGGGAAGGGGTTACTGTCTGTGGACACATTGACCTCTGGAACTGGGAGAAAAGTGCAGCAATTCTGCCCACGTTCTTGGAGCAGACAGAATAACAATTATGATAACACCAAAGGCTGTGGTTTTCAATTATAATATTTATATCTAGACATGGGGAATATAGAAAAAATAATTGGCAGAAGTAGGTAAGAAAGTATTCTAATAAAAATCCTTCCTTGGAGCAAAGAGGTTGATAATTCTATGGAAGCAACTTTGGGGAACGTAATTCTGGCTGTTTCTTTGTAGCCTCATGCAATTTCATTGAGTCTTAAAATTTCCTACAAGGTTTTTGGTGTATCTGTATTTCCAGAAGAATTCTTCAAGGAAAAAGATATCATTCTGCATGTTCTCATGCAAATTGAACTGCAGGAACAGGCTTGCCAATTAGGAAACCAGTACAGAGTCTGATATATACTTAATCTAGACTTCATTACAGGAAGATTTAAGGACGAAGTCTCAACATGCCTATTCTCTTATTTTTAACTGTCATTCAGATGTATAAAATGCAAACAGCACAGCGGGTGTTTCCGAAGTAAGAAGAAACAAAGAAAAAGAAAATTGCCACATAGACAATATTTCCTTGTACTTATGCCAGCTGGCAATGTAGATGCTTGGTTAGACTGACATTGATTAAATCACTCTCTTGTGCAGAACTTCTGATACTTTCCATATCTCTCTTAACTGTGTGAAAACTGTTGAGTGTGACTTGTTTCTATTATTCTTTCTTTTGAAAGAATTTCTAATTCATTTGCAGCACTACCAGCTTTTCAAGATTCATGTAGAGGTTCAGTAACTATGCATGCCTTTATTTTCAGACACTGATGACGTGCTACAGAAGAGAATTGAAGATAAATAACATGCCTAGTATTGAAGTGCCTAAAACACCCAGTTTGTTCCAGGAATGGTGTTAGTCTCTCTCAGTGCAGTCTTTTTATTCAATTCTGAGGGAGAAAAACTTCCAAGGTAATTTAGTGTTTGCACGTATTTGTTTTATACAATACAGAATGTCACTGAGAAAAATATTTATCCAAAGCGTGCCTCTTTGAAGAACCAAAATGTTCAAGAAGTTAGAATGGCTAATGCAAAAATAGATTAGGATATTTTCAATCACATTCGTAATGTTATTACACATCTGGATTTTCTGTATAAGGCATTAAACTCTATATTTTGCGGAGTCATAGGATCTGCTTAAGTGTCGAAGTGGTTCAGTGGTGAGAGGATACTGTTTGAATTCTCTTCTGGTTTTTTATTCAAAGGGCTAGGTACTGTACTTGTGAATACTGGGTAACTGAACAGCTAAGGCTCATTATGCTTTCAGTAGATATTTTGTGAATCCAGATATTTCATTAGTGTATTATTTGCTGTTTTTTCACTCACTGTTCTCCTGCTAATAAATTTGTCAGGCAGTAAAGGAACAGAAATACCATAAGATCAGTTGAACTGAACAGCCAATGTAAACAATCTGTCATCTCTGTACAACACATCCAGAGCATTCAGAAAACGCTTATGAATTTTAAGTATGTTCACAGTCAGTCTGCATGCCTCATAAATGTTTCTCAAATTAATGAAAAACCAACATTTGTCAAATTTCTCTTTGATGAATATTATTCAGTTTGTATTTGTTTCTTCTCCAGCCTGTAATTTATTTCTTGCCTGTGAAGAGAAAAGGAAATCGTAATAGGACCTGAAACAAATAATTGAAGATGGAAGAAGGATCTCGTTATATAACTGTATTTAACCACAGTGTTGGTAGGTCATTTTGTATTCATTTGCAGGCAACACGTAATGTCTCTGTGGACCAAAATAGCTTTTATTTGGTGTTTTAGCTACTCGATAGATGAAGTACTTTCTGAAAAGCAGTGACTTATACTGGTGCTATGCAGACTTTAGTGATTCCTAGGCGTATAAGATTTTTAAAGAAATCCAGTATAGTTATCAGATTGCTGGTCTGTAGTTTGCACTGAGCTCATTTACTTCTAAATAACCTGTCTTTTGTATTTTTCTGACATAAAAATTTGCGTTAGATAGCAGCAAGATAAGTCGTCTCTAAGCTTTCTTAATGAAAAGACCCAACTTTAGTACCCTAGACATTATTGCTTCTCTGTTACAGACAGTTTGCAGTACTGTGGAACTCACCATATTTTGCAGAAGATATTGGTAAAGGAAAGATTAAAGTGTGATTGACTGTATGATGTGGTCAATATGTGTGATGGGAGATGGATGCGAAATGGAATGATGAGAATACAAAAGTCTGAACTGAAGAGTTCTTTTTCCCCCCTCCTTTCTACCTATTTTTCTGCCATATTGGTACCTACTATCTGTTGAAAAAGAAAAAATATGGAGGAAAGAGATGGGCAAATAACCTTAATCTGTTACCAGAGTAAAGACGGTTTCTTTCTGCTTTGTTTAAAAGACTAGCCTGTAATTGCTTGTGTAGGTGTATTACAAAAGACTGGCTGATAGAATCTTTTCACTAAAAATACATTAAAAAGCAAATATTTTACAGTATTTTTCAAAAGATTTCCAAAGAAAAAAGTGTTTTAGGAAATCAATGTGTTTGGCTTGATTTCTCAGCACCTGACACATGTCTCATACAAAATACTCACTCAATAACCATCCAGCATGCATTTGGTGCTCATTCTATATAGCTGTTCTTTATTATTGTTTCAGTACAGAAAAAAAACTCCCTATGTGTTTCATGGCAGAGGGTTTTATTTTGTCTCTAAGTATTTTTATGCATGCTGAAATCTAGTTAAAGGAAAAGCAAATCCTTAGTCATCCTGGTGCCACAGCAGCACCAGCAATGAAAATGAATGGGCTAGAACTGGACTGCTGCACTGGAAAGCAGCTGAATACAACTAGACTGAACACTTTATGGAGACTGAGGCTTTCATATATTCACCCATAAAAGTATCATAGTGCAAAATGTACCTAGAGAGATGTAAAATAAAAAAAGTATCTGTTCATGCTCTCGGTGACCCATTGGGCAATATGGTTTCCTTACCTCTTTCAGTATATGAAAACACAGTAATTTTTAGTACAGCCATACTTAGCTATCCATCATGTTCATGACAAGTGTGACAGTTAGCAATTCAACAGCAGGAAAGCAATTTTTCCTGTAAGAATCAACATAATGGAGCGGGAGGGGAAGAGGGAGGCAGTGGGATTTTTTTACAGAGATCTGAGAAATACACCCAGTCTAAATACACAAACAGAGTTTATATGGTGCAAAGAACAGAGGCAGGAACAGGGCTATCAGGATTATGAGACAGAGGAGATACTGACTTTTTGGCATCTGGCTTTTTGATGTAGACCACAGTTAGAAGGATCCCACCTGCTTTGTCTATAAAAACTGAATACTCTATGTAAGTTTTTAGCTTGTGCATTCTTACAGCCTCTCTCTGCACTGTCATCATCTTCCTTCGATAAATCAAGGTCAGTCAAATTAACTAAGGGTGAAGGACCGAAAAATGGGGTAAGGATGGTTATCAGAGCTGAGTGTTTAACTATTGGCAACAGAAGTCAGATTGTGATATCTAGAAAAGTAACAAATTGCTAAACTGAATTATGTTGTCATCTGAAACTGATAAAGGCAAGTGACTGAAGTTAACTAGAATATTTCTTGGCAAGAATTGTCTTATTTCTATAGCATACACTAAACAAAGTAGTGGCAGTTGTTTTTCAACCCCAGAATTAGCAGCAGTTATTTTTCAGCTCTGAAATGATAGACTCATGTAGCAGGAGAACTATAGGCAAATGTGATATGAAATGTTTCTTATTAAGAAAATAGTTATGTATGGAGAATGTCTTTCAAACATCTTCAGAATAAGGATTCATGAAATATCCCTTTATACCAAAGCCTAATGAGAAGAAAGTAATGTGTAATATAAAAAATGGTCCAGAATGGCCTACATATAGAGCTGAAAAATTGAACTAAAATCAGGAAATTCAACCATATATGCCTGCTGACATTTTGCAAGTCAGTTCTTGACTGTAGACTGATTTTTTGTGGCCTACTGCTCTTGCTCCGTCTTGTGCTTTAACTCAGCAGGCAGCTACGCTCAGAACGTAGCTGTTCACTCACCCCCTCCCACCTGTGGGATGGGAGAGTAAATCGGAAAAAAGAAGGTAAAACTTATGAATTGAGATAAAGACAGTTTAATAGGGCAGATAAGGATGACGATAATAATAAGAATGATAACAAAAATATACCAAACAAGTGATACACAGCACAATTGCTCACCACCCACTAATCGATACACAGCTAGTTTCTGGGCTGCAGTTCAGCCGCTGGCCAGCTTCCCCCAAGTTATCTACTGAAGTTATATGGTATGGAATATCCCTTTGGCCAGTTTGGGTCAGCTGTCATGACTGCATCCACTTCCAGCTTTTTCTGTATCCCCAGCCTCCTCACTGGCAGGGTAGTATGATAAATTGAAAAGTTCTTGACTTGCTGTAAGCACTTCTCAGCAACAAACAAAATATCACTGTGCTATCAACATCATTCTTATCCTAAACGCAAAACACAGCACTATACCAGCTAATAGGAAGGAAATTAACTCTATCCCTGCTGAAACCAGGACACTCCAGAAGACCCACTCTTATATCCATGTAAAAGGGCTGGTAGGAACAGGAGACATTTCCTGCAGCACATGGAACAGATGTTTATTTATACTTATTATCCAGTGGTGCCATCGTTGAGAATGGTTCAGACCTTGACAGACAATATTTACTCCTAATAAGATTCTCTAACTTTACATCCCTATCTACAGGCTTTGATAGGGAAAAAGTGTTTCTAGGAAGGCTGGTTTCAAAGGATTAACAATTATGAAAACATCATAATTACCATACTTTCAGAATATACAGAAAATGGAATCTTTACGGTGGTTCCAGGGCTTTTCCCTTTTTTCTTGGTCATTTCTAGCAAAGTAAGAAGTACTTAGATGAATACTGATATTCCCAGACTAATATTTACCTGAGGAGTTTCCTAGACTAGTGGGAATACAGCTACCTGTTATCTCGGTGATATTTTCCTTCTGTGTAGCATGTTTAGCTAAACCTAAGTGTAAATTCTTTTGAGTAAAGCACTATGTACATTGGCTAATATAGGAGATGAATCTCTGGACATAGTATTTTAATTTTGTAAAAGACCTGAACATCACCTCGCCCATATACAGGAACAAATCCTTTGAAAAGTTCTATATTGTTAGAATGTACTATTAAAATCCACATGTATAAATAATCCCACCAGTGGCTTTGCCATTTCCCAACTAACTGCAGAGAGCTAAATCAACTCCTTCTTCAGAAAAGTCATACTTGAAGAATGTTTACAAATAAATGGCTCATTTGAACCCAGCCATTTCGCTTATGCAAAACTGCTCTTGGGGAAAGGTGGGGGCATAGATGGGACAGAGAGCCCAGGAGGACGCTGAGCACCTTGCAGATGCCAACTCACAGTCATACAGGAACATGCATCTGCACATCCGCAGGTTCAGTCATCAGAGCAGGGATGCACTGCATACATCGTTCTTCTGTGCAAGGAACAGCTATAAGTCACAGAGTGGGAACTATCTGACCAGGCGAGTCACAAGCCTCTCAGAGTCACTTTCCACAGACAGCACTAGTTAATCACTACTCCGGACAGGGCTCTTTACCATTGCATCTGCCATATTTAAGTACAAGGGAGTAATATCAACTTCATCAGGACATGCGTTCAGTCTGCCAGGGAAAGCTGTGTGTAGAACTCTTGTCGGCCCATACAGCAGCTGCTCTCACGTCTGTTCAGAGCTCCCTGCACCATAGCATTTGCATGCGAGATTTCTTTAGACTTTCAGAGAAGTGATGGAAATAATGCTTGATTGACTTTTCTGCATGTTTCACACAAATTTATGAACACTAGTTTAACTGTGGTTAATTTAATCTCTTCACATATTATCTAGCAAGTAATATAAAGTTGTTCTTTGTAATGCAGAAGTGGAGAATCTTCTATGTCTGCCTTATGTTTAAGTTAATCACACTTCTGAAGAGGAACATAAGGGGAGATTTAGGCTTTGACCATGCTATTTATCTAAACAGCTGTACCTGCCTAAGAGTAATTCATAAGCAGTATGTGAACTTTATTATATTCTCAAAACTAAAGTGTGGACAGGCTTCTTTAATGCTTTTGATCCCTCTTGCATTCTTTATAGTATCACTGATTTAAGTAGATAACAGTGTCTGGCATAACATTAATTAGCTTAGAGGAAATACTTCCCATTTGAAGTTCACATTTGCTGATGAGCAGATTTTTCAGGTTCTGGCTTTCCCTTTTCCTTTTTGGTTATGAGACAACCCTTCTTTCTGTACCTCTGAATCAGCATTGTTCAAAAAGAAAAAAAAAAAAAAGAAAAGAATCTTGGAAAAGATTAAAATGTTTAAGCATTTTGTGAAAACACCAGAATGCAGAACTGAGACCCTCACAGAATCACATAATCGTAGAGGTTGGAAGGGACCTCGAAAGATCATCTAGTCCAACCCCCCTGCCAAGGCAGGGCCACCTAGAGCACATCACACAGGAACGTGTCCAGTCAGGTTTTGAATGTCTCCATAGAAGGAGACTCCACAATCTCTCTGGGCAGCCTGCGCCAGTGCTCTGTCACTCTCACAGTGAAAAAGCTTTTCCTTTTATTATCCCAGAACCTCCTATGCTCCAGTTTGGACACGTTGCCCCTTGTCCTATCGCTTA
>VWZZ01008113.1:102306-164359 GCA_013399095.1 Psophia crepitans
GACCTCATCAATGTTTATAAATATGTTAAGGGTGAGTGTCGGGAAGATGAAGCCAGGCTCTTCTCGGTCTCACTAAGCGATAGGACAAGGGGCAACGGGTCCAAGCTGGAGCATCGGAGATTCCGGGTTAACATGAGGAAAAACTTTTTCACCGTGAGGGTGACAGAGCACTGGCACAGGCTGCCCAGAGAGGTTGTGGAGTCTCCTTCTCTGGAGACATTCAAAACTCGACTGGACACGTTCCTGAGTGATGTGCTCTAGGTGGCCCTGCCTTGGCAGGGGGGGGTGGACTAGATGATCTTTCAAGGTCCCTTCCAACCCTTGTGATTCTGTGATTCTGTGATTCTCCAAGCTAAAGAGACCCAGCTCCCTCAGCCTTTCCTCATAAGGGAGATGTTCCACTCCCTTGACCATCTTTGTGGCTCTGCGCTGGACTCTCTCTAGCAGTTCCCTGTCCTTCTTGAACTGAGGAGCCCTGTTCAACCTCTTACAGGATAATTGTAAAGAGGAACTATTTATCTGACTATGTGAACTGAATATTTAGAGATCTTCTTATCTATAATTTCCCTTCCTCTTTTGCAAAAACAAGTTTTGATGGAAATCAGATGTAGCTTGGCAAAAGAAAGGAAGTATCAAATTACATGTCAGTCATAAATGAAAAGAATACCAGGCTTACACATTATATACAATTTTTATATAAAAATAGCTGAAGAGGTTTGCTGTACTTCAGAAAATGATCCATATCGCAGGCTCTAGAATAACAGAGAAATTAAGGTTAGTAAAATTTCTTACAATAATTTTTACAGTTCCTGATTGTTCCCCAGAATTCTTTGGATTAAGATGTAAAGACCTAGGTTTTTCTAAATTTCTGAAGATAAAAACAAACAAGCAGGTCTAAAATTCCCAGTTATGACCTCCCTTTTCTGAAAGAAAATGAAAAATCAACCAAAAGGACAAACAAAACAAAACCCTAAATTAAAATTAAAAATGCATACAGAAAGATGTGATAGATGTAGTCAAAGTAAACACAGCATTTACAAAAGAAGAGATGGTAAAAATTCTATTCCTCTATCAAAACACTGTAGAATAGACAAATTTAGGCATTCCTCAGATAAAAAGATTCTGGCTGCAGATCTTGTTAAGGTCAGAGGTAACCTTAAGTATTTGATATGAGTGACATTCCCTCCTGCTCAAAAGCTGAGGAAATGGAAGTAGAACAAAGTGAAGAAAGAGATGAATGTTCTGTAATAATTATATCTGAGTTTTCATTTACAACATCTGATTAAGTAAGATACAAAAGTTTATTTTAATGAGCATAAATGAGCATTTCCATGAAAACTGGTAATGGCTATTAAGTGGCATCACTGAATATGATCAAGAAACAAATATCTAAGCTTCATTTGAGAAGTTTAACATCCGTTTAACATCTTTCTTGGTGACATGGACAGTGAGATCGAGTGCACCCTCAGCAAGTTTGCCGACGACACCAAGCTGTGTGGTGCGGTCGACACGCTGCAGGGAAGGGATGCCATCCAGAGGGACCTTGAGAGGTGGGCCTGTGCGAACCGCATGAAGTTCAACAAGGCCAAGTGCAAAGTCCTACACATGGGTCGGCGCAATCCCAAGCACAACAACAGGCTGGGAGGAGAATGGATTGAGAGCAGCCCTGAGGAGAAGGACTTGGGGGTGCTGGTTGATGAAAAGCTTAACATGAGCCGGCAGTGTGCGCTGGTGGCCCAGAAAGCCAACCGTGTCCTGGGCTGCATCAGAAATAGTGCGGCCAGTAGGGCAAGGGAGGAGATTGTCCCCTTCTACTCTGCTCTTGTGAGACCCCACCTGGAGTTCTGTGTCCAGCTCCCTAGTACAGGAAAGATATGGAGCTGCTGGAGCAAGTCCAGAGGAGGGACACAAAGCTGATTAGAGGGCTGGAGCACCTCTCCTATGAGGACAGGCTGAGGGAGTTAGGGTTGTTCAGCCTGGAGAAGAGAAGGCTCCAGAGAGACCTAATCGCGGCCTTCCAGTACCTAAAGGGGGCCTACAGGAAAGCTGGAGAGGGGCTGTCTACAATGACACGGAGTGATAGGACAAGTGGTAATGGGTATAAACTGAAAGAGGGGAGATTTAGATTTAGAAATTCTTTACTGTGATGCTGGTGAGGCACTGGAACAGGTTGCCCAGAGAAGGTGTGGCTGCCCCCTCCCTGGCAGTGTTCAAGGCCATGTTGGATGGGGCTTTGGGCAACCTGGTCTAGTGTAGGGTGTCCCTGCCCATGGCAGGGGCTTGGAACTAGATGATCTTTGAGGTCCCTTCCAACCTTAAGGATTCTACGATTCTGTGATTCTAAGTTGGCCAGGGATGAAAGTCAGGATTCCTGATCTTTTAAAAAGTTTTTACATCTTAAAATCAATACACTTAGTCAAAATATAATAGATTGTTTAAGCTGATACTAATGTATCTAAAATACGCTAAATGAACCTCATACTAAAAGTATTTGTTTTTCCCTACTGTCTATTAAGAGAACCTCTGGTGATTTACTGAGCCTGATACATCTGTACCATAGATGTTAAAGCAGGTGAGATGAATGTCACCCTTGCTGTTTAATTGCATTCCAGGTATGGTGTAGAACCCCAGAGAACAAGTGGTTTGATTTAATCCTATGTCAGAAAAAGAAGTCACCTATTGAATTATAAACAGCACTTTCCCTGAAAGATCTACGTGATCTTTCAAGGAGCCTCATTCAAATACCGGACAGGTCTGACACTTGCCAGTCTATAAAATCTGACAGATTTATTGCAGCTTCAAAGAGATTTCCCTTTCCCCTATATTCACATTTACACTTTCTGGAGAAAAATGTCTACAGCTCAAAGGTTTGTACAAGATAGTTTATGACACTGTTTAGTATTGTGCCACAGAGCCACTGTATGTTTCCAAAAATTTCCCCAAAACATCTCTTTTGATTTTAAAGAGTTGTAATTTTCTGTTGACTTGAGACTTTTCAGATTCTTTTTGAATGTTGTAGAGAATCCTGTTGTAGAGAAGTTATTCTCCTCTAAATCTTTAACACACTATACTGCGTGGCCAGCAGGTCGAGGGAAGTTATTCTCCTCCTCTACTCTGCGCTGGTGAGGCCTCACCTGGAGTTCTGTGTCCAGTTCTGGGCTCCTTAGTTCAAGGACAAAGAACTACCGAAGAGGGTTCAGCACAGGGCCACTAAGATGATTAAGGGCCTGGAACATCTACTATATGAGGAAAGACTGAGAGAGCTGGGTCTGTTTAGCCTGGAGAAGAGGAGGCTGAGGGGGGAATCTTATCAATGCTTATAAATATCTAAAGGGTGGGTGTCAGGAAGATGGGGCCAGGCTCTTCTCAGTGGTGTCCAGTGATGGGATGAGGGGCAATGGCCATAAACAGGAAAACAGAAGGTTCAACCTGAACGTGAGGAAATAACTTCTTCACTGTGAGGGTAACAGAGCACTGAAACAGGCTGCCCAGAGAGGTGGTTGAGTCTCCTTCTCTGCAGACATTCAAAAGCCACCTGGAGCTGTTCCTGTGTGATCTACTCTAGGTGATCCTGCTCTGGTAGCGGGGTTGGACTAGGTGATCTCTAAAGGTCCCTTCCAACCCCTACCACTCTGTGAATCTGTGAATACTACCAGACAAAATTCAGACCAAGCTATTTCCAAAGCTAAGAGGAAAAGATAAAACTTTTTTCAAAACAGCCCTTCAAAGATCCAGATGAAACTCTGTTCAGAAATGAGGCAAAGTCAGGCAGCAAGGCAGTTAGATACAAACAGTATTTTTTCAATATTACTGCACTGCTTAGGGAGACTATGAAAACTGACGTGAAGTTGGTATTATTTTTCTGGTTTGGTTGCAGTTTCTGCCTCTTTCCTAACATAAAGGACATAGGTGAGGACCATTAATGGGGCAGTGGAGAAATGGCTTTGAACCAATTTAGTCTCCATCTTCCCGTGGCCTCTGGTTGTGTTGGTTTTTTTTTTGCAGAATAGGACAGAGTAATATCAAGTAATTCCATTAGCCAGCCACCCTAAATTGAATAAAATAAAATTATCACAAGAGGTTGAAATAACACTCTGTTCAAAGATCTACATGGGGTATTATCAGAGGTATATCACATATATTATCAGACCCCAAAACAAAATAATGCAACTAAATAAAGGAAAGTCCTTAGATGATTTTGCAGCAGCTTTTTTACTGGTTCTCCTGAAGTCAAAAACCAGTAGTATATTACCACAAATTTCAACACTTGTTTATACTGATTCAGTTAACTGTTCAAATGAGAGAAATGTCAAAGATTTCAAGAAAATTCTGAATTTTTTACTTATTTATTGTTAAACCACTGTGTAGTCAGATGAACCAACTTTACATGACTAGATTATGTCCAAAAGAAAGCCTGTAGTCATGCCCCTGTTCGTACAGACTCATAAATGGTTCTTATCTGTTCTGTGGTGCACTTCGTTCTTATCCCTGCTGTGCCCGCGAAATGCTAACCAGCCCTTTGTGAATAGCCTATGCTAAACATAAAAGTGATTAGCAGTGTGATATGTGTACTAATGGGTGACTAAATTAGTTGAAAACTAGAAAACTAATGAGGTTTTCTGGAACCCACCACTTTACCACCCACACATTTGAGAGTGTTACTGAGTGGTAGATTTTATACTGAGTCTACATTACTGTTGTGATTATCAGTATATCTTTGTACATAGCGCTGATACAGACCCTTAAATTGTTCATTGTTCCACAGCTTGTTACCTAGTTGTTATCTAATGCCATAATGATTACTGCAAGCGTCTTGGATCCCCTCTGTATTCTTGTTCATTGGCAAAAGAAACTAAATATGCATCTCTTTTTTTTCATGCTTCACATTTGATATTGTGGCAGCTGCAGCCCCTGTTGAGTGGCTCTGTCAATTTTCAGACAGATATAATAAGAACCTGACTGGATAAATAAAGACATACATTTTAGCTGGAGCTAGTCTCTGATCAGGGAATATTCTATGAAAATACTTGAAAATCTTCATCTTCTGAAGAAAAAATCAAATGCAGCCTTCAAAGCTGGTGGGTTAAAAAAGCCAAGATCAGGAAAACAACAGGCAGAAGATGGAATTTATGAAAATTTAATGAATATATTTATTTCAAATTATAATGAGTATGGGGAATAAAGTTTGGGCTGATGATAATATATCTAGCCACCTTGGAGCACTGCTTCATAAATACAAACAGTTTCATTATTTCTGAAAGTTTTCAGAAAATTGGAAAAGAAATATTTTTAAAACAGTGACATAGCCACAACCAGGAGACGTCTATTTGCTTTTGACTTTAGTGGGTCTACACAGTGGGGAACACCGATTAATTCTATACAAGTTAACCCAGTTTACATCTTATAATATGAACTCCGTGTTATAGATAGCTGTTGTCATTCTCACTTGGTTCTATTCACTATACGAGAAAGTTACAGGTACCATATTTATAGAGAGGCTAAACTATATTGTAAGTTGCATATCATTAAATTGGTAAAAAAACATGTCTCTAATACACTGGACAGAATGGTTACATGGCAACATAAAGAAGTGTAGGCATCTCTACTGCCTGATGCTTACCTTAACGTTGCCCTAAATCCAATCTCATGAACCAATAGAAGGGGCCTTAACACTTACAACATTTAACTGATACTTTAACATACAAGAGATTGAGTAACATTGGTGAACTTTGAACTCTAAGGAGAAGTACACAGCTGATAGAGCTTAAATAATTCAATTAGGCTGTCTTCTGGAAAGTTAGTCAATAATATTTGGTTTATATTAAAAATAAAGTTAAAGTGTTAAGAAAGCAATTGCTATTATTTTACTATAAAAATGGATTGCGTTGTATTTTGTTACTCAGTTATCTGAAGGATCTGTAAAGGTCTTAGAGGGGAAATTATGTTTATGAGGTCACTGGGAGTATTGCTGAGTACTGAGAAGTAGAATAGCAATATATCTATGCTAATAGATGTGCAAGGGAAAACATTGCCTAAGCTGCTCGCGTTTAATATCTCTACGTTACAAAGGTACTCTGCATTGCTGTTCCCTCATGCTAGCACTGTGATAAACAGAGAGAAGAGGACAATATTGATTAGGCTGAGTATACAGCGAAGACTAAAAAGAGGAAATGTACCCATCAAATTTTCTGTAGCTTCTCAGGAAAGTAGATGACCTTCAAAACACTGAATGTACCCGTTTTCTTTCTAGCCATTATGCTATGCCTTTGCAGAACTAGACTTTACAATTGATACAAGCATCTGTTTAAAGATGCAACTTTCATGTTTAGACAAACTGCTGGCATATTGCAACTCAATAAATTCTATGATCTTGACTGTCTATCTGATGTAACCATGGAAGCAAATGAAGAAAAATCACCAAGGCAAAACATTTCATGGGAAAGAGAGATGAGTTCTGTGCTTTCAATTCATCTATAAAAGCCATTTTAAGAAACTGAGAAACAAAACAGAAAAAGACCCAACAACACTAAGCCAACTTCCCACAGAATATTTTTAACGTATATGTAATCATACTCTAATTATCTGAGACTAACGCCCCTAATTGGGGGTAAGAATATTCTTCCTCCTAGTATTTCTATTGAAATTTTCCCTGAAATGCTTGTATTGAAGTCAACTGCAAGCTGACTCAACTAGAAGTAACAAGAGAGTTACGAAACATCTAATCGGAAGGGCAGGATCTAGGGAACACAGGTCTTTGCTTTGATATCTCTAATTTGACTGAGGTGTAATAAATAATCAATAAACTTCTGCAAAGACAAAAAAAATGCTTTTACAATGCATGGTCTTCCTTTTGATTTAATCTCATTTTACATATTTCTCAGCTGAGGTTTTCCAGTAAGTACTGAGGGGGATGCCTATGCACTGTCACATACTTGAGCTGGAATAAATGGAGTGTTTTGGTTAAATATCAGATACATGTAGATAATGCTTTGCTTAGAGTTAGCAAGCCACTGAACAAGGCATTGAGCAAGCACACCGGCACGCAGTGAACTGTCAATTTAGGTAAATAAGAAGCCTCTGAAGGAAATTAATATTATGAGGAGTGTTATATATAATGAAATACAAACATAAGTTTTATTTTCTTGTGATTTTCTTTAGACATATAAACATAGTTAGGGAAGGTGCATAAGCAGGTATGTAACCTTAAGCTTATGAGTGACCTCATTTATTTCAACTGGGATTTCTCTTCTGCAACCCTGTAAATGCTATTTTCTCAACTTACCTTCCAGCCGAATCATTAAAAAATGTACAGAAGTGACAGAAGACTGAGGTATTCCAAGGCACTGAAAAGACACTCAGTGTTAATTCGGGCAACGAATGTTCATTGAAAAAGGCAAAAATGAACATTTAACACTTGTAGGAGGAATAGACAAGGAGGTTTGTTAAGGCTGGGCAGGTGCTTAAAAGATAAGAAAATCTGGTGAAGATATAATAGCAAGACTGTTTTGTGTGTACATAGAAAATTCTTGTGGGAGTCTAATTTCAAAGTCTTTAAGTGGGATGATTGAGGGATAATATGATGAACAATTAATTTATGGGAACTGAAACTTATTGAATTACTAAATATGTCTTGATTTGTTTCCATAACCACATCTAGAAGAGACTCTTTCATTTGTGTACTCCATAAAGTCTTGTTCATGCACACAATGAGACTATGGATTAGCAAATTGGCCAATACCGAAAAACAGAAATTATGAGAAACAAGTATCAAACTATGTAGATTCGAGAACATAAAAAATCCTCTTACATGCATGGGATGGCCTTGTAAATCTAGCAAACATATACCACCAGCTAGTCCTGTAATTTCCATGTTTTCAAACTTCATGTGTAATTAGTAACATTTCCAAGTATGTGCAGATCCTTCTAGAATAAATATGGGATATTTAAAAAAAAAAAAATAAAATGTTGGTTTATTTTCATATATCAGCAACTTTTATGCATGCGATTCACATTTCTGTACCACTTTGCTCCTGGAAATGTACAAATTTCCATTGCACATGGAAATTTTCACAGTAGCAGCTTTCTGTAATTGCTGACTTTGGCTCCAGCATGGGAAGCACTAAAATGCAAGCCTAGCTAGCACTATGAAAATACTGAATATCTGTATTCAAAAATGGAATCAAACAGGAAAGTAAGCCATTCTTTTATTAATCTCTTAGATATTCAGTGACTGTAATATACATTTCATGATTGTAAGCATTTAATTTACATGACCTTCAAAACAAAGCACACTTCTAGCTTCAGAAAATGCTACATTTTCATTTTGGAGGTTGACAGGTCCGAGGACAGATAGCATTTATGTTTGAAATTGCCATTTTATAAGTCTACAATCAACTTCACAAAATAGTCATGCAGAAAGTAGAAATTTGAGCTCTGGTTTTCAGTGATTATAAATATGTTCTTAAATACATGAAGTTTGCTATAGGCTCCAAAGAAAGTTCTATGATTTGCTTTTCTAAAGAAATTCTTCAATAGACTAGCAAAACTTTAAAAGAAATATTAATCTGTAAACCGGTGAAATTCAAAGATTAAGAATGTGACTTCATCTTAAAATAAATTCTGTATTCACCCATGCCTTATCTCTGTAGCCAGAAGACCTCTATACCACAATTTACCAAAGAACATTTTCACCTAAGGAATTACATGTTTTAAGTAGTTCTGAGATTCAAATAGTAACTCATATTCATCATTAGTTTGCAAACACCCTTTAAAGTGGAATTTTATGGCTCACATTCCAAATTTATAGCTGGATACTGTGCAAAGTATGTGCAAGTTATGTCATTTCTAACTTGGTTATTAGTTTATACAAAATGTGTATAGATTTTTTTTAAAGCAGGAGAAAATATGATTTTCAAAAAGCTGAAAAATATGTGACAAATTTATATATGTGTGTTTTGAAAAATGCTGCATTTATAGTTTGACAATGATACATAGTTACACGAAGAGTATGTGAGATTTACTAATTGAAGATTTCTAAAACAACGTCTCAATTCTCCATTTTTCAGGATTTTGAAATTTGATGGAAATTATTAATAAGTATAAACTCTTTTTTATCTTCAGCAGTTTATAAGAAACTCACAAGCTAAATGCCAACTAAATAGATACATATTCTAGTCAGCAATTATTGTGTAAACAAATAAATGCTCTCTCTTAACTGTTTACAGTAGTTAGTTACATTGCCACTGTCTTACTTAAAAAAGTTATATTTGCAGGATAACCACAGGCATTTTCACAACCCATGTAACTTCTGTTTCTATCAGAGATCCGTGTGAATGAAAAAAATCTCAGTCTTTTTCAGAAACCCCCTGTATTTACGTATAATATTTCCAGAGTATCAGAGGGGAAAATGTAAAATTGTTTTCTAGTCACTCTGGCTTCTTGTTTATCAGAACTATTTTTCCTGGGGCCAAATTTCTGCATCACCCGTAACATTCTGACCCTTACATAAGCGAGACCAGCTTTCTCTGCTGTGACCATCAGGGACTGAAGATGTCTGTGTATTTATGCTACGGGTAGACAGCATGGAGGAACACAGCTCTGCTGTTGGGTTAAGACACAAGATGTGCCCCCTCATCTATACACCTCCATCTCTGTGCTCTGGCAGATAAAAAGCCTGGGAACCTGCAAATCTCAAAACAGCTTTCTGCATACTACACTAGGTCACCCTGGGAAGCAACCCAGGTGGAATCATCTACCACAGAACAGTTAACTGATGTGTTTCTGCAGCCAGCACAGAAGGAGCTGGGCTTTGGGCTGTGCATGTTCAAGGACTACTTTGCTTAGGCTTGCTTATATCCTGGCATGGAACATGGGACTGGATACAAAGCAAGCACATAATTTTCATCTCAGCTGTGTTTTAGAACATATTTCTAGTACGTAGACTAGTCTTAGACATCTCATCTTCATCCATTTTCTGCTAATGCAAAAATGATTCAGAAGCTGCAGTAATGCTAATGGCAGTGCAGTGTCTCTAAGTAGCAAGCACATTCAGGCTACTGGTTAAACTGGTATTAATGGCCCTCATGCAAAGCAACCAGTAAATTCATGGTTTTGAACTTGCTAAAATTAAGACTAGGATAGGATTTAAGAAGTTTTCCTCAGGCAGGTTCAACAGTGTGCTTAGATATACCGCATCTGGGACAACATATCCTTTGTCTATTTAGAGACTTTATAGCTACTATTCAAGCACTGTAATTTATTGACAAAGTGTAGTGATACATAAATTGAATTTTACAGGGATAAAATGTTTGTCCTGAGATACAACAACGAAAGGACTTACAAACTTTTAGCCTCTAACCAGTTCTCTGGGGTTTCCTGTGAAGGTTTTTGACAGGTACAATAGTGAACCTGCAGTGCTACAATTTTATCAATAAATGCATGCTTTAGTGCAAACTTTTTTTTTTCCTTCTTTACTCATTGTTGAAAGAGAATTCTTGTTTAGAAACCCATAACTCAGTATGTTCAATTAAAATAACACAGAAAAATTATTTTATTGGGTTGTTACATTGACATGCTGTACTCCTTAGTTATTTAAAGCTTGGTAACAAGTCACAAGAGTCAATAACACAAAGACAAGCATTGACAAGTAAAACAAATGCTTTTCACACTGTCACCATTTCAGAACTCTGAAATGCCCACAGGAGCTCCTTTGTCCCTCATTTATTCAAGGACTCGCATACTTCTATATCGTGCTGTAAATACCACGGTAAATGAGACACAACGAAGGTCAGAAAGAACTTAGTTCCAGGTCTAAGCCTTACTAATGCAACCATGTAGATCTGACTGGTATTTTTTTTCAGGAAACACTGTTGTCAAGTCTGTCAGCATTTCACAGAAACAAAAATGACAGCATACTTTTCCTGTGATAAGTTCCCTGTGTTAGGTGGAGGCTGGGACCGCTTTTTACTTTTTCTTTCTCCTTTTTTTTTTTGACATTATCTTGTTATATCCAGAGCTTTCTGTTTCTAGACAGATCTCCCATAATGCCACAAATGTCTTTGAGGGAGCATAACATCAGGTTTTACCTCATGTCCATTTTTCTGTCTGATATTTGGTGTCATTGGCAAGACTATCACTATCCCAGTTTATTTCCAATGCTGAGGTGCTCAGGCCTAAAGCTTGTCAGCTGAGTTCTTATCTGATTATCGAGGCTTGAGGTTTGGGGGTTTTTTTTGGAATGTTAATATATCTCGCTGGAAACAGAGCTTCCAAGCTGTGAATTTTTGTATAAATTTGAATCTTACTGAGTTATCCTCAGCTTTGCTGACTGTCAAACTGAGAAAGTATTTAGTAAGTTTGAGAGAAAACAGACCCTTTTCTTCAGGATGTTAACCTATTTCCCATGCCTCTTACCAGTAATTGATCATGTCACATAAATATTATGTTATTATAGTTTCTACAGTGTAATCACATGAAGGAACTAGGAGATTTTTTTCATGATTTTGAAGAGGAAGCTGCTGATTTCCACCGATTCTTTTGGCCAGTTCAGAAACATGTTTCTGTCATGCATTCTATTCCTTTTCTTACTACTTGCCACTTCAAGTTCCAATTGTTGTCTACTCATCTATTGTAATGAGTGCTTGTTTCACTTAATACACATTAATTATTATTAATGCATGTATATTGCAAATATGAAATGGAAGTTTTAAAAGATGTAGTAAAAATCAGTTTTAGGAGAAGTACTAGAGCTATCAGTGCACACAGGGGCAGAATGCTTTACTGAAAATATTTGAATGGGAATATTTCACACACAAATATTTTATTCTATATAGAAGCAGCTGACTGAAAAATAAAAAAAAATGTCATGAAGTTCATAGTTGATTTAAATACATATTTATTCCTCTCTTTGTTCCTTCTCAAAAAAGCAGTAGCAGTAGCACATATAGTGCAGTAGCACTATATAGTGCTTAAATCACTTCCAGTATGTCAAATGCTTTTTCATGCTTGATTTTATTTTTTTGAAGGTTGTTCTGCCCTGTGATATGGGGTGAGAAGGGAACAGAGAGACACGGTGCAGGTTTCTTTCTGGATCTGAATAACACAAGCCAAACAAATGGTTTATTTAAATAGTTGTTGTAAAAAGGTAGAATTAAAAGTGTGAAATAGATAACAAGTAAATCTTACATCTCTTCAGATTCTGGGAACCTTGCATCATCTGATAGACATTGGATGGACCTTCCCATGGCAAACCTCTCCATGGAGGAAAGTTCCTCCTTTTTGGTTATTTGAGCTATTACATGAAGTTCTTAGAAGAAAACAACTCTATTAATAATATCTATTGTCAAACAAAAACTGTGTTCACATAAGAACTTCTTGCTGCTCTAAGGCAAAACCATACAGGTGACAAAAATGCCAGCACCAAGTGAGAGCTACCTGCGAACTCCTCCGTTACAGTGAGCTGGCTGAGCTCATCCTGCAGCCAAGCTTCTGTGCTCGTAGTCTTAAGATAGCCTTAAAGCCACACTGGACATAGGGCAGCACAGCACGATATACAGTTGTCTCCTGGTCAGAATCACCTCACCCTACCCCGTCATCCACATACAGCTTACTTATCCAAAGTTGTTATAATTACAGACTACGTTTCTCTAGCCCGAAGTACAAGATTCAATAGAGCACATGTGACCTGCTCAAGGTTACTAACTCCTTGAAGACAAGGTCTTCTGCAAGGCTCCTGGTGCACTCTGATCTTTGTCTACTGTATTGTACTTCAAACCATCTCAAAAAAAAAAAAAAAAACCAAACAAAAAAAAAACCCAAACCAAAAAACCACCACTCGTTTTTTATATGTTACAGAGGACAAGTACCAAATTCTTACTACAGATTTACTGTAAATACAATGAATGCTATGACTAATAAGATCTGATTTAATTATAATTCTTCTGAGGTCAGAGGCTCAATGCTGCAGCTCTTTGTCAGACAACTTCTTACTGAAATTAGTGGTACAAATGAATGTGGAGAACATTAATTAGAAATTATTCAGCATTTTTAAAGGGATACTTCAAATTTAAATTCAAACATAATTCTGACATTAAAATGTTTATTATGGTATTGAGTCTGGTTATGGGACTACAGACCACCAAATTTTGTTCATATGCTGTTATTTAATTTCATTTTGTCATTTTCCTTGTAAATCTCTTCCAATTTGTTGACTTATTCTCCCTACAACTATTTTCATGATCCCTTCCATACCTTGTAATAAGGATGCACTGCTCAAGCTGCAACTTTGCAATGTTCACTATGCTCTACAGGTTTTAGCAGTTTTGAAACAGCCCACCAAATACACATGTTTGAGTGACACCAGCACCAAAATGTCATATTTTGCTTATAGTATGTGAAATCAATTGCTGTGTACAACGTTGTGGTGCTGTAAAATCACCAAGCTGTGTAGTATTAGAAATAACATCTGATGTATGTAAAAACAAATCCATGTGGATGTGAATTGGCAAGATAGGGGAAGAGTAATTAAAAGCAAAAGACTGAACTTCCAGATACCATCTGTCCTGGTTTCATCTGAGATGAGTAAGTTTTCTTTCCAGTAGCAGGTATAGTGCTGTGTTTTGGATTTAGTATGAGAATAAAGTTGATAACACACTGATGTGTTCAGTTGTTGCTGGGTAGTTGTAGTGCCTATACTAAGTCTCACACCCTGCCAGGTGCCAAAGAAGCCCAAGAAGCTGTGAGAGCAAAGCCAGGACAGCTGATCCAGACTGACCAAAGTGATCTTCCATACCATATAATGGTATATAACTAGGGAAGCTAGTCAGAAGGTGAGATCACTGCTTGGAAATAGAGTGGGCATCAGGGTGGGTTTTTTCCTTCTGTATGTGGTCAGAAATTGCTTTAGTGCATCACTTGTGTTAATTATTACTATTATTTTTATTGTTATTGTTGTTTCTGTTGTTATTATTATTATAATCAGCTATTATTATCTTTTGTTATCCTATTAAACTGTCTTTATCTATCTCAGCCGATGACGCTTTTTTTCCCCATTCTCCTCCCCATTCCCTTGGAGGGGGAAGGATGAGAGAGTGGCTGCATAACGCTTAGTTACTGGCTGGGGTTAAGCCAGGACACCATCTAAACAAATCAAGCAAGAAATCTAGAGAAATTATGGCTATAGCATTGATGGTTAAGAACAGCAATAGCTGCCATAGCTGTCACCTACCTCTGCTCCTTCTTCAGTGGCAGAAACATAGGGAGCAGGGAACTGTGCAAGCAGATAATAGAAATTGACTGTCTAGACTATGCCTAGTATTGGAGTAGCCAATGACAAAACCGGCAGTGACAGGGTAGGGTATTTACCACCTTGGCTTTTAGTAATGTGGAGGAAAAAAATTCATCCTGATGGAAGAAATAGATTAATCTCATAATACTGAAATAAATCAAGGAAACTGTAATGTTATAAGAAATTATAATTTTTAAGTCTAGCCTATCTTCTTAGTTTCAATCATGTAAATTTGGAGTATCTTCTCCAAGGATATCGGAGTAACAGTCACTGTGACTGGGAAAGAAATATGGATCCCTATTCTAGGCCCCAGACTTTGTAAAATCAAAATGCTCAAAAAGCTAGAATATAGGGTGGAAAAGTCACACAGAATATTGACACTCACATGCCTCCTGAAATATTTCTTCAAAGATACCCAGCAATGTGTTAATTGCTTTCCTAGGCACACCTGTAATTCTATTCTTTCTATGTATTAAATAAAAAAGTGTAAATGCAGTATTTAAAAACATTCTACTCTGACTGGAAAATGTTCTTGAGAACTTAATTAAAAAAAATAAATCAACTGATCATTCAGTCTCCAAAACTGGCTGATTTCACAAACATGTAAGGAACACTAGGTGTGTAAAGCACGTTATGATATTGACACTGTAAAAATTTCAGTTTACCAGTATGTTAGCCTGTCTTTTTAGTGTTTTGGTATGCTTCAATGATCCACCGTGTATACTTCAACAATATTATAAAGTATACTGAGAAAAAAGTAAGAAAAACAAATAGGAAAATAGATAAGAAAGTTAAAATTGCAGATGATGAAGAAATGATAAAAGATTAGTTTGGATAAATAAATATAAAGACGTTATATTAGCAATAGGCGGGAAGTAGTAGATATAAAACATCAAATATATACACAGGTTTCAATTGCATTTGATTATTTTTAAGTCAACTTACTTTCTTCTCCCAAGTCTAGGGGAGGTTTATGATGACAGAAGAGAAACAAATGCAGTCCAGAGGCAGCAGTAACCCTGTGACTGCATTTATATCTGTAAACTAGAGAATGCCAGGGTTCCTTTTATCCTGGAAGCAACTGGCATAGTCTTGTCAAGTCTATTCTGTTAAACTCCCTTATACCGTAGAAGAGGTTGGTCTGTTGGGCAAGAGTCATTAATTCATGCTAAGCCCCAGATGATGCCTCAGCATGTTTTGGGAAAAAACTCCTTTGCCCAGGCCAAAACCAGGGCATAGTACTTAATCCACAATATAAAAAGATGGCCAGTTGAATTGTAGGGCCTGGGCCCTAGCCGTTTTTAACTTAATTGTATAGAATCATAGAATCTTTAAGGGTGGAGAAGACCTCTAAGATTATCGAGTCCAACTGTCAACCCAACACCATCATGTCTGCTTGTTGTGGGTTTGTGTGACAAGGTTTTGGTAGTGGGGGGGCCACAGGGGTGACAGCTGCTGCAAGAAGTTGCTAGAAGCTTCCCCTGTGTCCGACAGAGTCAATGCCAGCTGGCTCCAAGGCTGAGCTGATCAACAACAGTGGTAGTGCCTCTGAAATAACATATTTAAGAAGAAAAAAAAAGCAACTCAGGGAACTTTTGCAGCCAGAGAGAGGAGTGAGAAGATGTAAGACACTCCGCATACACAAAGCTCAGTGAAGAAGGAGGGGGAGGAGGTGCTCTAGGCACCAGAGCAGAGATTCCCCTGCTGCCCGTGGTGAAGGTCATGGTGAGGCAGGCTGGCTCCCTGCAGCCCATGGAGGAGGGGTGATGGGGTGTAGAGATTCCACCTGCAGCCCATGGAGGATCCCATGCTGGAGCAGGTGGAGACACCTGAAGGAGGCTCTGACCCTGTGGGAAGTCCATGCTGGAGCAAGCTTCTGGCAAGCATCTGTGGCCCCATGGAGAGAGAGGAACCTATGCCAGAGCAAGTTTTCTGGCAGGACTTGTGACCCCATGCGGGACCCATGCTGGAGCAGTCTGTTTCTGGAGGTCTATGGGAGACCTCTCCCTATGGGAGAGACACACAGGAGCAGTTCATGAAGGACTGTAGCCTGTGGGAAGGACTCACGTTGGAGAAGTTGGTGAAGGACTGACTCCTGTGAGAGGGACCCCACATAGGAGCAGGGAAAGAGTCCTCCCAATGAGGAGGCAGAAGAAGCTGAAAGAACATGTGATCAACTGACTGTAACCCCCATTTGCTGTCCCCCTGTGCCGCTGGGGGGAGCAGGGAGAGACTGTGAGCGAAGTTAAGAAGGGAGAGGTGGGGAGAATGACCATGACCATGAGCCAGCAATGTGCCCTGGTGGCCAGGAAGGCCAATGGCATCCTGGGGTGCATTAGAAGGGTTGTGGTCAGTAGGTTGAGGGAGGTCCTCCTCCCCCTCTATTCTGCATTGGTGAGGCTGCATCTGGAGTATTGCATCCAGTTCTGGACCCCTCAGCTCAAGAAGGATAGGGAACTGCTAGAGAGAGTCCAGAGCAGAGCCACGAAGATGATTAAGGGAGTGGAACATCTCCCTTATGAGGAAAGGCTGAGGGAGCTGGGTCTCTTTAGCTTGGAGAAGAGGAGGCTGAGGGGTGACCTCATCAATGTTTATAAATATGTTAAGGGTGAGTGTCAGGAAGATGGACCCAGGCTCTTCTCGACCTCACTAAGTGATAAGACAAGGTGCAACAGGTCCAAGCTAGAGCATAGGAGGTTCTGGGTTAACATNNNNTTAAGATTTGGTTTTATTTCTCACTGCTCTGCTTGTGTTTGCTTGTTAACAAATCAGATTAATTACTCTCTAAGTCTGGTCTGTTTTGCCTGGGATGGTAATAAGTGAACAATCCCTATCCTTATCTCGACCTGTGAGCCATTTGTTACACTTTTTCTCCCCTGTCTAGTTAAGGAGGGGAGTGATAGAGTGGTTTTGGTGGGCACCTGGACTTCAGCCAGGGTCAACCCACCACACTACTAAACCATGTCCTGAAGTGCCACATCTACACGCTTTTTGGTCATCTCCAAGAACAGTGACTCCACTACCTCCCTGGGAAGCCGGTTCCAATGCCTGACCAATCTTTCATTGATGAAATTGTTCCTAATTTCCAATCTAAACCTTTCTGGGAGCAATTTGAGGCTATTTCCTCTTGTCCTATCTTGTTGCTTGGGAGAACAGACCAACACCCACCTCACCACAACTTCCTTTCAGGTAGTTGTCAGTGAGCAATAATGTCTCCCCTCAGCCTCCTCTTCTCAGGCAAGATAGATGTACCTCCTGTCTTTAATTGTGAAATCGTCTGCAAAATACTCTTTACCACACTTGAACCTTATTTAGCCTGTGACTGATTTTAATTTTAGAATATTTTTTTTTAATTTCTGCCTTGTTATAGTGTTCCTGAAAAGTTGCTCAATAGCTGTAATTTAACCACATACACGTGACATGTTTGATGCCCTAAAATGAAGGCTTATAGCTCAGTTTTCTGTCTTTATTGATGTATGCTAAGAAGACAGAAAATTATTTATAAATAGTAGGGGAATCATGAAGAATAATATTAACTGTGAAAATAATTGCAACAACCCTGTAGTGAAAAAGGAGTTACAAAAAGCTAAGCGACTTACAAAGCTAAGCATATGTAAACACGGACAATATTTTGGCAAGATAGAAGTTAAAATCCTGACAATACAGATAATTGATTGCATGCTTCTTTCTTATCTGTAATCTGCAGATGCTTTCTCCATAAAACTTGTCTTCTCCTGGATTTTATTTTTTCATTTTTGCTGTTGTTTTGAACTCACCAAACAAAGTATATTCAGACTTCATACATAAAGAGTTATCAATATCAGAAACAGACCTGGAACAAAAGGCCATTAAGGTCCAACACACAACTTTCAGCAAGGTTGTTTTTTCTCTTGGTGTGTTTTGATATTTATCTTCAGACACCAACTAGACTTTTTGTATAACTGAAAATGTACCCCTAAAATTGAAACCACCAATGTGCTTAATTTCTCATTTTGCACAAACTACTAATAATATAGAAAGGCACAGTAAGTCATTGTTATCATTGTTCTTGGTTTTATTCTTGATATGTGGATTGGTGTATTAGTAAGTATGAGGAAATCTGCAATAATCAATGAATTGTTTAATTTCTTGAGTCTTGAAGAGTTGTTTGGGAACAAATTCTTGAGGATGAATTGTGTATGAACTCTGTATTCTCCACACACAGGCTGTGATGCCAGGACCACAATAAAATGTACCTCTGTGAGACACCCGTAGAAGTGAATGAGACTCTGAGTGTTGCAAAGTTTCAGCCAGGGTGATTTTGGGTGGTGGGATTTGACCTGTTGTTGGGCAGGTAGAAAAACAGACTGATGCTGCCTTAGCAGCAGGTCTTACTGAGTCTGATAATCTTGAAAGTGGTAAGGGAAAGCAGAGCCAGGGCAAGAGGTACTAACAGTGTGCATCTTTGCTACCAGGTTTTCACTATTAACACACTAACACATATTACACACATTACACTATCTTTTGAAAATCAAGGGACTTTCAGTTTCTTAAAGAAGTAATTCATAATGAGACATTTTAAAAGAAGGGGTGGAAAATTTTAAAAGGAGTATAATGAAAACAAAGAACCAAGCAGTTATATCAGAATCAAATTTAGAAGTAAGGAAGGCTTAAAGAAAAAAACATTATTTTTTTTTTAAATGGAAATCCTTTTGCTGTCATGCAGGCTTCACAATTATTTTTTTCATTATATCAAAGGAAAATGAGACTGGACTGAAATCTCAGGGCACAATGGGGAAGATGTGCTTCATATGTGCAATATCTACTGCTGGTGGCTGTATGTAAACTTGATCAACCTATCTGCCTAACCTCTCCTGTGCACGTTTCTCTTTCCTCTGTCATTTTTTCCAACAGGTCTTCCTGCTTCTCCCTTTTTCTCGTTTGGATGATAAAGCATACTGAATATTTGCAGCTACTTTATGGATAAGGTTAAAATATCCATAGGCTTGGTTCAATCATTTAAGAAGGATCTCTCTAAACCTTAAAACGTAACTGAATGACAATGTTGCCAGACAAATGATAAGGCTATCTATGCAGCTGGATAACTCTGCCCACTGCAATAAACAGCACAAAGTCCATAAGCAATATTTTTCACCATTTCAGTTTTTCATCAGTCAATTGTTGTCCATGCACCGTTTCCTCTGTAATATCCACCTCCTCTGCAAAGTCAGCCAGCAACGCTAGTTAACTTACTGTGGTAAGGTTGTATAGAGGATATATATATGTGCTAACTGTATCCTGGGCTGCATCAAAAGAAGTGTGACCAGCAAGTCAAGGGAAGTGATTCTGTGCCTCTACTCTGCTCTCATGAGACCTCACATGGAGTACTGCATTCATCTCTGGGGTCCACAGCACAAGAAAGATATGGAGCTGCTGCAGTGGGTCCAGAGGAGGGCCACAAAATTGATCAGAGGGATGGAGCACCTTTCCTGTGAAGACAGGCTGAGAGCATTGCGCTTGTTCAGACTGGAGAAGAGAAGTTTCCAGGGAGACATTGTAGCAGCCTTCCAGTACCTAAAGGAGACCTATAAGAGACCTGGAGAGGGACATTTTACAAAGGCCTGTAGTGATAGGACAAGGCATAATGGCTTTAAAATGAAAGAGGGTAGATTTAGATTAGAAATAAGGATGAAATTCTTTACTGTGAGGGTGGTGAGACACTAGAACATATTGCCCAGAGAAGTTGTGGATGCCCCATCCCTGGAATTGTTCAAAGTCAGGTTGGATGGGGCTTTGGGCAACCTGGTCTAGTGTAGGGTGTCCCTGCCCATGGCAGAGGGATTGGAACTAGATGATCCTTGTGGTCCCTTCCAACCCAAACCATTCTGTGATTCTATGACAAATACAGCTACAGCAGTTCATAGGTTGAGGCAGGTCAATAATGGTTGTTAAATGTCCACAAAACAGGTTCAGATTCCTTCATCCAATCTGTATAATATCCCTTTTAGAAGTGCTCTTATGAAAAGTCTTACTTTTCTGGAAGATAAATAGCATTAGTCCTTTAGTCATTCAGATTATTTTTTCTTCCAAGAAATTTTCACCTAAAGAAAATTGTGGTAGGGCAACTAGAAATATTTCAAGTATGTTTTTGTTATTTAAAATATGAATTTCCATCAGTAAGTCAGTGTTTATATTTAACAGACATTTTCATTGTGAGCAACTGTTTATATATAGTAGAAATGGAGTTGGTATATTTTAATGATTGTATTTACTTCAATATGACACTATTATGCAATGTACCAATCTATATCTCTCTTCTATATGTTAAAATTCAGAAAATTCTTTCAGGATGTTATCAATAAACATGTAGAGGAAAAGGAGGTTATCAGTAGTGGTCAACATGGATTCACTAAGGGGAAATCATACTTGACCAATCTGTTAGCCTTCTATGATGGCCTGACTGGTAGTGCGGATGAAGTGAGAGAAGCGGATGTTGTCTACCTTGACTTCAGCAAGGTTTTTGACACTGTCTCTCATAACATCCTCGGTAGTAAGCTTAGGAAGTGTGGGTTGGATGAGTGGACAGTTAGGTGGGTAGAAAACTGGCTGAATGGCAGAGCCCAGAGGATTATGATAAGTGGCACAGAGTCTAGTTGCAGGCCTGTATCTAGTGGTGTGCTCCGGGGGACCATGCTTGGTCCAGTCTAATTCAACATACTCATCAATGACCTGGATGAGGGGACAGAGTGTTCCTCATCAAATTTGTTGATGACATCAAGCTGGGAAGAGGGGCTGACGCACTGGAAGGCTGCACTACCATTCAGCAAGATCTTGACAGGCTGGAGAGTTGGACAAAGAGGAACCCAATGAAATTCAGCAAGGGCCAGCATAGAGTCCTGCACCTAGGGAAGAACAACCACAGGCAACAGTACAGGTTAGGGACTGGCCTGCTGGGAAGCAGGTCTGTAAAGGACCAAGAAGGCCAATGGTATCCTGGGGTGCATCAAGAAGAGTGTGGCAAGCAGGTTGAGGGAGGTTATCCTTCTCCTCTACTCTGCACTGGTGAGGCCACGTTTGGAATACTGTGTTCAGTTCAAGAAAGACAGAGAACTACTGGAGAGAGTCCAGCAGAGGGCTACAAGGATGATGAGGGGACTGGAACACCTCTCATATGAGGAAAAGCTGAGAGAGCTGGGTCTGCTTAGTCTGGAGAAGAGAAGACTGAGAGGGGATCTTATCAATTCTTATAAATATCTAAAGGGCAGATGTCTAGAGGAAGGGGCCAGACTCTTCTCAGTGGTGTCCAGTGACAGGACAAGGGGCAAGGGGCACAAACTGTTACACAGGAAGTTCCATCTGAATATGAGGAAAAGCTTTTTTATGCTGAGGGTGACGGAGCACTGACACAGGCTGCCCAGAGAGGCTGTGGAGTCTCCTTCTCTGGATACATTCAAAACCCACCTGGATGCATTCCTGTGCAACCTGCTCTAGGTGATCCTTCTTTAGCAGGAGGGTTGGACTAGATGATCTCCAGAGGTCCCTTCCAACCTTTACCAATCTCTGAATCTGAAAATTTCACTCCTGTGCTTTAACAAAAACTATCTGATTTTTACATCGTAAGCATTTCAAAATGGCAGTGTGACCTTTCCTGCAGTGCAATTTCAGTAAAACAATCACTTTTTCAAGCACCTTGTTATTGAATCCTTAGAGAAAGCAACTCCATCTAAATGATAGTAAAAAGATTCTATATTTTCTTTTGGAAGACATTTAGTATCTAGGAATAATGTCAATTTCGTTGTAGGCCAAGAAAGCATTCAACTAAAACACTAGCAAATAAATGAGATGAAAACCAAGTAATAGCTACCAGATGTTTTTCAAGGTTATAAATTACAGAGGATTTTTATCAAAATTGGTATTGGACCAAAGGTACACTTCACACCATGCTAAGGCTTTTAACATGTTTTTAACCACAATGACATTAATAATTTCTTTAAGAGATTGAAGGAAATAGAGAAATGTTTTTTTTATAATGAAAATGAAAATACCATTTATTGACATCTTAGTGCTAAATTCAAATTGCTTGAAACACTTATTTAGTGTATTGAAACACTTGTTCAATGAATATGTAAATTTAAGAAAAAATCTTAATCCTTTTCAGACTTGAGCTTTTGTGGAATCACAAAATACTGTATTGTCTTTATTTACAAACCCTTTTCCTCAGTGTCCAGTCTGAATCTGTCAATTATTTCACCCTGTGAATGTTAATCTTGGATTTAAAATGTCACATTTTTCCCCATCTTCTATTGTCCTCCAGCTTTAGATGAACATATAAAATAATGATTTGCATAGATTATTTGATGTGCATTTTTTAAATGAATACATATTATTCAATTTCTGTTCTAGCTAGTATATGAAAACAACAGAGCTCAATTGGAGGTATGTCGTTTTTGTGCTGTAACCAAATTCCAAGGTTTTGTGAGGGTTATGCAAGAGAAGGAAAAAGGAAAAACAATTTCCCAACATTCAATTATTACCTAAGGACTCTAACATGGAGGAAACAAGACAATAATGTTTATTCCTGTGTTCTGGAAATATTAAATTTGAGTATTTAGAATATGTATTGATTAACATTCTAGGATAAACTATGAAATTTGCATGCATTTATCTGAGAAACCAATAAGAAGTCATTTTCATCTTAAGCAGTTGTAGAAGTTGAATGGATGGCACTATTAAAATGCTAAAAAATCGGACCAACTCCTTTGTAGCTTTATAAAATTATTCACAAAATAAGGTTGAGGTCAGTTTTGATACTAATTTTCATTGTGTTATCAGTCCTGTTTCTGAAAACTCTATGTGCTCAGTTATTGATAAAAACTCCCTGGATCTGTGGAGAAGAAAATTCTAAAAGAAAAATCTATTCAATTCTGGCTGAACTCACATTAAGACCACTATTCTTCTATGGCAACCATGATTTTTCAGTATGTTTCTGTGCAAGGAAAACCTGTTTTTCAATTCCCTACGCGGAGATTTGGATTTGCTACTAATAGAGCTAAAACCAGAGTTCAACATCATGCATCTGTGACTATGGCTGAATAAGAGTAATTCACACAATGGGATCGCTCCTTACCCTTTGCTCTTTGCCTTCCGGCAAGCAGACTCGCAAGGGTTATTCTTTGAGACATCATTCATCTCCACAAGCTTTCTTAATAATATTCTTGCTGAGCATTCACCCTTCCATTCTTACACCATTACCTTGACTGATTCATTAAGATCTGAAGGCAACTAGTGATACATTGGGTCAAATAAAGGAGAAAAGTAAGGTTGTCTATTATGGCCCAACAATAGCCACTGCTGGGCCTGGGACCAGAGCACAGTGTTATCTACTGATTTCCTTCTAAAGTCTGTGTAAGCTTAAAGGATGGCACACACTTCTAGCGTGCTCCCCATTGTAGATACTGGGAATTATCTCACTGCATGGCAAAAGGTCTCATAGAAAGCCTTTAAATTACACTGATCAGAAACCTTACTTGTTTCAGGCCTGGTAGAAGACAGATCAGCACTTGTTATAAACTTCCCCTGCAGAAATTAATAGATTAGACAGAACTGGGTTTAGTCCTAGAAATCCCATTTGCTCCCTTGTTGTTTCTGTCAAGATTTCCCTCTTCTGTGGGTGGAAAGGGGGTGTAAGCAAGACACTGTATCTTACAGAAAAATTTCACTGTGAATCTAATTCCACAGCAATATTCCTGTCATGAGCCTTACTTCAGAGAGCTGGATTGCACTTTCAGGTTGCTGTTCACCTCTAGCCAAGAAGGTAAAGATCTTTTAAACTTATTTTGGGACTCCACTCTTCTTGATAAGTTGCTGTAGGATTAACTTTCCTGAAAATTTACTGCCTTGCTATGACAATGTCACATGGAGCATGTGAAACGGCGGAAGTCCAGTGCTTCTTTTGAACTATTTAAAAAAAAAAAGTTTTAATATTTTGTATTTTGTATTTGGAGACCAACACAAGCAAGGTCTTTGAAGATACAGTATATGTCGCCCTGTGGCATCTCAGCCACACAATAAGAGACCCCATGTATGGAGCAGGGAGAGTTGTCAACTCTGCTGCTGGAATGGGCAATAGGCTAACTTTGACAAAAAATATGCACAAACTGGCCCTCTAAGGTCCTTTTTCCTCTGACACAAATACAAAAACCACAGCACAACTTCGACGTACTACTGGGGAAAAATAAGATACATTCTGGAAAGTATTGCTTTTGGAATAAAAAGTGAGAGACTCAGGATTTCTTGTGCTACATTGTCATCTATATACATTTTTGGGTGTAAATAATTGAATTAGTACAGTGTAACCCTTTGCATTGTGAGAAGGAATACCTACAATGTAATGAGGTGATGTCAGAGGATTGCATTACAGTGTTCTTCAAAAAAGAAGAGAGACAATAACTACATTGAGGAAGCCCTGGATAGCTAATAAAAGAAGTTGACTTCATAAGCACTATTACTGCGTCTATGTTAGAACAGGACCATCCCTTCTCTACAGCTTTTAGGTATAACGATATTGTGATATACTTATGATATGTCATTTCTACGATAAATATTTTCCTGCTCTAAAAATTACACTGGAGACAATTAATTGTAAGTGTCACCAGTTACATGTTTTGCACAACATGAGGGAGGGACTGAAGGTTGTTTATTCATGTCTCTGAACTGAATGGTAAACAGCTACCTTGGTTGTACAATTTGTCTAGTGTGGGAGATAGTGTCTCTTTGGGAACTCAGTGACAACTTTGTCTGAGTTACAGTACAATGAAGTGGATGCTAGTTTCACACTTGAAGAGGGATTCACCACACAGTTCAAAAGGCAATGGAATAGTATGCGATGTCCATTTACCTCAAGGTTACTTTAGATTAATCTGACATCTATCTTTTAAAGACCATTGACAGAAAACAGCAGAACAAAAACATTTAAACCGGTCTCTGAATGGAAGTAAGCATGTGAGTTCTTTATATAGAAGACTGCGTGGATGTCTTAAAGGAATGAGGATGTCTGAACCAAACTGCCAGATTGGGAGTGTTTAAAAGCTTGCCTTTCTCTCTATATATAGTCACTTCACTTAACTAAAATCTATGTGAAACTGCTTCATAGCCTACAGTTTCTTCTCAGACTTTGGTACCAAACTGACTCCTGTGGATGAGGACATCACTGAAAGGTAGTAACTACCTTTTGCATAATAACCTGTTGTTTGTAGACCTGTCCCAGGAGGTAGGTCCTGGTCAAGAGAATATTTATGCCATCTACGTTTGTAACACTGTAAGGCCATCAGTAACAGTAATCTCTGGAACCTTTAACTACTTCTCTTCCAGCTATCTCACTATACTGATTTTTTAAATTTTTATTTAATCTGGACTTATGACGACAGTGCTGCTGGGAATTCATAATAGCAAGGTGTCCTGTTTTTTTTGACTGAGGTTAATTTTCACAAGAAGCTGTGAGGGGACACATCCAAGACAAATGACTCAAACAAATCAAAGTGATATTCCATACGCTATGATGTCATGCTCAGTAGATAAAAGGTACTGGCCAGGGAGGAGGGGCCTCTGCTCAGAGATGGACTAGACATCAGGCTCCAGGTAAGCATTGTGTATCTCCAGCTTTGTATATTCTTTTATAAGTACTGTTGTCATTTTCCTTTTCCTTTGCTGTCTCAGTAAACTGTTCTTATCCCAACCCACAAGTTTTACCTTTTTCTTCCAGTTCTCCTCCCCAGGAGGAATGAGTGAGTAGCCATGTGGTGCTTAGCTGCTGTCTGGGGCTGAACCATGACAGAAGGCTGAAGGCACTAAGGATGGTGAAAAATTTAGATGCTATCTTTACAGATGCACAAAATCAGGCATGGAGCATGTGCTGGTTTTGACTGGGGTAGAGTTAATTTTCTTCATGGTAGCTAGTATGGGGTTGTGTTTTGGATTTGTGCTGGAAACAGTGTTGATAGCACAGGGATGTTTTTGTTCCTGCTGAGCAGTGCTTGCACAGAGTCAAGGCCTTTTCTGCTTCTTTCACCACCCCACCTCCTCAGTGTGGAGGCTGAGGGTGCACAAGAAGTTGTGAGGGGACACAGCTGGGACAGCTGAGCCCAACTGACCAAAGAGATATGCCATACCATATGACACACTCAGCACATGAAGCTGGGGGGAAGAAGAAGGAAAAAAGGGGCATTTGGAGTAATGGTGTTTGTCTTCTTAAGTCACCATTACGTGCGACAGAGCCCTGCTTTCCTGGAGATGGCTGAACCCCTGCCTACCCATGGGAAGTGGTGAATGAATTCCTTGTTTTGCTTTGTTTGTGTGTGGGGGCCTTTGCTTTACCTATTAAACTGTCTTTATCTCAACTCATATTTTTCTCACTTCTACTTTTCCGATTCTCTCCCTTATCTCACTGTGTGGGCGAGTAAGGGATTGGCTGTGTGTGCCTACAGGGGTTAAACTATGACAATATGTTGACATTGTCTTGAGCGTATCATGCTCTCACACATGTTTTATTTATATAAACTTTGCAGAACTCTAGAATTTTACCCAACGCAGCAGGAAAAATTACTAAAAGGTTTTCCAAATTGTATTAGGGGAATCAAGGTATTTCTAAAAAGCAAAATACAGATTTGTGTAGATAGCTTTGAATGAAGTAACACTGCTAACTGAATGAAGTAGCAAAACCACTTTTTGCCATGGTTTGCTGTGGTTTATTTATCCTGTTTGTTTAAAAGTTCAGTAAGTAATACAGCTTTCCAGTTTTAGAGCAAGTATAGTCAAAGCTAGTTTGAGTCTAGCAATGCAGTCTTGCATCATATCAGCCCCCAAAGGCTTGCAAATGCACTTGTCCATAACAGTTATTCAGGAATGAAGCAAGTAGTGTAACATGAGGGAAATTGAAATACATAGTCTCAGGCTGCAACTGACTTTTGTCACTGGGAAATTTAGTGCTTAGGAAAGTTAGACTGCTATGCTTTTTTTTCTGAATGGTGATACTGCTGTGAATTAGGAGAAAAGTCTTGTAACAAGATGATGTACTTTTGGTGACTTTCTTTTCCATAATCAAGGGATGAGGTAGTAGTGGTATTTAAGGCTGAGGAGAGGACGTTTACTGCTATAACCATAAATATATTTACAGTTTAACCATAAATATATTTACAGTTGTATCTTTCTAAAATTTCTCAGTTATCATCCCTGGTAGAATGATGTTATGTTGCGTAACAATGTATATGCTACCTAAGTTCAGTTTTTCCACCCTCTTCCTTATTCTCTGAAATGCTGCCACATAGCCCTTTGTGCACGGTATCCCCAGTGTCAGTGTAATTTCTTTTCACGTTGTCAGCAAGATGAGTAGATCAGAGTCAATGTTTTCCCTTTCTGTCTTCCTCATATTGGACAATGGTGGTGTTTTTTGGGCTCAGGTGGAAAACATACTGCACCAAATGTAGAGCTGCCAGGAGAAAATTGCTTTTCTTTTGACCTCATTGGTGTTTTTTTACCCTCACAATTTGGGAACAAAAAAGAATTGTGATTCTGTGCTATATTTTTCTCCTTCTTTGATGATACCCTTCACTCAAGGCTTTGGCTAAATGCCAATATATAGCCCACAGTACATTGACATATTAACTAGGTTTCCCTTAATTTTATTTTTAATCAAGCAACATATACTTCTGTCTTCTTCTGACCTACTTTCTATCAGTTACTACAGCTGTATCAGAGAAATCACCTTTGCCTTTCTCTATATTGTCCTCGTAAAAATAATGTTTTTCCTCTTTATTGTGAATGTGGATAGAATATAACTGTTCCTGTTTTCTTGCTCTTGGAGAAATATTGACTTCATTTTGGTCTTCATGTCATTTACTGGCCAGTAATATTGAAACAAATCACCTCACTAAAGAATCTCCAACAGACTGACTTCAAAAGGATATCTAAAAGAATAAAGATGAAAGACTGATACTGAATATAGGTATATCAAAAACAAAAACATGCCCCCTTCTACCTCTAAAAAATGAACTAAAAGAAGCAAACAAAGTCCTAAAAAACCCCCCACTTCTTATTGTGTGGATTAATGCTCTATTAGTAATACTATTTTGAAAGATTATTAGGAGAATTTCTTAAAGGACTTTTTTACAATAAGCAGAGAGGGCAACTGGAAAGGCAATGGAGTTGGAAGGTTCACAGACCTGTTAGTTGTGTCCTGTCCTGACCTGAAATCATATAAATCCACAACAACTTTTTGTTGCTCCAAACATTGATGCACTAGGGTTCACAGAACATGAACAGCAACTGTGTAACTTATAAATCAGATAGATGGACAAGATGAAAGGGATCTTTGCATTACAAAAGGTTAACATAAACTACAGGTCCTCTATCACGCAGCTCAATAAAATTCAACTTAGAATTAGACTCCCATTCTAAGCATTAAGCATAAGAATTAAAAGTAGAGTTCACCTTGAACTTGCACATTAAAATTTCATATAATAAAATAGATGCAAATAGAATGTGTAGAGTTTCAAATATATTTGGTTACAAGTCTTTCCTTCTCAAATTCTTTTCCAGAACAAGAATGGTTCAGTTTTGACTTCCTTATTCTTCATTTTAATCAGAGAAACTGGTGGTATAAGAAGCTCCTAGTAAATTTGAACAAAAGACCTTACCTGCAACATCAACATTGTATTGATCTTTGGCACATATACGAAAAACATGACCGTTTCTATTATTGTATTTCTCTATTTTTCTTTACTGTTTGATAGCAAGATATTATGGTTTTGAAGATGGAACAGAGCTTTAAAAGTCATATGTACACCAACATTTTATCTAAGTACAGAAATACTTGAAAACTATTTGAATTCTGTGCTCTTTCTTAGAATAATCCAATATAATTTGTGTTTAAAAGTTAGATTAGAAATTAGGAGGAAATTCTTCCCTGTAAGGGTGGTGAGGCACTGGAACAGGTTGCCCAGAGGAGTTGTGGATGCCCTATCCCTGGAAGTGTTCAAGGCCAGGTTGGATGGGGCCCTGGGCAGCCTGATCTAGTGGGTGGCATCCTTGACCATTGCAGTGGGATTGGAACCAGATGATCTTTAAGGTCCCTTCCAAACCAAGCCATTCTATGATTCTATGGACTAACAATAGACTGAAATAGTTAAATGGATTCTATTGTTAAATGGAATCCTGTTAAAATTGCTTTGATTGTATCAGGGCTCAGTGTTCACAGCTACTGACCTTCATGCAATCATTCACTATGGCTGAATATTGATTTTAGAGACAACTACCTTCAAAAATTCAAGGAAAATATGCACAACTTGATATAAGATAAAAGTGGGAGAAAAGCAGGGAAAAAGAAAACCTTCATATGTCAGTTGTGGGTATGACTGCATCATAAATCAGAGTGCAAAGAGGGTCAATGCAGTTGCAGGTATATAATAATTTATCTAAGGCACATATCCACACCCCGTTAAACCCATTTGTTCATACTGCCAATCCAGTTGCATGAATGTTATTGTAGACCAAACCTCAAAGCACATCCTAACAGAAGCTCATTCACTCAAAGTCCTGTTTCCAAAAGTCACACCACAAAGTTGTGAAGAAATATCAAAGCTAGGATGCACCCATCCATGACAATTTTCCAGAATATTTGCTAGCCTTACTGCACTCCATAATTGACAGGAGGACTGCAGCCAAAAATCCCAAAAAGATTAATAACAGAAAATGCACCAGAATCAAATGAGTGACATAAATTATTAAAAGAAGATGTTAGTGAAGTCCTTACACCATGACAAATTTTAAAACTCGACTATAAATTAATTAAAGTATCATCACTTTTTCTGAACATTGAAAAATGTGCTTGTTAAAAAAGAGGCTAAAAGTAGATGCATCATCAGAAGAATGAGATTTTTTTCATGCGGGGTGCAATTTTAGGCATATGATTTGCATCTTCAAAAACTTGTTACATCTTGTCATCTCATGGTCTAATTATGTTCTGGTGTTTTGTTTTATTTTTCTTTAAGTGGTTATCTTCATACTACTCTTACTGTAGATGTTCTGCCAGTATATATTACTTTGTGAGCATTTCTTTTAAGTTAGAACAAAGCTGAATCTGAAGAATTCCTCTCTAGAAAGACGATTGTATTGTATGGAAAGAAGTGCAGGAGGAAAACGAGGACAAATAAAACGACATGGCCTGATCTTTGTTTATGAGAACATTTTCCCATCAGCTGTCTGTGGAAATATAATTTCCATTTTGCCTTAAAAATCAGTTAGACAACTTTGCTTAACACGTATTCTTCCTTGTCAAACATTTCACTGATGCTTCATTCTGTAGACAACTTAATAAAAGGTATTTCATCCTTAGCATGTTGCTGAAGTTGTGTGTCATTTTCTTTCCATTTCAGATGACATTTGTGGAAGCAAAAGGCCCAGATATCTTATAAGTAGCATCACTATTAGGATTGTTAACTCCTTTCCTGCTGCCTACCTTACAATACAGAAAAAACGGAAACTGCACAATGTTTTCTCTTGGGAAGTTAATTTGTGATAGCTGAACAATCAATGATATTTAAAAGATGTGAAAGTGGCAGATATTCCTTCCCCTTGTGAGAGTAGCTCAGAAGGCCTCAAGACTCCAATACCCAGGAAGAACTTATTAACAAGAGTTGTCGTGTTCCTTTACATGCAGAATCATAAAATCATAGAATCCTTAAGGCTGGAAAGGACCTCCAAGATCATCAAGTCCAACCGTCAACATAACCCCATCATGTCTACTAAACCATGTCCTGGAGTGCCACGTCTACACATTTTTTTAATGTCTCCAGGGACGGTGATTCAACCGCCTCTCTGGGCAGTCCGTTCCAACTCTTTCCATGAAGAAGATTTTCCTAATATCCGATCTAAACTTCCCCTGATATAACTTGAGGCCATTCCCTCTTGCCCTATCGCTTGTTACTTGGGAGAAGAGACTGACACTCACCTCGCTACAACCTCCTTTCAGGTAGTTGTAAAGAGCGATCAGGTCACCGCTCAGCCTCCTCTTCTCCAGACTAAACAACCCCAGTTCCCTCAGCCGCTCCTCATAAGACTTGTGCTCCAGACCCTTCACCAGTTTCGTTGCCCTTCTCTGGACATGCTCCAGCAGCTAAACATCCTTCTTGTATTGAGGAGCCCAAAACTGGACACACTACTCGAGGTGTGGCCTCACCAGAGCTGAGTATAGGGGACAATCATTTGCCTACTCCTGCTGGCCACGCCATTCCTGATGCGGACCAGGATGCTCTTGGCTTTCTTGGCCACCTGGGCACGCTGCTGGCTCATGTTGAGTCAGAAGGAGTCCCAGGTCCTTCTCTGCCAGGTATCTTTCCAGCCACTCTACCCCAAGCCTGTAGCACTAGCTGGGGTTGTTGTGACCAACGTGCAGGACTCGGCATTTGGCCTTGTGAAACCTCATACAGTTGGCCTTGGCCCATCGATCCAACCTGTCCAGATCCCTCTGAAGGGCCTTCCTACCTTCAGGCAGACTGACACTGCCTCCCAGTTTGGTGTCATCTGTAAACTTACTGAGGGTGCACTCTATCCCCTTGTCCAGCTTGTCGATAAAGATGTTGAACACCAGCCCCGAACTTTGTTCAACTAACATATATAAAGCAAACTATATATACATAGTGTTTTATATGCAATTTTGACAAAAAAACATATTGTAAGAGTGTTTAGAAACTCAGAGGAAGATGCTTCATTAAGGTTATGCAAGGAAAGGGCTTTTCACTGCAAACGGGAGAATAAGTAAAGGGAGAAGCAAAAAAAAATCCCAAAACTACAGAGCCACAGAAACCTAATAGATGAGGGATAACAGAGACAATGCCAAAGACCAAATATCTCCAGTCACTAGTTGAGGACCCATTAAGAAACTCCAGACATGGCTCTGGAGAAGGTCAACCTGGATTTTTTTCCTGATAAGAAGGGTGAAACAGGAAGAAGATGAGAATTCGGGATATTTGAGGTGTAGGCTTCCTGGGCCTGTGGTGTCAACAACTGGAGGGTGAGGGATCTCAGTGCTAGTCTGCAGCAGGTAGGGGTCTTGGCCCAGCCACTGGAGTGGAAATGGGTCGTGTCCCAAGCGTTAGCTGCTGGGGAGAACTGGGGTGAGTGAGACAAGTGAGGGGCTCTGTGCTGGATGATGGAGAGGGACTATGGGTCACAGCCTGTGTGCCGGATACTGGTGGGGGTTGTGAGTGTATCTTCCCCAAATCTGGTGTGCATTGGACTGTGTATGTAGTTCACTCAAAAACTTCAACCTAGACTAGATACAAATAGGAAGCCCTGGGTCTCTGGCAGGCAGAGGTCCATGCTGGTATTTGAGGGAGACTATGATTATGGGCTGCCTATGAGAAGAGTGTGTGTATGTGTGCATGTTTGTTAGCAAGCACCAAGCTGGATTAGACAGCAAGTAGGGGACCCATGGGGAAGGTAGGAGACCCAGGATCTGGGTAGGTATGTTGGACAGGCAGAAGAGCCATAGTGGTACTTGAAGGACCCATGAACGTGCTTGTGAATCTAGAGAGTGCCGTGTGTGTGCCTTCGCTAGTGAACTTCTGTTCAGACTAGCCGAAGAAGAGGAAGGGCTGTCTGTGCTTATGTTTTACGTCAGTCCTGCATGTGGATGCCGATGAAGGCAGCACTCTTTCTGTGGCTGGCTGTGTAGCTGGCACCATCACTGTTCTCTCTGTGTGTGTCTGAGATACACTCTCAGCCTCACTACCAGTTGGAACTTTAAACAGGAAAGCAGCTGTCAAATATCTCAGCCTGAGATGGAGACCCCAGGTGCCCCAGGCTGGGCTTCAGTGGCCAGGCAGGAGAAGTCTCCAGTCCCAGAGCTGCTAGAGGAAGGAGCTGTCATCACCAAACACTGATGTGCTGCCAGAGTATGCTAGAAGTTATTCTATTTTTTGCTTTCCCACATCAAAAGAAGTAATGGTTCTCCATCTCTAAAACCTAATTATGTGTTTAATACTTTGTATACAATTCCTGTACATTTGATTTTTTCACAGATTCTTATGATTTCGGAAGTTTCTCATCCCTTCATTCCTACAATATACAATAAGATGTTCTTTTGTATACTTCAGCAGCATTATTTTTTCCCCTCATAATCTTCCTTGCATCCATTATGTCTTTCCATTTTGGGCTCCCATTCTATCTAAGCATAAATGATTATTCTCTTCCTCCAAAGAGCTTGCCATAATTTTCATAAAATATTATTTTCCTGGTTCTGCTCCCAATTTATTAGCCATTAATTAGGAAGGTATATAGTAGACCTCTTCCTTGGCAAATATTTGCAAATATCTGTAGATTTTAATTTTTTTTTAAATAACTACTCCTATCAACTGTACTATCTTTCGTTTGGCCTTTCTCTTTCCCCTGGGATCCTTATAAAAATTGTGTAAAATAGGGTTTTTTGCAGTGCAACTCCATTAAGTAGGTGGAGGAGAACTCCAGGCATGCTTAAAACCCTGCAGCTTAAGCCTCTGGAAGCAAATCCAGCTCCCTCTTAAAGAATGATGATAAACTCACTGAAGAAGAATTTATAATGATCTCCTCCCTTCAAGGTCTGACCACAAATGAGAATCAGCTGGACCAATTACAGTAGTGTAATAAGAATAACGTAATTCTCTGTGTTTCAGGCAACTGACAAAACCAAAAAGTCTTAGGAAGTTGAAAATAGATGAAAATTGTTACTTGTCCTGTATAACTAACTAGATAACAGCTGTTTTGAGCTTGTTTCCCTGTAACTGTTACTTACAACAAATTTATAGTTTTATCTGCAAATTAATGGGCATAACAGTTAATTGAAAATACAATTAGGTTGATCTCATTTAAATGGAAAGTTAATTATTCTGTGTAATACATGTACTATAACTCTCTATACATACTGGAAATTATTCAGATACATACCATAGCAAGAACCAGTCAGTAATGGATATAACGCAAAAAGAAAATGCATAGGATGCAGAATGCACAAGGAGGGATGCAATGGGTTTAGATCTACAAGGCTTTTTAAACAGCAAATAAAAAAAAGATATGAAAATACCATGAAAAAGTATTCCAGAACACTGACAAAGTTCCTGGGTTTTGTAGAAATTACTCTTTAAAACCTTAGAGGAGACAGGCTTTTTAAAAAATGTAATCAGTCCCACTCCTATGACAAAAAAATTCTTGTAAATGTTGACAAGCAGAATAAGAATACGGAAGTCTGATTCATTTTTTTTGGTTGTGGGTTTTTTTTTCAGATTTTGTGCCAGTGTCCTTATAACTTTATAGATTTATAATAAAAGGACTGGATTCAAAAATATATTTGAACCACAGTATCTGCATTTTATATATATGTGTGTATATATATGTGGCCATGGCATTTGTACTGTTACCTGCTTGATCTGATCTGTTGTTTTCCATTTACAAAATTTGCTAAACTCTTAGCATCATTCTTTAAAAAACAAAAGCAAGGAGGTGACAAAAAGGAGCTAATGATAGGAATGATGTGGCATTTTAGAGGAGAGGCTCAGTCAGACTGTCATATTTCCTTTGTCATTATTTGTTCACATGTCAGTAGCTTTCAGAGGTCTCAACCCATATCAAAATCCAACAGTGCCAAGAATACTGCAGTGCAGCCTATTCTCACAAGAACTTAAAACTGGAATAGTCAAAAGACAGGATAAAGAGAGAGTGGATTCACCCACAAAGATCTGAATCTGAAAATAAAAAGGAAGCTTTTCTTACCATGAAAATATAGGCATCTTGGATGACATGAACATCTCTAAATGTAGTACATTTCCCCTACACTCCTCCAGGGCACGAGTCTTGGTCCCCAGCCTAAGTAATGTAGTGTGTTCTGGGCCCACACTGCTTGCAGCTACTTCTGCCTCAAGTGAAGTGGTGCATTAATCACACAAGGCACCTGTCTCAGGTCTTCTCTAGCTCCCAAGTGGTCTGCAGCTCACACACAAAATAACTATTATTGTGTGCTTTTTCTAGGTCAAAGTGTTGTAATGGCACATTATGAATTTGCTGAATCCAAGTTACAGAATGGGTTGCCTCAATTCCAACCAGTCTGTTATGGTCAGACTTGGTATGGTCAAAAGGAGCACATCGTGCATGCAAAGAAGGAATTTATTGTTAATCTAAGTAAAATCTTGATAATCTAATCAAATAATTGTTGTTAAACCAGTTATAATTACGCTAACACTTAATTTTATAGAGGTAAGGTGATATATCTGCTGAAGATTTCTAGAATTCACCCTGCTATTACCGTCGACCATTCAACTGCCACTCTGGCACTTAAGATCAATGGTTTCAGTCTGGGGGGGAGAGCTATGGCAAATCTTTGAAGTCCCAGGTACTTCATGCGGATGAGGATGATGTTATGTTGACGGTTTCTTTCTCCCCGCTCCAGGATCTACCTTGCATCATTTTTGCTGACATGTTTTACACTTTATTTATTGGCTTGCAAGTCTGCAGTACATCCAAATTCACATCTACTTTCACTATATATAAGGTTTTACATATGCTGCATACTTGTTCTTTGTTCTCCGTTAAAACCCAAACTGGTTTTACTCAGATGCATTCTTTTTGGGACTTGTTAAATGGACATTAGTGAGTAGTTCATAGCCCAGGAGCCGCCTGATTTCAATGGAATTGCACAGGGTTATTTTTGCTCCTATTTTTATTTTGCACATTTGGCTATGTTCAATTTTTCTCCCTTAATAGACTGCTTTAAGAAATTCTTATCAGAGGAAGTAGAAGTGTGCAGTGTCACATTTAAATGACTTAACCCATTTCCTCTTCAGTAGCCTTGATTTTTGAGTGAAGTCCATCTCAAAATTAAAAGTGTTCAATGGCAGACCTCAGTTGTCTGAAAGCTATATTAACTCATTGGAGCAACCTATTTTGGCAGATGTGCTCATCCAGAAAATAGATAACATAAAATTCAATGACTTTTTCCCACAGCATCAGACAAATTTAAGCCACTCATAACATCAATTTACAGAGAAGTGGCAGACTTATAAATTACTTGAGCTTTATAGGTAACATGAAGCAAACATATGGTGGAAGGTATTTGGAAAGGCATTTATGAGTCCTGTAAAAATGCTATAATAAAGTTCTAAACAGTTTCTTCCAAGGTACTTTGTCAGTGCTGATAGGTGTTCCTAACTCTTGGCTCAACTTTCAAGCACCATTCACTAATATAAATGGATTTCTCAGATTTTGGATTGTTTTTGTGCAGTTTTAATTTTTTATTTAGCTGATATTAAAATATTTCCTTTAATTTTTAATTTTAGAAATTAAGATTACTATTATTAAAGACATCAAAACTTTAAAAAATTGAATTTATGAAAATCCATTGACTATGTAAAAATCTTCGTGTTTTATAGGCTGTATGCTACAGAATTAGACAAAATGCTAATTAATACATATCCGGAACCGTAAATACATTGCTGAAAATAAACATGAGCAAAAAAACCATCAATCCTTTTTTTTTGGTGACAAATCTTTCCCTCTAACAACTGATGTTGTATCCTGTTGCCATATTTTGTGAGTGCTACATGCCCCGCTTTGCAGAGCTGCTGCTCACCCTTCACTGTGGCCATACCTTCACTGTTTTATCTTCAGCCTCACTCAGGAATGCAACTCAGTTGTTCACACTTGTTACATAAGCTTCTTGCTACAGGAAATTACAGTAAATGACAAACATAATACTATGTATGAGACAACAAACAGAACTCAGGAGGTCTTACATGTCAGCTTGAATTTTAATTAAGGTATCACAAGTTTCCTTAGCATTGTATGAGTCTTCATCTTTTCTCATGACGTGACAGATTAGGTGAGGATTCTTGGTGTCGGTGTGTGCTAAAGGATACATATTTATTTTAATATCATCTTACCTAAATATAAGTACTGATGGTTGTTCGTTCCTAAACACAAACTCGTAAAATTATTGTTTTTATAATCTAAAAATTATTCTATAAAAACAAGACAGAAGTTTTTATAAGTATTTTACTTATCTATTACATTATCTATTATAACTATTAAAGAGCTATAGAATATCTTTGTGAATGCCTTGATTTAACAATGACTCCTGATGAAAATATATTATATATCTAGATACCTTAGTACAAACTTCACTGATTGAAATACTCATCTCTGTATCTTGTTTCTGTCCTTGTATTGCTTTTTTGGGTTGATACAAGAATCTGTGGGGGTGTACTGTAATTTACTGAAGCAACCTGGTCTCTTTGGAGTTAGTTCACTAGCAATATATGGCCTTTGTACTTAATTTATTCAGAGGTAGATAAGTAAACTTTCTATGATACAGTTTATTTATGAAAACTAATGCTCTGAACCTCTCCTTATGTCCCATTTTGAACTGTTAGTCTGTGTCATGTTGAAAGCTGATAGAATAAAATAATTTTTCCACTCCGCAAATTCAGAAGTAAACCCACATACCATAACAACCACCACTGTTTAAAGAGAAGCTTATGAAGGTTAGTGGAGTCGTTCCATTATTCTTTCCATTTTAATCTGATTTCAGTCACAATTCTTCACATCAGCATAAACTCTAGTGTATTGTATGTTGCAATAACTATTGTTTCCAGAGAATTTGCAGAAATATAGTTTAACAATATGGCACTTCAGTACAGATCAAAAAGGAAAGACAGAAAAACCTTATCTCATGACAGGAACATAAGAACATCAGTAACAATATGAGGGCAAAGGTCTGTCTGCTTGATATTCTGTCTGTGCTGTAAACAAATGTCAAAAGAAGAATGTGAGCAAGGTCAGGGTATATGATACTTCCCCAATACTCTTACAGGTTTCACTGTAATTGCTGTAGGATTCCTGAGGTAGATATATTTTGTGTAATGTATGCTTCACTTTTTAAAGAAGCAACAAGTTGTTGAACTTCCCAGAATCAGTTAAAAGATTTGGCCAGATCACGACCATTGTTGTTATGTGAATGGGGGGGATAACAGTTTATTTCACTTCTCAGCTTTTGAAAATCTCTGCCTGTGGTTTTTAATCTCCTGTAGAACTTTAAAGTGAAAATAGCCTCCAAATAAGATGTTTTCTATAACTATTTTCTGCCTGAGGCTTAACTGATAAACACCCAAAATATTTAACAAATGGTTAGTGATGCTTTTATAAATAAAGCCTACAATATTTGATCTGTATTTTATGAATAGGAATTATGGAGACAGGGTGCTATATTAAAAATTCACCTCTCTTCAGTTAGTACTCTTGGTAAAGTCTAGGTGGTAGCTTATAGTAATTGCAGTAGGCTAAAAGAAAAAATCAGTTTAGGTTCAGTTGAAATACTTAATTAGCTTACCTGCATCCCTTTGGCTTACCTTTGATAAAAGAACTCTCTCTCAGCTGAAACCAGGACACCTTTATAACTGTTTTTGTTCCTTTCTCCTCAAAAGATCTGTCAGTCTTGGTCTCTAAAAGAACCTTGCTCTTACCAAATGCTAAGTTGTCACCTTTCATCTTCATTTAGCTTGATTTTTTAAATTTCATTTATGCTCCCAGGCGCTTTTACAAATGCCTTTTGCTTTAACAAATTCAGTGCATATATCAAAGAGGTGACAGTATCCTGGAAGTAGACAAAGATTTAAAACATGAAAGTGTCTGTACTTGTACAGGCTTTAGGAAAAAGAAAAAAAAAGAAAAAGAAAAAGAAAAACAAAGAGAATATCTGAATTCTGCAACTCAGAAGTGCAGAAGAACTGTCTGAAAGAGTGGTGGTAATGTGTCCATGACCCATGAGCAGGCTGACGATCTACCTAGGTCAAGGAGATCAGTGCTGACAGCTATCTGTTGTTAACTCTAATGGCTGAAAATTACTATATTAGAGGTTAATGTCTCTTCTCATTTTAGTTATGCAGTCTAGTCACTTCTCAGTCTGACCCAGCCTACCCAATTCTAACATCACTTTGCCAGAAGCTGTGCAGAAAATGCCAGCTATTTTTGGTCTTCGTGACGGCAATACTCCTAAGGGTACTACCACCTTGTCCATTCTCTGAAGTTCTGTTGTGAAAAAGACTCAGATCGAGAATTGAGGCTGCCCTTTCTTTAGCAGGACATGTGAAGCAGGATAAGATTTGTAAGGCATCTCTAAATAAAACTTCTTCACCTTTTGGAATAAAACAGAGAGATATGGAAGGAAAGATGAATAATTTAAGGCAGATACCTCTTAAAGATGGAATGTCTAGCCTTAAAAGCTTCTTTGGGTTATTACAGCTGGAACTCTCATCAATCATCAAAACGAAGAGTGAGGCTGTAAAAGTAAGTACCCAAATCCAAGGAAACAGAAGAAATGTTTCTCAATGGAGACATGCGGTTTTTTAACAGCATGAAAAAAAAATCATGACAGACACTGTTCTGGGTTTACCTCTGTCGAATAGCTTTTCCCTCATCCCCTCTTCTTACTTTGATCAGCAAGTTTTACTCTTCTTCAGTGATGTATTTGAAGAGTGCAACATAGTAAAAATCGCTGTAACAGTTTGATAACCAAAACTATGAAGAAAGATCTTGTGGTGTCTAAACACATACTATGAAACCAACTTAACTTACATATGTAGCCTCTATTTTTTGAACAGTTTTAGAGAAATATAAACATTTTTTGTTGTTTAAATATGAGCACTAGTGAAGTGATACAGAACAAAACAGACTTATTTGAAAGATAGCAAAGGGAACAATATTTACCATACTGAATTAGAAGCATTTATAGTATAAATACTGCCTATTGTAGGCGTGTACTGTAGACATAAGGCTGTCTGTTGCAGGTAACTGTGCAATGTTGAGAGAAAATTAGTATCTTCATTGTAGTTCCATAAAAAAGCTATTTATATAATTTTACTGTTTACTTCCCATCTTTAAAATTTTCCCCCTCTGGAAAAGTCAGTCCTTGATACTAAAAAAAATAAAGTGGGAGTCTCTGTATAACTAATAACATAAAAGCAAGAGGATATGAATTTTTCCAGTCAATATATTAACACTGTGGAGTTCATTGTCCACGACGGTATTGGGAGACATGAAATGTAAAAGATTAAAAGGGATATTAAAAGCTTATAATGATGTCGAGATTCTCCATAGTTATAACATATAATATCATACCTGTTTCAGACTTTAAATCAAACCTAAATTGGATTAGGACAAAAATTCATATTTTGCCATAGTGCCCTACTGGTTTTGAGCGGTGATGAAGGAGAATGTTTCTCTTAACATTTTCTATTGCCCCTTGAAGGAGACAAGACACTGAATTAAACAGAAAATAGGTAATTCAGCACAAAATCATTTATTTAAGGGGATTTATGTTTGAAATTAATAAACTCAGATGGTGAAGAGTTCTATACAATGACATGCTCTCAGGTGATGCTAGTAACCCAGAATGAAGTCCCACCAAATCTCAGCTTATGTAGGTGTTCCCACAGGCCCTCCCAGCCACAGGAACTTGTGTAACTTGTGTTAGGGAACAGATATATTGCTGACCTTTGTTAAAAAAAAAAAAAAGAAACGAAAAGTGTTTTTTCCTTTCATGTTCCAGAGAGATAAATAAAAACATAAAATTTTCTGGCATGTGTTGTATTGGAAAGACAAAATCTGAAATATGCTCACAACCCCCTTGTCTGTGAAAAGTATTGCTAGATCACTCCACCAATTAAATTTAATATTAAATTATCCATATTTAACACAGTTCTCTTCATAAAGTCCATTAACATTATGAGACAAGAATAGACACACATCCAGCCAGGTCTCACAGCTACTAATGTTTAATTAGCTGTTTATTAGATAATCCATCTTTTATGGGATGTTCCCACAATTTAGATTTGACAGGCTATTATTCTAATGATTAGTAGATTACTTTGGCTATTAAGTTGTTTTAGAATTAAATTTAGAATCTATCACTAATGGGCTTATATGACAAAGGGGGCAGGATATGCATGTTTAAAGATTATTAGGCTAGAATGAAAGATTTCTCATTGCCTGCAGTACTCTCTGGATCAGAACTTTGGAAAACGTGTATGTTGGTTCTTACAAGCATGGGATAAAATAGAAAATCAAGTATACAGTGTTTGACATTTTTTTGCATTTCTGAGAAATTTTATCAGAATATTTTTTATATTCTTACTATGTAGGGTATTGTTCTATTGATGGAATTAACATCAGTTTTCAGAAAAGGAAAAGGAAATAAAAAGTATTTAGGTAATATTTCAAGGTGTGTCTGTTCCAAGAAATTGCATGTCATATCTCCTAACTGTTAGTGTCCTGCTCTTCCCACTACACTGCTGTGCATCCTATTGTGGGTTACTATGAACAGTGTTAATCATTACATACATTTTTCAGTAAAGATGAGAGTAACCTGTCACTGTCATATGATGTGACATCTAATAATATGCCCAAATATTAATCTATTAGCAAAAAAATATAAAATCCTTTCAGAAAGGGAAGAAAATGGCTATGTAAGCCAATGAGTGAGCAGGCTGGAAACATATCAGTTTCTGTTGTTAAGAGAAAATAAATAGTGTTTTGGGCGACCACTTCTACTTTTGGTCACCTGTGATTCCCATGTTAGAGTCATGCAAAACTTTATAAATCAATGATAGCCTTCAGGTGGCTACAACATGATTTAAGTCAGATCATCTAGATCAGATGATCTGCTGGCAAAGTTTTTTTTAATGAATACATTTCTGCTCATGTTGCAATAAATAAACCAAAGAATAAGGACATCTAATTTAAAAACATGTTAAAGCAAGTCTCTGGTTTTCCAGTCCACAAGCAAAGAAGCTAAATCCTAATAAAAGATCAAATGAAACGTAAAATATCTTTTCTGTCTGTTCTTGAAACAGGATTCCTTCTGTTTCTTGAGACTGTTGCCCATTTTTTTTCCTAGCTCTCTGTCTCCTAAGCTAAAGGAAAGTCAAAATAACCCAATTAGCCTTTAACAACACCAGTATTGCAAGTGACTGCATTTTGTAATCAACTAGTTATGACAATGTTAAGCACCACAAACAAAAGAACACACTAACATTTTCCTTGGAAGTGGGGAAAAAAGGCAAAACATGGAATTAATTATCTCTCTCCTGGGGCAAGCAGTGTTAATGTATCTGTCAATCATTTTGAAGCTATGACCACTGTAGTCTCCCTAGGCAAATTTTTAATTTATATGCAATTATTTTACAGATGTACTTTCCATCTCTTACATAAATAAGTTGCTAATATCTCCCAAGATTTTTAACAAATTGCAGAAATAATATTTTATTAATAATTCTGTTACAGCTTAATGGTTCTGCTTGTCATCAGGTCATAGTTTTTGCTGTATTCCCTTAGGAAACCAATGTTGTACAAATTCTAAGTAAATTAGTTTAAATGAAAACAAATTAACAGTAAATCATACAAACTGACCTTTACCTGTTAGTTGTAATGCAAGGTTTGTTAGCTGTAAGTCAGTAAATACTGCAGGAGAAATGATTAATTTAACCTTTATTCACATTAATGTGAAGTAAATTTCAATTCAGCAAAATATCCTGAGTGAATTTCCTTGTATGAGTATTATGAGTGGAAATGAGACATATGAAATTCAAGAAGTGGAGGAGGAGATGTACTAGAAAGGGTGGAAGAGATACACAAAAGAACAAAACTGCCATACACAGGTTTACACAAACATATGTGATCTTTAGGGAACACAAACACACACATCTAGAGCTTCTATTCATAGACCCCCAGTGACTGTTACAATAACAACACATTGGACTAACTAGCTGCTACTACTTTTGGGCACTTTGTGACTACGCTGTCAAAAATGGCATACCCTGAAAATCACAGTCATTTCTGACTTTGAAAGCTGCGGGTCCTAAATGTGGCAACAAGACAATGTGGCCAAGTGCTTTGTTCGTTAACTGCCATCCAGTGTATTGTGCCTCTGGATGACAATAACAGTTATCAGTGGTACATGAAAAATACAGAAAGATTTTAGATACTGGATATATGTCTTTTTGAAAAGAAAATAGCCATATTTTGTGAAGATGGTAAGCATGTTTATCACAGATATGGAGAATTGAAGGGCACAGAGACATTTAAATAGTAAAAAAGTAAGCCGTGTTCACTACAGCTTATCAGTGCTTTGTATCAATGACGTTATGAGATTCCTGGTGTGGAAGACACGAGTCTGGACTGCAGCAAGTGAGATGAGCTGGGATTTGGCTGGAAAGCAGGGTTGAATCTCAGCAGTTTTGGATGGAAGTTTTTGGCGCAGCTAAACAAGTGGGGCCATCTTTTCATGTCCTGTCTTACTGTGCAAAGAGGATGAGAGCTTTTCTCTTTCTGCTTGGATGAGTTAGAAAAAATCCTAGTTCTATGGCACGTTAGCTTTTGATATTTTGTGATTGCATAGTACTCTGTAAGTCAGAATGAAGAAGGTCCATAGGTGGTTTGATAAATAATAAATAAACAGTAATAGGAGAAAGAATTATGATAATATAATACCGAAAAGGTATTTTCCTCTAGGATTTAGGAGAGAGCGTAACTTCATATCTGTCAGTACAGAAGACTGTTTCTCATAACAAATAACTCTGTTGTAACAAAAATTTGCCTTTGTGCCAGGTAAATTTTCTTCTGTACTACTCGATGTGCTGTTGTAATCTATTAGGCTGACAATTCTGAGTAAATTTATGATGTTCCTGAGAGAACCGATTAGTTATTCAAACACACTTAAGACTTCCTTTCCTGTGATTTTGGGATTACAAGGTGCTCCTCAAAATGTGGTAGAGCATAATTCTTAAAAAATAAGGCAAAGAGAGGAGATATTTATTTCCTTTTTATAGCCTATGCATTTCTTCTGCCAGGAGAGTCAGGATAAGTTTTTTCATCTTAGTCTAAATGTCCATACTACTGACATTGTCACTGTTTCGTTTTTTTTCCCAAGGAGACTTCTGTGATATTTTTCATCTTTACCTGATGTTGACTTTTCTATTTTTCATCTGGTACTGCCTTTTTTACATTTGATTCATACTCCTATCCTCCAAAGACTTCTTAGTAAGAAAGATCTCTTGCTCATTACAATATGCAGTTTTCAATAGAGCACACATCATTATGCTATTCCCTAAAAATTAGTGCTTACTAACCTCGTCATATTTGCATGCCTAACTATTTCTGCATGTATAATTCTAACTATAATTTTTCAGAATGACTGAGAAAACCTTTCATTTCCTCCATAGTATTTAGGGTGTCAGACTCAAAGTCCAAAGAAAGCCATAGACCAAAAGAGAGTGGCTATTTAAATCATCCTCTGCTTAATAATCAAGAATTTTTGAGCTCATCCCATCCCAAGACATGAGCATACTTCCTTATGTGCTCTTTTAGTTGATGACAATGGATAGGCATTTCAGTGTCAGAAGCTTCAGAAGTGTCTTGTGTGTGTCCAGACTGGAACTGTGGCTATGCAATCTTTTCAGCTATGCTTCTTTGGACAAAGTAGTACAGTATATGTTCGTTATGCACATTCATCCACGCACAGATGTATGTGACATCTACACAGTGTGTATAAAAAAGGGCACCTTTTAAAAATCTTGGCTTGGAAAAATATGTCTGAATGGCAGGCATTTAGTCATGGTAAGATTGAGAGCTGCCTTCAAACACAGCAAGTACTTGAGCCTGTTTTGTCAGCTATGAAATCTGTGTTGAGAATAATATGGACAGTCTGATACTTGCCTATTATTAGTCCTTCTAAGATTCATTTACAGTGGAAGAAACAGGTCCAGGAATTTTCTGATTCTTATGTCAGCTGTCACCTCTCAAGTATTATTGGTCACTTACACTCATTACTGGGTTTCAACTGCTGTAATAAAAAACCAGAGATATGAAGTTCTGTTATAGCTCTACCCTTGCCCTATTTAACTTTACAAAGTCAGAGGACTAAATAATTGAAATTTTGGTCTGTAATAGTTTTTATCTGCTTCAAGAATATGGAAAACATAATTTTATAGTTCCTGAGACTCCATAAAACCCAAACAAAATAGATTCCTCTAAATACCTGAATATTTTAACGTTAGGCAGATCAAGACACCAGCTGATTTTATATCAGCCTAAGACACTGCAATGAGATTTTTTTTCAAGATGATTTAGCAAACTATGAGACATAACACTTAGTTTTTCCTCTTTTGATTGCTGTCCAATAGACATTTTCATAGATGGACTGGATGAACTTTTGTGTTAACTTTTTCTTTCTTCTAACAACTCTAACCTCAACATCACTTCTCCTGGATTGCATAATGTCAAGCAGGTCTAATACAAATAAAAATCCATCATTAGCAATTCATTGTCACCAATATCCTTTGAACTCATCTAAAGTAATGCTAAATGACATCAGAAAAATATTGAGAGCAAAATGAAAAACAATTGGGATATACAATCGGTGTTCAAAGTCTTGAAACTAGTGAATGTGATTTTATCCCACTCCTTATTCACTTTCCTTGCTAAGAAAGAAATTATTCCTCTCAGAAAATGATTAAGTGTATCTACAGCGTTGCTATTTCTTCAGTCATAGTGATATCTCCAAACGATGCAGTCTATACTTGTATGAATTAAATTCTTTATCATTAAGCTAAATGCCTTTGCTTTCTAAACTCGTTATTTTCCAACAGGCATGCCCATATATTCCCTAAAAATCTATTTATTGTTATTGTAGAAGCCTAAATACTGTCTGAACAAATAATTGAATATCTGTCACAGTTTTTCAGATAACCTGCCAGACTAAGGTTTAATTAATTTCATGTGATTCACAGCAGCCTTCCCACTTGAATTCCTAAGCTGGCAAGACACATCTCTCTAATACTGGCAGTGTGTATCAGGACACCTGGAGGGCTGGTGGATCCCCATGGACTGGTTCTGGGAGCTGCTGGAGCTGCCCTTGGGGTAGGTGGTGACTGATGGCTCCAAACTGATTTGAAATGGGTTACTGGGAGTGGGAGAAGGCTTGAGGAAGGCTTTAGTGGAGGCTGGACCACAAAGATCTAAATAGAAGACCTGATTTACTCAACTGCTGCTGTCCTAAGATGGCTAGAACACTCACCGCCAAAAATGAAAGAGTTAGTGTCACTCTTATTTCTGGCAGCAGAGATTTTAGACTTATTTCCTGAAAGTACTATACTGCATTGTGCTTTCAAGTATAGACTCTCTTACTGATCTAATGCCATCCATAGTACCAGCTACCATCGGTGACCTCTTCTGCCATTGGTTCTTTTCAGTATTATATGGATTTTTCCCCTTTTCAACGGTATACAGTGAATCCACCCCACATTTGTTAGTAGTTCTGCAAACAAAGCCAGTCATTTCCATGGATTCAGTTTTTCCTTAGGAACTTCACTTAGTTTTAATTCTATTACTTTGTTTCTTAGCAAGACATACAATAGAGATGTATCTTGTATTCAAGTTTCGTAATCAAGTTTTAGTACCCTTGTCTTGAGAAGATTCAGAAACCTTTAGTAACTGTTTTTGATTCTCACTGCAAATGAATAGAAGGTAGTGGAAGTAACCCTACTGACAACAATGATCCATGAATCCAATTCGAGAAGGAAAGATAAAGTTTTATTTTTCTTCTCATTTTTTCTTAAACACAGAAATTGGTTAAGCGTATATGAATTATTCATAGGTTAATGATTAAAAAAATCAAGTTATGTTGAGGGATAAGTAAAGGACTTTTTCTGAATGTTTATGTGGCTGACGTATATGGTAAGTATCTTGCTTAGAAAAAAATTCAAGAGGAAATTTGAAGCACTCTATATATAGCCTTAATCTTTACTACTTTCTGTTAATTCTTTCTTTGCTTTCTTTATTTCTCACAGACTGTTTATTGATAGTAAAAGAAGCATGACAAAATAAAGAAAAGTGTTATAGTTAATTTCTTTTAAGATAGTACAATTTTCATGTTAACACTACAAAGTTATACAGGAAAATAACTATTGTTTATATCTGAATTCATATCTACGTGTATAAAACTGTATTAGTATTTTTTTCTGTAATGATTACATTGATTCTGGATGGGGAGAAATTTGTCTTTTTCTATTTTTGTCAATCTAAAGCTTTCATGAGTTTATGTCAGAAAACTCTAAATGAATGTCAGACAATGAGGGGTTGTGGAAAATAGATAGTTTTATGGCAGCTTTCATTTTCTTTCAACCTTTCATTATATTTCCATGTCTCTGTTACTTCACAAAATTATAGAACGCTTTGGGTTGGAAAGGGAGCTTAAGATCTCCTAGTCCTAGGACCCCTGCTGTGGACGGAGACATCTTTCATTAGATCAGGTTGTTCAAAGCCCTCTCCAGCTTGACCTTGAATGCTTCCAAAGATGAGGCATCTACAGTTTCTCTGGGCAGCTTGTTCCAGTGTCTCACCATCCTCATAGTGAACAAGATCTTTCTTATATCTAATCCAGATCTACCCTTTTTATAGTTTAAAAACGTTACCTTTGTCTTATCTCTACAGGCCTCAGTAAGAAGTTTATCTCCATCTTTCTTATAAGCCCCCTTTAACTATTGAAAGGCCGCAATAAGGTCTCTCTAGAGCCTTCACTTCTCCAGTCTGAACAATCCCAACTCTCCCAGCCTCTTTTCAGAAGAGAGGCCTTCCATCCCTCTGACCATTTTTGTGGCCTTTCTCTGGACCTGCGCTAACAAGTCCACGTCTTTCTTTGCTGGGAGCCATAGACCTGTATGTAGCTTTTGGTGTAGCCCAGGATATGATTGGCTTTCTGGGCTGCCGGAGCACGTTGCTGGCTCGTATCTAATTTTTCATCTACTAATATCCCCAAGTCCTTTTCTGCAGTGCTGATCTGAATCCACTCATCACCCAGTCTGTACCGATACTGGTGACTGCCCTGACCCAAGTCACTTCATCGCAGAAGGCCACCAGGTAAGTCAGGAATGATTTGCCCTTAATGAAGTCATGTTAGTTGTCTCTAGTCACCTCCCTGCCATCCATATGCCTTTATGTAACTTCCAGGAGGTTCTGTTCCATGATTTTAATGAGCAAAGAGGGTATGGTTGGTCGGTAAGTCCCAGGGTCCTCCATTTTACCCTATTCCAGTCACTAGGTACTTTCCCTGACTGCCATGACTTTTAAAATATTATGGAAAGCAGCTTAGCGACTATATCTGCCCATTTTCTCAGGTCTCTGGTATGTATTTCACTAGGTCCCATGGATTTGTATGTATTCAGATTCCTCAGATGGTCACTAAGATGATTCTTTCCTAGGGGCTGGGACTTCGTTCCCCCAGTCTTTGCCTTGAGATTCAGTGACTCAAAAGATGTGGGAAGGCCAACTGCCAGTGAAAATAGAGGCTAAAAAAGTTGTTGAGTACCTCAGCTTTCTCCATATTATTTGTCACCAGATCCCTTGTCATTATGCCAGCCAATCTGCCAGAAAAGATTCTCCTTCCTTTTCTAGAAAGGTGGATCCCATGTCTCCTCAATAATCTGTATTCATCAAAGAATGTCCCATGACCATAGAAGCCAAAGATCTGGTGACAACACCAGCCATGAAGTCAAGTGTTGATCTGCATGATGCAGATGTGGACTTTTGCCCACACTTCTGGCTCTGATTGGCAAAATAGAACAGAAGATAACTTGGGTCCCTGTCTCCTTCACTTGTGCCCTCAGGGCACTGAATACTGCTTGATATTTCCCAGGTTGTGCGGTACGATGTCAGTGGTGCCCACATGGACAAGAAGCGTGGGACTGTAGTCTGTGCTTTTTACCTGTTGTGGCATGGATCTTGGTTCCTGACAAGCAACAAATCTCCCTTGACTGTATATAAGGCCTGCAGAAGGGTGTCTCAGTGCGTCTCAGCAGTCTCCCACTACCAGCACTAGCTACTTCATCTGGGCTTTTATTTTCTCCCTGTGAGTCTAGCTCATTGGCTAGACTGCCAAGACTTCATATCTGTTGCTGGGTGGCACATAATGGGGTGAAGTGATATCTGAGTGCCATGAATTACCGGTGATCCTGACACTTCATTCTTCAAAGTGCTGTCTGTTTGCTGTTGACACTCTTTGGTAGTCATAGAATCATAGAATGATTTGAGTTGGAAGGGACTTCAAAGATCATCTAGTTCCAACACTCCTTCCATGGAGGTCTTGGACCTCAGTGCCACAGGGCCCTAATATTTCTTGTTGCAGTGCCTTGGATACTCTAATTCTTGTTCCCTCTCCCTAATACAGTGTAACCTGCTGAATTCCTCCTGCAGCTCCTCCACCTGCTGCTTGAGTGGCTCCACCACAGCACACCTTGCATAGTTGGAGATTCCACCCTTCCACAATCCCCCGGGACTGTGGGGCACAGACTTTATAGCCTTCCACTCACCTGCTATCACCTTCCCTGATAAGAAGCTCTGTCTGGGTGGCCACTTACACTTGTTCTAGGCTAGCTTGGCTAGACAGATTGTTCCCTGCTGCTGCAGAGCACAATCTTCACCTGGTCTCTGCCACCATGCTTTTGATGATCTCGAAGTACTGCCTAATAAGACTTTCTAATTCCTTTGAGACATCAACCTACTAGGTAGGTTTGCATAGCCAACAGCTAGCTGAAGTAACTGTTGGGGCAGCAGCCTAAGACTGTGGGCAAGCGGAGCTGCCCGATAAATGGCAGAGTGTGCTGACCTTCTCGCATACTCCCACACAAACTGCCATGCTCTCCTTGGTCACAGTGCTCCCTAGGAGCTGGTTATGTGCAGCTTCCTGCGGTTTGAAGGGACTGCAGGGACCACCAGTACCACCCAACTATCCTCTGTCCCTCTCATGAGACCCATTGCCTGCTATCTGGTCCCTCAATACACACAGCCCAAAGGTGCTGGGGATCGAGAAATCCCCTCTAACACTGCCCTGGGACTCTTCTCAGCATGTGGCAACAACTGCTGTTGCTGTTGCTGCTGCTGCTGCCACTGCTTATGTTGGCTTCCCCACACAATAATCTATATGTTTCACAGGTTATTAACATTGACGCATCTGATAGGGTCCCTATGCTGAAATCAACTTGCTCTGTTTTGGCATCCACTGTGAGGATGCTTGAAAATGTTTATTATGACTTGCTTCTGACCTTACAGTAGTCTCTTACTCGCTGGAAGCCCCAGGTTATGCTGATTCTTATGAGTCCCAGGTACTGAGTCCCAGTCCCAGGTACTGAGTCACAAATGGAAAGGGATGTCTTTTCACCAGGAAAAACTGTTTTCAGAATAGCTGATATATTTTATGAACATTTTTTCCCCAGTAACCTGTAGGAGCCCTAAACCATGAATTCTGTTGAACTAGACTGAGTAAGCATGGAAAAGAAAGACAATTCAAAACTAAACACATGGATAGGTTGAATCTGCAGTGTCTGAAATTGGAGCACATTTTTACACACCTCTCAGGGCTGAAAGCAACGCCTTTCGATGTAGTTCGTTTGAATGTGATGGAGACTTGACCCTGATCTGTGCCCCCAGGGCAATCGTTAGGCAAACAGTAAATCCTAGACAACACGACTTTGGCTATTTTTGTTCTGTAGCTTGGTTTTCTATGTTTTAGTAATAATTAAGGTATTGTAATTGGTTTTCAAGTGAAGGTTGGAGAGAGAGTGCTAAAGTGGATTTTGCATGTACTGAAGCATCTGAATCAACATCAAAACAAGGTCACATCTGGGTTCTGACACAAATAATGAGGTTTGTCTTATTTCACAGTCCTTCTGACTCTTCTCCATGGCCTTATTATGAAATGTGTAATATTTTGTGACTATTTTTTAACAACAGCAGGTGCAAAATGTATGAATGTTCAACAGCTAAAATTTTACCATTTCTGACCAACAAATGGAAGCTTTTGATTAAAATGGAGTCACTTTTCAATGTTAATTGGACTGAGATTGCACTATATAATAGGCTTCGGCTTTAAAAAGGTTTCATACTGAAGTAGATGTTGGACACTGCATTTTTCATTACTGTATAATTAAACCTATAAATTACTGCCTCAAAATGCACAACAATTCCCAAAGGAGCGCCATAAATTTAGTATTTTATACTGAAAACTTGTGAGGATGAAACAGGTTCTTGTCACATTTTTCTAAAATTTGAGTTCCTTTCTCATTTTCCTTACAGAGGAATGAGGGGATGGAGTCCGTAGAGGATATTTAGTTTGGAAGTACTTTTGTATCTTGCCACTGTCCCGATCTATCAGAGTTTTCATTCGGTTAAGATATAGTTATCCTCATCTTTTTAGGAAAATGTTCTGAATTTTAATGAAAAAAAAATTTATTTGGGAAATACTGAGCCATGAACTAAGGTTATGAAAAAATTCATCTATGATACTAGAATTTAAACATGTCGAAGGTCTCTGTATCTGAGAAGAATAATTTCTGAGGTGCTGAGGGAGCTATAGAATCCAACTACTAACATGATGCTTTTTTTTCTTTTTCTGAAAGGAAATCTAGTATCCTATGGTTGTAGCATAGAAAAATATGCTCAGGTTTAAGGTTTAAGGAAGTTTAAATGCTGCAGATGAAAAAATAGTATAGGATACTTCATTTGACAGCTTTGCATGGAAAAATTCTGTAAGGGAACTGTATTATAACCTTTTCCCTTTCACGTAATACCATCCTTAGCAGATGCAGAGGACCAAACATCAGCTTGTGGCCTAGCATAATTTTATTAATGAATATCATTACAAAATTCTGTCCTCAACTAACCTGCAACAGTGCTATTTTTGCTGTAATTATACTTCCACTTAACTTCCATTGACACCTATCAAATAGGAGGAATTATTTTCTTAAGGTGGCTATCCTGAACATCTGGATAACTGAATGGCTTGGCCTACAAGATCTGTTACACATGAAAAGTGATCTAAAAGGCCCTCTCATAGATTTTGGACCATAATCTTACTTGTAGATATTGAACTGAAATACAGAGGGAATCTTAGAGAAAATTTATAATGAGGATGCCTGAAAACTTAAATGAGACTCCTTATTTGCTGCATATTAGTCAGAACTTCAACTAATATAATTGGCTTAATTCTACTGTAGCTGATGTACTTAATGGATCTATGTTGATTTATACCATTTCTGAAGAACAAAGTCTGGAGAAACTAAGATATTTATTCTGAATGTGAGGGCTGATAAAGTAGCTGAAATGTTCTACACCATGACAAATACCTTTGGTAGCCAGAAAGAAAGAATTATAAATTAAAAATGTTTCAGCTACAAGTCTAAAAACACTGTATCCAACCATGAATCTCACCTTAATGGTTCTTTTTTTTTTTTCCTAAACCATACCATGAAAATCAGTAAATTTGAGTGCAAGGGAAAAAAGCAACCAAAAATATTTTCCTGTGTAGAATAAGTAATCATAATTATTATTAAATGTTAATTGATTATTTCAATCTGAGAAATGTGATTTTTTTTCTATTTTAACTTACCTGTAAATATTTACAAATTGCAGGTTAATGAAAAATTACCATGACATTTTTTTCACCCATAGTGTCATATCAAATCATGTTAAATTATGTTTTACTGAGATCCCAAAGAAATTTAAAAAAAAGGTAATCTCACAATGGAATTACCATAGTAATCTTTCAATAATTTTTATGTAGAGCTTCTTATCTGAAAAAGAATGTCATAGAGAGCAAGTTAGCTGAGAGAACTGCAAAGCTGAATGGTTCCAAAGTGAAACCGAAAATGAGATGAGGTACTTGTCAGATAAAAGGCACCTACATTTTGCTTATAAATGTATTGCACATCATTTCAAGTATAAATTCATAAAATAAGAATTTAGGCGCTGATTTTTATGAGTGATTAATCTTTTTGTAGACATGCTGTGCAAAGGTACTTTGGCACCACGCAAAACCTTTAAACATTTAAACAGAGGTACAGGATAATCCCCACATCGCAATTTTTAGCTCACCTGAGATGAGCAACCAGGAGGCAGAAAACCTTTCTAATTAATTTTTATATGTATAAAGAATAGATTGATATGGAGAAACACCACCAGTGGAATAACTGATGGAATATAATTGTATGATAAGCTCACTCAAATGGATTGTGGAATATGGAGATTCTGAATTAGAGAGTATAAAACCTTGCTCTTTGTTCTTGTGCATTCTGGAGGAAAAACAGAACCATTGCCTTGTCCACTTTTGACCAAATTCTAGCCTGAAAACTTGTCCATAGGTTTGTTTATGTGTATGTATACTTTTATATGTATATGTAAACATACTTCCAGACAGATATTCATTTTGTTCAATGAAAAAAAAAAGTTTCCATGAATCCTGCCCTATTTTTGGAACTGAAATTGCCATTAAATCTAGACAGTTTTCTGAAGATGAATAAATAAAGGAATGGATGTTGAATCAATGGACATATTTATACTTCTATTCTTCTTGTTTCTAGCCCTAGGCTCTTTGTAAATTGAACAATACCTGTAGGGTACATGCTTGCTTCCAGGCAGTTTATACTGATTAAGGTATGAATGTGTTAAGGAACGTCTTCCACCAGTACTCTAGAGACTTAAATTGTTAATGCGGAAAAAAATCAATAATGAAAGTAGTCTGACATAAGCAGCATAATTGTATTTCATATGAAATTTGATTTACATCTTTGATGAAAGAAAAATTTGAGAGGTTTAAATTAGTCATGGATTTTTGTGTGTGTTGAAAATTACATCAAATATTTAAATTGACTGGCACACCTGGGGCTAAATCTACAGAAGGGCGGAAGTGTCATGGTACTTAGCAATGCAGCAAGTATTTAAGCTAGATACAGATCACTTTATAAAATGCTTAAGGATAGTCACATAGAGGAACTGGCAGCAAACATAATATTGAATGAGTAGCCACACAGAATCATAGAATATCAGGTTGGAAGGGATCTCAAGGATCATCTAGTCCAACCTTTCTTGGCAAAAGCTCCATCTAGACAAAAGCACCATCTAGGCAAGACATCCCAGCATCCTGTCTAGCCCAATCTTAAAAGTGTCCAGTGTTGAGGAATCCACCAATTTGCTGGGGAGATTATTCCAATGACTGATTGTTCTCATTGTGAAAAATTTTGCTTTTGTGTCCAATCAGAATCCTCCCAGGAGTAACTTGCACCCGTTCCCCCTCATCTTTTCCATGTGACTCATTTTAAAAAGGGAGTCTCCATCTTCTTTGCAGCCATGCTTTAAGTACCAGACCATGGTGATGAGGTCTCCCGTAAGCCTTCATAGAATCAGAGAATATCCCAAATTGGAAGTGACCCATAAGGATCATGAAGTCCAACTCCTGGCTCCACACAGGACCAGCACAATCAGAGCATGTGACTGAAAACATCATCCAGATGCTTCTTGAACTCAGTCAAGCTCGGTGCTGTGACCAATTCTCTGGGGAGTCTGTTCCAATGCCTGACCACCCTCTTGGTGAAGAACCTTTTCCTGACATCCAACCTGAACCTTCCCTGCCTCAGCTTCATGCTGTTCCCTTGTGTTCTATCGCTGGTCACCAGAGGGAGGAGATCAGCGCTTGCCCCTTCACTCCCTCTTGTGAGGATGCCGTAAGCCACGATGAGGTCTCTCCTTGGGCTTCTCTTCTCTAGACTGAACAAACCAAGGGACTTCAGCCTCTCCTCATATGTCTTCCCCTCTAGACCGTTCACCATCTTCGTTGTCCTCCTTTGGACACTCTCCAATAGCCTTATGTCTTTCTTGAACTGTGGTGCCCAAAACTGTACACAGTACTCAAGGTGAGGCCACACCAGTGCAGTGTAAAGTGGGACAATCACCTCCCTAGACCTGCTGGCAATTCCACGCTTGATGCACCCCAGGATACAGTTGGCCTTCCTGGCAGCCCGGGCACACTGTTGTGTCATGTTCATCTTGGTGTGAACCAAGACTCCCAGGTGGAGTATGGAACTGAAAGGAGCTGTCCTAGATCCTAAATCAGTGTCCTAGTCCTTGAGGTGCTGGTTAGTTAAACTTTCTCCTCCATAAAAAAATACTATCCCTTCTTTGATTTTGAATAAAAAGAGAATCTTTTAAACCTAATACAAAGACACTAACTAAAAGAGGTGTGAAAATACATTATTTTTCTTAGTCTTTCTTAGTTCCTAGCTTAAGATACTGAGTTGTGCAATGGCTTTTGTGGCTCCCAGTCCTAAAACTCTAAGCTACTGCCTAATTTGGCTGTTGTAAAAGTTAGGTGCTGCAAAACTTTGTGATGTGATGTCTCCATTCCATTTAGAGATGTACAAGTAAAATGGAAAAACATGCAGTCAATGCAAGTATCCTAACACAGATGGATCGAAGGAGTGACTGACCCAGATTGGAGACATTCTCCAGTTCCTCTCAGAAAAGAAATGAATTCCAAGCTCCCACACCCTATATGAAGGTTTAGCTACCCAGGTTTTGGGTTATATGGGACTTCACTGCCTTTTGCTGTTGTGCTGTGTGCCTATTTCGTTCCTTATTAGAATCCATACACACTTAAAAAATCACCCCACAGATTTTACAGTAATGAAGGTTTAATTATAAAGGTACGGAAAAGCAAAGTAGACAAACTTTCACATACTCATGTTCAACATAAATAAATTACTAAATTAGCCACAAAATAGACAATTGTGATCTAATTGCCTACCGATTCAGTTAAAAAAAAGTACAAAGTACCATGAAATAATTTTTACAATAATTCTGTCACATATATTTATAGGCTTTTATATTGTAAAAAATTTTGAGCAGGAAAACTGAAGGCATGGGAAAGCTGAAAATAAAAGGGAATATTTCGTACCTGAAGGAACTCTTAAAACTGGGTTAAAAGTTGACAGAAGTGAAGAGAGCACGACTATAAAGTACCAGGGCTTCTTGTGTATTTCATTATGGAGCTGAGCAGGCAGAAGTGAGATCAATTATTTCAATAGACTTTGGATCAGAGCATAGATAATTTTAAAATAAATTATTTGAATGAATTACTCCTGAAATATTTATCATTTATTCCTTTTCTGGAGTAGGTAAGAGAACTTAAAATGTATGATTTCTTTAAAGTTTGGGGATAATATATTCGTGAATAATTTTTCCATTATTCACATTCCTCTACCAGTGCAGCTTGAAATTTATCATACTGTCTGCATAAAGTACTTCTGCACAACTTGTCTGGCTTCAAGAGTTAGTAAATGAATGACTTAGACTTCTGTAGAAAAAAAAGTAATCCTGAAGTACACTGGATTTCTGCTATGCTTCTGAAAGGAAAAAATGAAATGGCTTTTTTCATGAGTGAAGAGTACCGCATATGAAAGACTAAGATTTTAGAGAGCAACAATGAAGGGAATATCCTACAGAATACCTTTTAAAGGGAAAATAATATAAAATAAGGCTTTTTCAACTTACAAATCCCATTATTCTACTATAATAAAGTATATTTATGGAAAGAAATGGAAGACCATATGGGCTATAGGTCAAGATTGGTTCTGTGCAAGAGAAACTGCCTATATCCCCAAGTTAAGCTGAATGAAGGTCAGAACTACATCAATAGAAATGGTTTTGAAAAATTGTTAGTTTTAATAAGCAAGACTGTGAACTGAATATGAGTGAAATGTCCAGAATAATGCTTTCTGTTTCTCCTTTTTTAAAAACAGTTCTAAGCTTTTCAAACTGATCAAATGAATATGATGTTTGATTACAGAAAAATTATTAGCAACCACACTAAGCTCATGCACCCAGATCAATAAGTCTTTGCAAGGATCATTCAGTCACCATAAACCAAGATACTGAAAGCTTCCAGTATTTCAAGTCTGGAGAAAAACAGCTATTCATTGGACTGAAGTGGTTTCTGGTAATAGTTTCAAACATGGATCCCTAATAAATAGTCCACAAAATAATAACAAAAGAGAAATGCAGAGATGAGGTAGATTTTTTTGCAGATTTTTTGTCTGCATAAGGGTCTGTCACTTGATATGGTGCAACTTCAGCAGCATCTATTTTTCCTGTCTCTACAAGGTATGATAATAAAATCTTGCTCCTGGTGCAATCAGGACTTGATACTGCTCTCACTAACAAAAAGTATTGGCAGCTTTTGGAGAAGCATGTATCCTGACCTGTCATGTGCTGTAAGTAGGATAGTCACACACTTGTCTATTTGCTCTGTATTTTTCATCTTCCTTAGGCAGCTCTACAGTGTCTCTCATACTTAAGGCTGCTGCTTCTTGGTATAAATCTTTAACTACAGAGGGGTTGCAGTGGTGCCCAGCAGTGGCATTGGGCATGTCATTGAGCATTCAGTGTGAAACTCTACATTCAAAGAAGCTAGCCAGCGTATTTCCTGCCAGGAGTTTAGTGTCTTAACAGTCTGCTATATGAGCTAGCATACTTAAGCGTATATTGACCCTGTGTCCTTTGTATGCACACATTCTGTTGAACTTCTTTCCCCTTCCAGTGGCTTTATTAAGCAAATGATGTGTGCAACATCATGCACTGATATTGTCATGGTTTTAGTGACCTATGCATAAACAACTTGCTATTTCATTATGTTCGTGCTCCTGCATGCTGCTGGAAACTAACGATGAGGTTCCTTCTGCTAATGCCTTACATTCAAGATTACATCTATAAATGTTTTGGCCATATTTCTGGCTGCTCTTTTTATTTATTGCAGGTTCATGTTCGGGGCATGGTACATCCCTTTCCTAGTCAGTCACTTTCCATTTATGCTTTATCTCCTCACACAAAGTCAATATGCTGCACTGAGGTGTCATGTTGGGGTATGTTATCATATATGTGTAACCAAACCTGACATAACACAATGCTAAAGGGCAACTAGAATTACTCTCATTTCCAGAGCAGGAAATTGTTGTCACTACAAATATCCATTAATGGAGGATGCTTCTGACCTGCAATAAATGTCCACTCTCATGTTTACTCCTGCCTTACATAAGCATAGAGAAGTCAGAGAAAAATGGAGTCACATAAGTATCCTCAGATGCTTAGTCTCCTTTTTACAATTCCAAATGCTGCTACTCTTTTTACATTTTTTATTGGTCAAAATCTTCCAGCTTAGAAGGAAGTGAACTGAAATCATATGACTGCTGTTTTGCAAATAGATGAGTGTAAATAGTTATAATCCAGCACAAAGAAGGAGGAACCGATCCACAAGTCTGGCCCCAAAAGACTGTAGCAGTGATCCACTGAAGACATCCTGTGGAATTTTGAGGAAGTGACATGGTATGGACTTCATTTTACTTAAACAATGTGTCCACCTCAATTCTTTCTACTTTCAGAGGAAAGAGTCACATGCTTATGATGCTTATCATCCTCATAACCTCTGGAAACATATCCCTTCTCTCTGCTTAGCATAGGGAGAACTGAGATGACCTTCTGAAAATATGTGCCTCAAACTCAGTTGTTCCATTTCAACTGCCTTAATGTAAAGAAACTACCCTGTGTCATTATGTCTCAGTTACCCATCTTTCAAATAGGTATAATAACTATTCTTGACTCCAGAGGGCTGTTATCAGAGCATAACTGTGGCATTCTAAATTTCAAAGGTAGTGAGATAATTATCTGTAACAGATAAACAATAAGTATGCTAGCATGAAAAATAATAAAAAAAAGAGTGCTAAGATATTTTCTAAATGGGTTAGGAGTTGTAAGAAGACAGATCATTTTAGTTAGAGGTATACAAATTCATGCAGGTGCTTTTTCATTCTGCTCATCAACAAGATTGTTCGGGGATTAATTATAACAATTAAACCAGGTTTCCTTTTGTTTTATCATATGTAATAGGGGGATTTTTAACTGTATGCACCTAGAGAGTACTCTGACCAATACCTGGCAAAAAAAAATTAAAAAAAAATAAAAAAGAAGAGAAGAGAAACATTCATTGCCATTCACTTGGCAGAGATGTGAGAAAGACCATTCTCTGGTCTTTCTGAGTATGCACCAAGAACAATCTTTCTTCCCACCACTGAAATTCCTATGCATATTCACATCTTTGTATGGGGTGCTAGTAACAGAGAGGCATCCTCCCTGCGGGCTGTCAGGGTGTGCATTTGAACCCCTCCTCCAAAAGGTTAAGTGACAGGTGGGAGGAACTGTCAGTCTGGTGAACACTCATGATTCCACTGTAGTTTGTATGGGTAAAACACTGCAGAGAAGTGGTTGAAGGCATTGCTATGATTCTTGTTGCATGCAGAATCATATGGACCAGGCAGTATCAACGTGTCTTTCCAAAATACACCTGGAAAGCCCGCAGTGCTGTTATCTGTGTGTTACTGACATTGTGGATAAATGATTGAGGAGATACATTTATAGTGCATTTTACAGTGCTTACATAAGCAGTAAGTTCAGTAAAAAAGCGTGATATTTCAATCACAAGCAGAGGAATAAGAGCATAAGTAGCAGACACCACGATTTCCAAAACACCAGCATTATTTCATGGCTATCTGATGAAAACCCTGCTGTAAAATAATGTCTTTCCCAGTTTGTCAGCACATTTATTTGAATAATGGAATCAGTAGAGTGAAGTGTAATTGATTGTCTGAGATATTCTTAAATGCATAATGTAATGTCTTTTGTATTTTAGCAGGAATATGTGTATGCATCCTAAAAGGAAGCCATACTGGGATAGTTTGATAGCATTACCTTCTACCTTACTAAGACAAAACTTTATTAAAAATCATCTTGAAAAGAGTTTCTCTTTTCCTGTAACACTGGAAGTGAAAGTCACACATACTCCTGTCTGGGGCTGTGTCAGATTGCTCCAAAAGCTTCACTTTGAAACCTCAAGGCAAATAAACTCCTAACTGAAAAGCTTGGCATTATTCAAAGAGACACTTAGAGTATTCTTACTCACAATGTTAAAGCATCAGTCAGGAAAGGCGCTGTCATTTGCCACCTGATCTAATTATTTCTGACAACAGATGTGAGCTAACTACAAAATCTCAATATCTTTAATACACCGATCAAATTTCAGTAACAAGGAAAGAATACTAACCAGATTATAAAATATAGTGCAGTTTATGCTCAACCTATAAGTGTGATTACATTTAATAGGTGAAAGGGCAGGTTAACCGGCAGTAAAAGTTGCATAACTTATAAGTGTATTTAAAGTTTAATTACCATGAATGCATGAAACCAACTGTTTATTAACAGTCCATGGTTGTATAACAGCTGTGGCAGTTAGTACTCCCAAAATAATAACCCCCACACACATTCTAAGGACTATCCTGATGAATTTGCTTTTATGTTTCTGCAGATGAATTAAATTTTAAGTTAGAATAGGGGTCAAAGGAGCTTTACTATAGGTTTTATACAGTGTTTCTTAAGGACATAGAATCTCAGAGTGGCAAACCTAAGATTTTCTTCTAAACTATTCCAGACTATAAAACCAGGGTTGGTATTAAAAAGAATAAATGCCCAGAAATGCAAAAAAGGTTATTCTTTACCTATCCATAGTATGCTTAGTTCTGTTTCCTTATATCAAGCTTTCACTTCTCCAGGCACTAACACACACTACAACCCCTTCAATTAAAAAAAAATAAATACACCTCTGTTTGTAAATCCTTAAAATTACAACTCTGAGAAAATGTTTTTGCAGTAGATATATTTGATATATAGCCAAAGTAAAGTATTTATTGAGATCACCACTGACTGATAAAATCTCACACATGCTCCTGGTTCTAGGCAAAATTCTATGAAAAATCTCACATTACATGCATCTACTATAATTTTTTAAGTGTTTGACTGTAGTTTAAATGCTTAAAAAGGAAATAATTTTTAGGAAAAGAACCAGTACGCTTCACTCAGTCATTAAAATGTTACTACAGGGTGTAAAGTGATTTGCTATACTTTTAAAACAGTTTTATGATATATGTTTCTATATTTCTGTACCTTTGAACTTAATTACCATATACAATACACACAATTAGAACTTTCATTATAAACTGCCTTAACAGTTAACACTGTAATAAATACTGTAGATTAACTGAGGCTAGCTCTTGTGTCAACTTTTTGCAATATTCTCAAAGTTATGTCACATATTTGACATCATTTATGTCATAGAACTGGTCTATACTTGACTAATTGCATTAAATTAATGTATTCCCGTTGTCGTGGGTGACGGGAGAGGTGCCCAAGGACTGGAGGAAGGCTAATGTCACTCCAGTCTACGAAAAGGGCAAGAAGGAGGACCCAGGTAACTACAGACCAGTCAGCCTCACCTCCATCCCAGGAAAGGTGATGGAGCAACTTGTCCTTGGCACTGTCACCAGGCACATCAAGGATGAGAAGGTCATTGGGAACAGTCAGCATGGTTTTACCAAGGGAAAGTCATGCTTGACCAACCTGATAGCCTTTTATGAGGATGGAACCACGTGGATGGATGACGGAAGGGCAGTGGATGTGGTCTATCCTGACCTCAGTAAGGCATTTGACATCGTCTCCCACGGCATCCTTGTGGGTAAGCTGAGGAGGTGTAGTCTGGATGATCGGGTAGTGAGGTGGATTGTGCACTGGTTGGAAGGTAGAAGTCAGAGGGTTGTGGTCAATGGGGCCGAATCTAGTTGGAGGTCTGTGACCAGTGAAGTCCCTCAGGGGTTGGTGCTGGGACCAGTGCTGTTCAATATTTTCACCAACGACCTTGATGAGGGAACAGAGTGTACCCTCAGCAAGTTTGCTGATGACACTAAACTGGGAGGAGTGGCTGGCATGCCAGAAGGTTGTGTTGCCATTCAGCGAGACCTAGAT
>VWZZ01008113.1:164512-192087 GCA_013399095.1 Psophia crepitans
GGAACATCTCCCTTATGAGGAAAGGCTGAGGGAGCTGGTTCTCTTTAGCTTGGAGAAGAGGAGGCTGAGGGGTGACCTCTTCAATGTTTATAAATATGTTAAGGGTGAGTGTCGGGAAGATGGAGCCAGGCTCTTCTCGGTCTCAGTAAGTGATAGGACAAGGGGCAACGGGTCCAAGCTGGAGCATAGGAGGTTCCGGGTTAACATGAGGAAAAACTTTTTCACCGTGAGGGTGACAGCGTACTGGCACAGGCTGCCCAGAGAGGTTGTGGAGTCTCCTTCTCTGGAGACATTCACAACCCGACTGGACACGTTCCTGAGTGATGTGCTCTAGGTGGTCCTGCCTTGGCAGGGGGGTTGGACTAGAAGACCTTTTGAGGTCCCTTCCAACCTCTACGATTCTGTGATTCTGTATGATTCTGTGTGATTATTCACCAAAACTGTCTACAAAAATTAATTCTCTTTGATAATACAATAATGGTTTTGTGAGAACAATTGCATGTATAATACACATATTGAGCCAAAATCTAAACAAGATACTGACTATGTCATTTCTCAAATTGCCTTAAACAGCTGCATCCAGAAAGTGCTGAGTACCAAACTGTGGGAATCTGGAAGGCCCTCTAGAGTGTCTTAAGGTTTTCTAATTATAATAAAAATAATGTGCTTCCTTAACGTTATAAGTAAGGCTTGTTTCATCCCATTTGCTTCATGTTTTCATTCCTTAAAATGTTTTAAAATAAAACATGAATATTTAAAAATAGGAATGTACAAGCATAAATACATGATGGAATCAATGTTTTTGAGCATGTACGTAGTCATTAAGGGATCTTATTTGCGCTGCAAAAGTTGTAGACATAAATGATAACCAAGCAAATGTATTTGCTCAGTCGTGACTGCATAACTTCAAAATCTGATCCAAATCATTCTTTACCAAAAGTGCTGATTTCTCAGAACTTCCTAGTCAGTAAATTGAAAGAACAGAAGTTGCAACAAATATAAAGAATGATGACAGCTGCAGAAGCCTATTCTGTGTCAGGATTGCCTTTGGCAGACTTCCAGTCAAATATAAAATATTTTATCACTGTTTTGGTGGAATTAATTTAGAGAAGTATTTTTCTTAATTCTGTGTTAATTTCTCTGATGAATGCAGTGATAATTTGTTACTGAGAAACATGAGTTACAAGTGATAAGTTAATTCCCTTGGATTTTGTGACATCATAGAACATGACTAATAAATTGTCTAAATAAAGCTATTCAGGATGTGATACAATATGAGCAAGTACTTTTGATGATACAAGCTATGTAGGTCAAAAATGGAGTCTAAGTGACCAGTTCTGTCGAACTGCCATACGATGAAGGTACAACATTGGGATAAGTCTACCCCAACCTTGGTAGTTACAAACAGCTACATGAAAATGTCATGTCTCTAAGGTCTACTTTGTCTTGCTGTTTTTTTATTATACTGTTTAGTGACAAGGCACACTGGTACTAAAGGGAATGTTTAACTTACAAAGCTAGAATGAATATGTAAGCTATAGTATAGCTGTTTTCCATCAATTTATCCTTGAATGTGGAATACCAGTACAAACAATAGTAGTCCCCCCCTCAGTCTGCAATGCAGAGTTGAAGTTAAACTGTCAGTATCATATCTGTCCTCAGAAAGAAAAAGATGTCAGATCTCACTATCAAACTTTTTTTTTTCCAAGAGAAATGAGGGTATATTCCTTATTTATTTATATCCAATTAAAATATTGAACTCTTACCCTGGTTTTTAGTACTCTTATTTTACTATGGTTGTCATTACAGTTTGATTTCCTGTTTACCAACTCTCATTTAATTTCAGGCCACACAACCATCAGATCTTCCTTTCCAATAAAACAGAAATCCTGTCTCATATATGCACTGAATGGCACTCATCCTTTCTTAAGGATGGGACTGCCACTACTCTTAAATCTCTATTTGCAGCCTCCTCTCCTTCAGCTCTATTCTTACCTTTGTCCTCTTGTCCTTATTCTTGTGTTCACAGGAATACCATGCCACCTGACCATCTCTCCTATGCTATAGGCAGGAATCAGCATGTAGTAGTGAGAAAAGCAGCTGTAAGAGAAGATGGAATTCTTACTCTCAGTAATAACTTCAGACCAAGGAAGGGGAGATAAATTAATCCATTTCCTACGTTCAGCTATTTGCTTAATATTTTTAAGAACCAAAGTTGAAGTACAAGAATATCTATCCCTTCAGCAAAGCCACCTAAATTAATTTCCATTTCCTAGATTGATGAGTAACAATGTATGTTATCCCTGAAAATTAATCTGGTTGCTACGGATTGAAAGAGCTCCTGCTCATTGCTGTAGGTTTTCTCAAAGTGTCTCTTCAACGGCACCTCATTTTTCAGTCATGCAGTTCACAGCAATACAGCAAGGGACTTTACCAACATCATTAGGAAATGTCATTCTTTTTATACATAGATTTTTTGCCTTTGGTCTTCATATAAAACTTGGATTTCCTTCATGACTTTTTTCTGCCATTCTCTATTTTACTATTTTTTTAAAATGTGATTTAATACTTTCCCTGAGACACATAAAAACAGTACCATGTTTCTAGAGTTGTGTAGACCTTAAACAGGTCTTCATTATTCTTCAATAACTTTCCCTCTTTTTGCCAAAGTACACTCAATCTGTCAACCTCTGTTTCTAGGTGTGAAGTCCGATGTCAAGTCAATTCTTTTCTGGTCATCCTGGGAAAGTGTTTTAGTACTTTCAAAGTCTGGTCTAATATTAGCGACAGGTAACACATGACAGGAAGGGCATGGTTAGAGGCGTTTGCTTGCACTGACCTTAGAAATCAGAAGTTGAAAGAGCCTTTTAATTTTTCTAAATATACATTGTTTTGTATTAATTTCTCTGTTTCTTACTGAACTAAAGTACTAAGGTAATAGTGTTTTCTTAAAAGGGACAAGTTCAGTGACTTCCTCCAGTGTTAAATACAGACCTTTCACTCCCACAGCCTGGTCCTCACTGACATGTACAGAAGCTCATATGTCTCATCCACACTGCATGCAGATACCATTTGAAAAGGTCTTAACCCTTTTTGTCAGAGAGAGTCTCAGTTGACTCTCCATACAGTTTAAAATCATCCAGATAGAGGTATCTCAAAAAAACAGTTTGCACAGTAAAGCTGAGACTTTTTTCCTTCAAAGGATAACTAAAGCTGAGTCAGAAAATGATTAAAAGCAGACATGAAAAAGAGCTCTCTTGGAACATTCCTTGATAGTTAAAAGCAGTACCCTGGCTTGAAAAATAATGATATCTGAATAGTGAGATCTCTCTTCCACATAGTCCCAGAGGTATTTATAAAATAGTTTGCCTTGAAATTCCTCATTGCTCCTTATTCCCTTTATATCAATGTGAAAATGGAATCAGATCAAAGGTCATCTTGGAGTTTATGCACATTGTTATAAACTACCTCTCTTTTTTTTTGTTCAGGATTGAATAGTTGATATAATAAACTTGCCAACCAGTCATAGGATTCTTTATTTCTGTTTTTTCATCACATCAAATACCCATGCATTTCTGGTCATAGACCTCATCTGACTGAAGCAAGCTGTTTCTATATCCTTGGGACACTTGTAGTACATTGACAAATTAAGAACAACTTGAGTGTGTGTCCACTCTTCTGTTCTGTTGAACATATGCAGCAGTAAGCTTTCCTTGTAAAATTGTCTGAAAATGTTTTGCTAGACACTGACAGAGGAAATATTCAAATTAAAAAGAGTGGAATATATTTATGCTTGATGCTAGCTAGATTTTTGTTTTCTTGAAATTGCCTTTGACCTCCCTTATTATAAAGTTTTCTGCTGTTGAGTATGATGTATAGGTTGGGGACTGACCTTCTGGAGAGCAGCATAGGGGAAAGGGACCTGGGGGTCCTGGTGGACGGAGGGATGACCATGAGCCAGCCATGTGCCCTGGTGGCCAGGAAGGCCAATGGCATCCTGGGGTGTATTAGAAGGGGTGTGGGTCAGTAGGTTGAGGGAGGTGCTCCTCCCCCTCTATTCTGCCTTGGTGAGGCCACATCTGGAGTATTGCATCCAGTTCTGGGCCCCTCAGCTCAAGAAGGACAGGGAACTGCTAGAGAGAGTCCAGCGCAGAGCCACTAAGATGATCGAGGGAGTGGAACATCTCCCTTATGAGGAAAGGCTGAGGGAGCTGGTTCTCTTTAGCTTGGAGAAGAGGAGGCTGAGGGGTGACCTCTTCAATGTTTATAAATATGTTAAGGGTGAGTGTCAGGAAGATCGAGCCAGGCTTTTCTTGGTCTCATTAAGCAATAGGACAAGGGGCAACAGGTCCAAACTGGAGCATAGGAAGTTCCGTGCTAATATAAGGAAAAACTTTTTCACCGTGAGGGTGACAGCGTACTGGAACAGGCTGCCCAGAGAGGTTGTGGAGTCTTCTTCTCTGGAGACACTCAAAACCCGACTTGACACGTTCCTGAGTGATGTGCTTTAGGTGGTCCTGCCTTGGCAGAGGTGTTGGACTAGATGATCTTTTGAGGTCCTTTCCAACCTCTAATATTCTGTGATTCTGTGAATACACATCTTTAGTGACTCCTCGTTGCTGTGGTCAACTGGTGTATCTGTTTCCTTTGACGTTCCAGAGATGTCTTGAAATGACAATTTTTGACTAACAATTAAGTGGGGCTTTTTGTTTTTATTCCATTACCAGACCTCTTCTGTTCGATTTACTTAGCTATTTGCCCATGTTGGTGACATCATACACCGGTAACTGATGTGAAGGTTGATTGGTGTCCTTCACATCTTGCATTTTTATTATTCATGAATAGTAATATATATTATTCTTTATATTAATCATAATGTTTTCAAAAAATTGGCCACTTGGATCAGGCTAGTGAAACTATGAATATTACACAACTAATAGCGAAGTGCTTCAGTGAAGAGCTCAGGAGTAAGTCAAATGTGAAACAAAATGTTATTCTAACAATCTTGGCAGATATTTCGAACTAATAAATATATTTTGTATAAATCATTCTTTATATAAAAAAGAAAAAAAAGTAATGCAGAGAGTAACTGAGCACGTGATGTGGAGAGGCTGTGACAGCTGGAACAGCAAATCCCTCAGCTTATTAAAGCTCACTTTTCAGATGTGTTTCTTGACATTCATCCTAAATTTTACCTCTTCTGAATGGCTCTGGTTTCATTTAGCTACATCATACTTTACTGAACTGAATAATTCCTCTTAATCCAAGCTTCCAAGTATAGCACAGACCTTGCAAAGAGCTGTTTGACTACAGAATGAATTCCTCTGCCCAGTACCAGTGAAAATTCAGGCAGTGAAGGGACACTGGCAACTCTTGTATTAATCGTTCAGGTGACAGGCATATGGGTTGTCGACAGGGAACCTTACACCCTCTCAGTTCTCTTGTGTTGGTGTGCTCTCCAAAATTTAAGGGTATTCTGTATATTACAGCTAACTGATACGGGGTAAGGTGGCTGATTTAAGATGATGGGAACATTCAACACAAACGGAAGGACTTGTATTTGGGGACCAACTAAGTCTACTTAGATTCTAGATCACTCTGCTACTCTAATTGCTGCATTTCTTAATATTTCTTCCACTAAATTTTGTGTTCAGGATCATGTTTTATATTTGTTCATTCACAAAATAGAACAAAAACTATTCTAACAAAAATTTCTTTTTGAAAAAATTATTAAACTGATGAAATGTTAATGTTAATGAAAGCTAAAATTTAGTCATGTGTATAGGAAGAATACCTTTACCTTGCCATAAACAGAAAACTTCAAAATGAGTTACAAGAATCATTCTGTGAAAGCATAATGTTTCAAATTTTTTTTCTTTACATGTTTTTGTTTTGTTTTGTTTTCACAAGACAGTTATATTTTTATAATAAATAAAATCTTAATTGCCCTCTCAAAAAGGAAGAGGGAGGGATAGTGACAAATTATTTTCTCCTAAAACCATGACTTTTCTTACTAAACTTCTAAACAGTTCACAAAACATCTAGAAGTTTCTGAGACATTCTAATATAGCTGATTTTCCTAAGTCTTACTGCTTACCCTGTGATTTTTATCAAGTGTTTTACACTACTTCTATATAAACCAGCATTTTCCTTCTAAGAATCCATGATTTAACAGCGCATCAGTAGAACAAATACAGGCTATTATCAGGATGTTCTACTAAACAATGTCCTTGAGAAATATGTCTTCTGCTGGACAGAATAAAATGCAAAGAAGAAAATCTGACCATTGCATATGGTGACCAGTAAATATTTAATTAAAATGATGCAATATGAAAGGAAAATATTGTTTTTTAAATCATGATAATTCTAAGGATTTCCTTAAGAAAAATAACACAACACATGCAACTATAAGATTATGTAAAAAAGAAAGTTAGAACTGATGAAAATGCACAAATTAGAGTAATTCACATAAACATATTGCGAAAATAAATATTTTATTTTTAGTTGTAAGGATTATTCTTAAATTTAAAAATAGAATCATATTTACATTTCGGAAACAACTTTAATAAAGTAGGGTTGTAATAAAGAGGGAAGTTTCTTTGTAAATAAAATGGTTTTCTTAACCTTCAAATCTATTACTTTTTTCAGTCATCGTTACATACACAGAGCTACAAGGGAATAACATCTTTATGAACTACACCTTTATTTAAAAAAATTGCAATGCCATCAATTGTGGGAAACAAATGATTTATGTTGTTTCAATGGTTAAATATGGATCTGGCCATTTTCTAACAGAAAAATCATATGGCTATATTTAACTTCTGTGTCGCCCTCTAATAAAAATTGTGGAATTATTTCATAACAGCTGCAGCACTCACTTAAAAAAAGTAAATACTGGCACATTTGCCATCTGGTTTAGCGATTTTTTATGATAGTTAAGAGCTGTCATTCTCTGGTAACTCCAGATTTACCATCTGAAGTCGATGCTACAACTCTGATTAGGTTAACACTTGTTATCTATAATGCAGAATAAGCTGGCCAACATTTCAAAGAAAGTCAGTGCTGCAGCACTTATTAAGAAAGAGCTAAAATCAGAGTGTACTCCTGGACTCAGCAACATACTTTGTGTCTTTTTTTTTCTGTCCCTCATTGCTGTAAACCAGCTATGTACCGCTATAGATAAAAATAGCACTACTACAAATATTATCAAAATAATATTAAGCACTCATCTTAGCAGTCCTTCTAGCTAATTTCACCTCAATAAAGAAAGGTTTGCCATTACATTTGTCCAGCTAGAGAACAATGAGGCTGAGGAAGAGGCTTGCACTCCTGCATGCATGGGAGTCTTCAAATTGGCAACCTGGTGTGGCACTGAAAGGCTGGCCTAATAGCCCTGCTTTACATTATTAAACTAAGGATTTCGGAAATTAATGCAAATGCATGCCTGTCTGAAATACTGTTTGCTGTTCATATTGAAGATATATATATTCAGAGTTCAACTCTATTAATATTATAGGGTCCCTGCCTTTCCATTCCCAAAGTGTCTTTCATATCTCCTGCTGTGCTAACAGTGTACCCTACATTTTTATGTCATACAATGACTCCATTTCCCAGTATATACTGCAGCTTGTAGGAAACCATTCATAATTAGAACAATTTAATACCCATTCTAAATATTTGTAGTATAAATGATTTGATATATAATCCTGTTCATTATAAAATTATTTTCTGTATGTATTTTTGACTAGCTTTAGTGACAGTCAGAAACTCCCAAATATTCATGAAACACAGTATAAAGCAGCTTATTGCATTGAACTGTACATTTCATAGATACATGATCATGCAAAACTGGCTTTAGGTGACCCTGCCTGAGCAGGAGATTTGGATCAGATTACCTTCAAAGGTCCCTTCCAACCTCAATCATTCTGTGATTCCACAAGTTAAACATGACAAATAGTCTAAGTAAAATAACTTTCTGTTTATTTGTTGACTGAATTTCACAACCAGTTCATAAAAGAGAAAAAAACAACTACACGGCGATATAATTACGTGAAACAATGTTTGAAAGAAAAATAGGAAATTATTGTATGCAGTAAATCAGAAAGCTTTTGTTTCTACCAGAGATAGACTATTTTCACTCATAATCAAAGTTGCTTTATTGAGTAAGATTTTTCTAGCCACAAAAAAGACCATGATGTTACAACACTATGTTTTTGTTTGTATTGTGTCCATATTAATGATTCATACACTTTGAGTCTTTTATATGCTGTATATTTGTGAAACGGTCTACACTTAAGTACCTGACTAACCACTACCAATTTGAGCTATTAATTTTCCTTGCTTCTTTCAACTTCCTTCTAATACATAATGTGTTATTTGTTTGTTCGGGGTTTTTTGTTTGTCTGAGGATTTTTTGTGGGTGGTTTTTTTTGCGTGTGTGTGGTTTTTTGTTTGTTTTGATTTTGGTTTGGTTTGGTTTTTTAGGGGAATATTCCATTCTGGTATCTAATTCAAAACAGTCGTGTTAAGTTTGTTCTTATTACTTCTTCCTGATGAAGTACTTCATACAGTATTATTTTACATTTCAAATATGTGGTTATGATCATTAGTTGCCTTGGTGATGAATGTGTTGTGTACCCAAGGGACAATTGTGTGCATTTTGCTGATGTATTGGTGTAGATTATAATCTGTAAGGAACATTCTATATATCAGAACTGTACTAGAAGAAAACATCAATAATGAACATTATGAGAATAGTAAAATAAACAAATAAATAAATAAATTCTTTGAAGTTTCTGTTACACGTGTTTTTTTTCAAGACAAATTCATTAAAATGTACACTATAATCTTTGGGTCATCTTAAAGTTTCTTTAACAGACCTTAGTAAGAGAAGCTCACTGTGAAGACGAAGGCACAAATACATTGATCACAGGAAACAAAGCTGAGATTCACTGCAGAGGTCACAGAGGATGAAAACCCAAAATTTAACTATGATGCTAAAACAGTGCTGCAGCTTCTAAATTAGAAACTATGGGAAAGGTAGCTAACACATCCATCAATTATATTTCAAAAGAAAAGCACTAAACCATTCTCAGGGCTCTGACGGATAGTCCAGACCTCTAAGCTCCAATTTCAAAGTGGACTTGAAATAATAATATGGCTAAGATTAAGAGAAGAATTTCAGGCACACCCTTCTATCATAGAATCATAGCACAACCTGGGTTGGAAGGAATCTTAAAGATCATCTAGTTCCAAGTCCCCTGCCACGGGCAAGGACACCCTCCACTGGACAAGGTTGCCCAAAGCCTTGTCCACTTGAACACTTCCAGGGATAGGGCCTCCACAACTTCTCTGGGCAACCTGTGCCAGTGCCTCACCACCCTCACGGTAAAGAATTTCTTCCTAGTATCTAATCTAAATCTACCCTCTTGGTGGAAGTCTGCAATAAGGTGTCCTCATAACCTTCTCTTCTCCGGGCTGAACAAGCCCATCTCCCTCAGCCTGTCCTCGTAGAAGAGGTACTCCAGCCCTTTGATCATCTCAGTGGCCCTTCTCTGGACTTGGTCCGGCAGATCCATGTCTTTCCTGTATTGGAGACCCTAGAGTTGGATGCAGTACTCCAGGTGGGATCTCACAAGAGCAGAGTAGAGGGGGACAATCACCTCCCTTGACCTGCTAGTCATGCTGGTTTTGATGCAGCCCAGGAGGAAGCTGAAAGAGGAGTACAATAACTAAGTCCTAGACTTCTCAATGAGAAATCATTTTAGCTGTTTTTAAAGGAATTGTGTTGTGACATACTTCTATATTGCAGACGTTTTGTTCTCAAGAAACTTTAGATTTTATAGCGCTGGTCCTGATACTACTAAAAGAAATACAAGAGATGAAGATAGTCACTTGTTAAAAAATGAGTATGACCAGGAAAGCATTGTAAAAAACTGTGCTGTTGTGTAACTGACATCACATATCTGTTTCATGAGCTGACAGAGCCACTGAGCAGAGCTCTTGCCTGAGCTCATCTCTAACGGTGTGTTCAGATGGGTCGGGTCAAATGTGCTCACCACAACATGACTCTGCAGGTTTTGTGGCCCTATTCTGGAAACCCCTCTAATATCATGTCCAACCAATTTAATAATTCTTATATAATTCACAAAGATTCTGCTGCATTTTCTTTAAACTCCCATCTCACCCACTGACAGCATACTCAACCTTTTAATTCTTCTTGCAACTTTGGTCTTATACGAGCAGCTCATATTCTAACTCATCAACAGCCAGGAGAGTGGTACACCTGAGTAATTTCTTACAATAAACTTGAGACTGATTAGTATCACAGAACTGGTAACATCAGTACTGCCATTCTCTCAGCCTTATACTTTCACAGGCAGTGAAGGTTGTGGCTATCTCTGTGAATTTGGGGAGCACTTCTGTGTTGTAATGGGTTTTTTTTGTGTGTGTTTACCTTTTTATTTTCCTTGTCTTGTAGCATTTCTTCCTCACACCTTACTGAATATATAAATTAATGCTGAATATTAGTTTATCCTGAATAGCTCAGCAGCTTATGTGCAAATTAAACTATAATGCTCTTCCTTCAGAAACCCATGCTAGGGGGAACCATAGTCTGCTAACGAGCACTGAGGGACCATTTGTAGCCTCCCAAGAAATTCAGGGCACTCTACTGTTTAAACTTGAGAGTATAATCTTCATAAAGGGTTATGAGCTGTTGCATGTACTGGGGTAAATTAAACCTCAAAATAACCCTTTTAAAATCACTGGAATTACTCTAGGGATGCATGTAGTCTATTGAGTGTGATTTAGGTGATTCCCCACTTAAAAGAAAACTTCTACTGTAATTTGTTTAAATTTAATTGAATTCCAAACACAAATATGCAAAGGGGAAGGGATCTAGGGCCTTTATTCCTCTTTTTCTCCTTTGCACACGGCTTAGTATACAGAATCTTAATACAATTGGGAACATATTTATGGAGTTATTTATGGTTTTGGATTTATATAACATTTTTACAATGATAAAGTTCTATTCTTAAGAATCTTTTTGCATTTTGAATGGGGAATAAGCTAATTTTATCAAAGTTTCACTAAAGTAATCCACTTTTCATAGAATCATAGAATCACTAATGTTGGAAAGGACCAATGAGATCATCAAGTCCAACTGTCTAACACCACCATGCCTACTAGACCATGTCCTGGAGCGCTTCGGGGTGGTCGGTTGGACTAGATGATCCTTGAGGTCTCTTCCAACCTTAATGATTCGATTCTATTCTATTCTATTCTATTCTATTCTATTCTATTCTATTCTATTCTATTCTATTCTATTCTATTCTATTCTATTCTATTCTATTCATCTATGCTTTTTTTGAGCATCTCCAGGGACGAGGATTCAACCAACCCTCTGGGGAGCCTGTTCCAATGCCTCACTACTCTTTCTGTGAAGAAGTTTTTCCTAGTATCCAATCTGAATCTGCCCTGATGCAACTTGAGGCCATTCCCTCTTGTCCTGTCGCTAGCCACCTGGGAGAAGAGACCAACACCCTCCTCACTACAACCTCCTTTCAAGTGGTTGTAGAGAGCGATCCAGGATCCAGGATCCACTACTGTTGAAGAAAAATAGACAGCAGAGCATCCATTGGAAACAGAAAAGAGGTAAGCCAATTTTGCCTGCCATATTATAAGATGTGATCTTCTTCAGTAAGTCTGTAAATGTGTCTCTTTCAGTCTCACCAACTCAAACTTTCATTTACAAAAACCTTGAAAGAGTTTCAGGCCACAGATAGACCTTATAACCAGATGATTAGGGCACCAAGAAAAATAGAAGTCCAAGTTCTTTCCTAACCTACTTCAGTACTACCATTTTACCCTCTCGGTTCTCTTCAGTCAGCCTAGCCATGTGTGAAAGACCTCTCAGCAAAGTAATACTTTGAGCTGGAACTACTTGACCTGATCCTTGACATGAACACCATAAGCCCTACTAAAATAACCTCCAAAGGCTCCATTCAGCTTGGTAAGTAGGAGCATCTAGTCCTATTTGAGATTCCCCAGGGACTTCAAACGTCTACAATGTGTCATAGAATATATAAAACAATTATTTACTGTCTTTCACAGAAAACATAGGTGTAAAATTAAAAAAGCTAAGCAATCAGCAAGTTCATCACTTCTGCTAAGGGACCTGAGGGTTCTTTGTTGGGCAGGACAACCTTCAGTCAGAAGAGCCTCTACTGCTTCCTGGGACAGATCCATGGTGATGCTGAGTTGCTATTTTCCACTAGGTCTCTTGACAGTGATGGCTTGACACAATGATTTCCAATTAGGCTGAATATCCTCCTTATTTCTTTTTTCCTTTAGGATTTTATACCATCATATGTTACACAAGGTTTACGTAGTTTGTTTTAAAATAAATTATATTGAGGTAGTATGAATCACTTCACTGTACAGTGAATCTCAGCAGAAAGCCAGGTTAGCCTGTGAGACTCCGATAACAAATGGATGTCCCAAACATTCATCTTGACACAAGCAGGGATGGACTAATAATGAGAGAATGTGGCAAACATCTGTCTTGACCAAGGACAGAGCCTGCAGGAGGCAGGATACCATCTTGTGAGCCCCTTCTCCTCTCCCTGAAATGCCTTGATAAAGCCCATCTACCTCCTGTGTGTGCATGCTTGTGAGGGGCCGTAACTCACTCTGTCCCAAAGTGGGGGGAGATAATGAGACCCCCATAACACACTGACTCATTTCTGGAACATTCCTGAGCTCATACTGCAACTGCGCAGTGATGACAAAACCCCCACCTATGGGCCGGGCACTTTGGGTTATAAAAAGGGGAAAACACAAGCTTTTGGTGCACGCGCCCGCCACCTGAGGACCACAAGTACGAGTAGAGAACACCACTGGACCCAGGATGGTGATATCTCTTACCTTTCTTTCTCTTTCTTTCCTTTTGTCTCTCTTTGTCTCTAACTTCATTTTCGGCACACTAAGGTAGTCTTGTCACAACTTTTGCTAGGCCACTGTCTCTCGCTATTCCACTGAGTTTTAAGTGTTGTTATAACCTTTGTCAACTCTCTATCTTTTGTAGTTCTGATGAGTTTTAAGTAAATATGTAGTTTGTTTAAACCTCTAGAGTAATTGTCATTACTCCTGATTACCGCACAGAGAAATAAAAAATTACTTCTCCCTTACACCCACTGAGTGGGACGGGACATAGACAAACAAGTTTCCTGATGAACTGAATCACAAAAGGTGAGCATAAAAAGATAGAAATAGGAACTGTTAAAGAAGAATGAGGAGCATAAGAGTATTAGCTGGGTATTTCTTAGAGAGTATAGTGACAGGACAAGGGATAATGGGTATAAACTAAAGGAGGGGAGATTTAAATTGGATGTTAGGAAGAAATTCCTTGCTATGAGGGTGGTGAGGCACTGGAACAGGTTGCCCAGAGAAGCTGTGGAGGCCCCATCCCTGGAAGTGTTCAAGGCCAGACTGGAGGGGGCTTTGGACAACCTGGCCTAGTGGAGGGGGTCCCTTCCCATGGCAGGGAGCTTGGACCTAGATGATCTTTAAGATTCCTTCCAACCCAAACCACTCTATGATTCTATGATTCTACGACTGAAGGTCAGGAAGAGTAAAAAGAAGGGATTCTAAAGGTATGCTAGTTGCAAAAAGTAGTCCAGGAAAAGGACACAGTATGGAAAAAGCTCAAATATTTAACTCTTTTTTTCCTTGGTTTTCACAAACAAGTTGTACTCTCTAGTTATACTCTGATTTCACAGCAGTTAAACAAGGCTGTAAGGCAATCATTTGGCATACAGAAGATTGAGGGCAGAGCCCCAGTTTTCCCTGAATTTCTCCCTTAACCACCCAGAGCACAGCTTCTGGGTCCCTTCCATCTCCTCAGCTGAGCAAACTGCCCCTCTGTCTATTAATTGTCTTTGTTGACCATACTCCCACTTACCAGCTAAAGAGTTGTCCAGACAGATACTGAGGACAGACAGGAGACTGGTACTCCCTAAACAGCAGTCAGTGAAAGACCAAGAGTGTGGATCTTTTTTAAACAAGAACCTGCCCATAAAGGAAAAATTAACTAAAACTGTTAGTTGTGGCAGCCCCTAGAAGCTGTAAAAAGCAACTGAAAGCTTGGTTTGTTTTTTGGTTGTGTGGTAGTGGGTTTTGTTTTGTTTTGTTTGTTTGTTTGTTTTTAAATAAAAACAAAACCCAGAAAAAAAATGGTCACATGAATAAGTGAAGCAGTTCCACAGAAACTTCAGGGTGAGCGGGAAAAACAGCTGTGGAAAAACAAATCAGCAGAAAACCATCCCACAAGAAAATTTCACCTAAATAAATATATACATTAACAAACTGCTGCATTCCAGCAGAAAAAAAAATAAATATCCCACTCACCTCCCACTGCATCATTACTGAAAAGCAGAGAAGTAAAAATTTAAAAAAAGCTGCCCAAAACCCCAGTAACAATCTCTACTGCCACAAAAAAACCCCAAAACTTTGGTTAATTTTGCATAGCTTAAGAGAAAAATTGGTTTCTTTTTACAATATTTCAAGCTACTTCTTTTTTCAGGATAGACCCTATAACATTTCACTGTAAAGAAGAACTGATATTATCTTTGTTCATTGCTTGAAAGCGTATCTCAGCTGTACACCATAAGCAGAGTGTCTTTGTAGCTGGTGTTTCTTTGTTGTACCAAGCACTTATTCTTTTCACTTTCATCTGTGGTAAATAATTGTTCGAAACTGCTATTGACCTTCTAACATTGGTTATGCTTCTTCCAAAATACTAAATCTGCTTCTGAGTCCAGTCTCAGTCATTCCAGACCAACTGCCTACAAAAGCAGTGCTGACATTGCAAGCTGTCACCTTACACCATTGGTCAACAATGAACAAAGAATCGCACTGGGGTTTGCACATAGACAAACAACATAAGCCAAAGTGTCAATAGTCAATGGAGTGAGGGCAGGTCATGTAGGCACACTGTCCCTGGGGCTTCCTTGTATTTCACATTAAAAGGCTGCCTAGGCTCTTCAAAGACTGTGATGTGTCTTAAGTTGAACTTTGGGTCAGCTGTTTCATTAAAGAGCTGCAACTTTGTCTACAGAAGTTTTGGAGACAGATTTGAAGTTGAAAGATCTAATGATTCTGCAGTCATACATAAGTAAAATCTACATTCCAAACTCACCTTTTATATATACACTTATACGAGTATGTACATGTAGATGTGTGTATACACACATATTTGTAGCTGTATATAAAAATATGTATAAACATATTCTTGCATGTAGCATTGCATATTAAGTAGACCGTTGACCAAATTGTTCATGAAAAACATTAGCTTGGGACTGGGTGTCTGACAGAAAGCTCAGTGGTAATTTCGTGTAAAGAACAAATGGCAATAAGTAATTGAAAGAGAAAAGGCTAAAATACATACTGAAGTCTTCCCGCTCTTTTTGGGTAATTGAAGAAATCTTGTTAAGCATAAGAATTTTCCTCACTTTTATATACTCTAAAATTGCTTATACTCAATGAGAAATATATGTGCATGGTGCACAGATGTATTGTAAACATGATGGTTTTTTTTATAATTTAACGTTTATATCTCAAAAGGCCTTTTCTACTACGTTATAGTCATTTCAAATTTTCTCTGACTAAGGCTCTGTTTAGCAAGACTTTAATCCAAAATAAATGCTGACTGCCACACTGTAACCTTTTATTTTATAAAGTACAATTATTGACAGTCACAACAGTCAATGTGGAACGTTATATACATGAATGTCTCTACAGCTTCATCCTCTGTCTTTACCAATATATCCATATATGCTGCTATGTGTGCTGTTACCCTTGTCTTTAATTTCATTTACTATTTAGACGAAGATAAAATACAGGAATAGATAGTCATACTCATTTTCCCTTTGATAAATTATTTAGGTGATGTTGCATATATTAAAGGAACAGTAATCATTACCCATCAGCACTTTTTGTAGTTCTGTGCACTTAGAGCTGGGACACTTTTTACCTTGCAGAAAACACTAAAACAGTATTTATGTTTTTTACTGTCACCGTCCATGGTGAGGAAAATTCTGCTAGAATCACACATTCATAAAGACTAGAGTGTAAGCTATAAAAAGTCATTTTACATAAACTAGTTTTTTTATATAATTCACCAGTGTAATTCTTAGTTATCTCACGATCTTTTTAAGTAACCTGCTTGCAAAAGTCAACTGCCTGTGCAGTGAGTGTTTCTGTGAAAGCGAGAGACCCATGCGGTAATAGAGTTCAGCAAATAACATTCCCATGCTCTGTATTTCTTCTTCCAAAAATAAAGTCTAAAAATGAGAAAACTTACCCCCAGATCAGACTGCCTTTGGAAGGTGCCTCAAAGGGACATTACATATTCTGCTCAGAGGAGAGCAAAGCAGACACAGTGCACGACATCTATAATCCAGGCAGTGCAGGACTAAAGTTTGGGGAAAAACACATTGCCCTCCCTGTGGAACCACGCCTCCACAGCACCTCTCCTTTCGCGTGGTATTCATCCAGGGCTGCCTCCCTACCAGTGCAGCGGCTTTGCTGCAATGCTGCCACCACTGCCTGCCACCCCGAGACTTCTGGCACACGCTCCTCGATTATTCTGTGGGTTGGATGCACCATCTCTTGGCTGGAAAACTGGAGTGGAAAGTAACAAGTGGTCTGGCTTTCTTCTTTTCTAAATGAGAGAATCTTATTTACGTGCATTTGTACAGAATAAATGGGAAGGCCGAAAATCAGGACAGACTTTCAACAGGATATCTGAGTGTATTCCACTGATTTCCTCCTTTTCCATTGTTTTTCTATCAGTTAGTCAGGAAAATCAGAAGAAGAATAATTATGGTCCTCTGTGTGCTAAAAAGAAAAATCACTTTTCTGTTACTTCCTGTTCGATACACCAACCCTCATTTTAAGGAAATACAAAGAGGAACTTCATTTGAAAGGAGATGCTGGTGGAAGCCAGCCACACCAACATCACAGCTGTAGGCTTTCTTCTCTGGCTGCATACCCAAAGCCATCAAAGCTCTTTTGACTTGTCAGCCAGCCAGGATAGCTCCAGAGGAACTGAAGGGTTGGTGCAGATTAGGCTTAATACTGGGAAAGACTGGCCCATTATACATGTTGCAAATTTACTCTGAAAAGGGAGAGAATAGGTGGTCACATACATAATGACGCAACATGCTGCAAGAGATCTTTAATAAAAATTGCATGCATTTCTGTTTATGTATCATGAACAACTTGAATAATTTAATTTCCTTACCAGAACCTCCACTGTTCTGGTAACTAACCTCATTCTTAACTGGGGTTACCAAGATTATTAGCACTAGTTAAGAATATCACCCAATTGCTTGTGTAATTGTACCTTTCAGTGTCCCGCTGATCATTTTGCAGTCTGAATTTTTAGTTAAAAGAATGGAAATTAATTGCTATAGGAATTTTTAAATTAAAATATTCTATTTAAGTTGTGAAGTGTTAGATGATAAAGGAAATCTTATTTAAAATTGTTTTAACAAGTATTATTTTAATATCTATTTTTGCTGCAGAATAGAATTGCTAGCTCCAATGTCCAAATAAATTCAATAAAATTATTTCAATTATATAGCTCTGATTTCAAATCATCCGCCAAACCTGATCCTACAGATTTATCCCGAAGTTCAGACCTACTTCAGGTTAACTGTCTGCTTCATGGGCTAAACTGCAAATGGAACTGAATACTCCGTTGTAATGCATTGGGTTTAGCTCTGTTCCAGGAACAGTGGTAATTATATTTGAGAAGTTTTAGACATAAACAAAGCAGACCACATATTTTCCTGATGCGAATACTTTTTACTCATAACAGAAAGGAATAGAAACCATGCAATGGTCAAAATCCCACATTTTGTGTAAGAATATTTTATGATTATTTTTGTAATTCAACTCTATCTGAAAAGTAGTATTTAAAAGCTTTTCAACATTAAAACATGATTTAAATTATAAGAGACGGGTTTAATTTTATTTTATCTTAGTACTACTGACTACCTTACTCTCCTTGAGGTGATTTTTCCTTTTTAAAATATAGCTTAAGACCTTCAGTATGAGGGTCGCAAAATGTCCTGTGACAGTTCTTTTGTACCATTTGTTTTTTCCTCATTATTGTCAGCTACAGCTATAGAGAAAACAAACACTTCTGCTCTAGTGCAGACTTTTTAAAACTTTTCAGAAAATCATGAGCAAACACATTGTATTTTATCTCTGTTAAGTAAAAACATATTGCATTTTCACTTAACAAAGCTAAAATACGTTCATGTATTCTTTCCTTATAAATGGGATCTCCAACTTTGCAGTACAAAGTTTAATTTATACTGATTCCTAAAGTATCTTCTAGATCAGTCTAGATCAGACCCATACTATACAACCCACAAAGATATGAAATAAAATAAGAATTCACATACAGAATTTCTTTACTCAAATATTTTTAATTAGAGTAAAATATTCACCCACATTTTTAAATATTTCCCAATTTTTTGAAGATTACTTTTTTCGTTTTCTTTCTGAAGCCATTAGACAAAATAGAAATAATAACATATATAATATAGAATCCTAGAATCATTTTGGTTGGAAAAGACCTTTACGATCATCAAGTCCAACCATTAACCTAACACTGCCAAGTCCAACCACTAAACCATGTCCCTAAGCACCACATCTACATGTATTTTCAATATCACCAGTGATGGCGACTCAACCACTTCCCTGGGCAGCCTGTTCCAATGCTTGACAATCCTTTCACTGAAGAATTTTTTCCTAACATCCAGTCTTTTTTTCCTGAGTTCCAGACAAAAACATATAGTTGTCATATAGTATTGACACATAGTATTCATATGGTCATATATATCATATAGTGTTGACATGTAGTATTATTTTTGTTTACTTTTTAATAGAAAGAATATAGTTGATATAAAATTTTAACTTATATTAGTTTGCAGACTTTTTTATTCCTACTAAGAGTTTCCCATGAAAATATCTGTTTTGACAAGAAATCTTTCTATGCAAAAAAATTTCCAATAAGATCTCCATAATTCTTTACTGTAAAGCATGGATAAGCAGCTTATTGTAGTCCACTAGGGTCTTTCTGACAGTTTTTCTCTTTTAAGTAGCAAAAAGAAAATTGCAGACTATATCAACTTTTTAGTTATTGCTTGTGAGACATTTTTCAAGCCCTGCAAGGACATTTTGTTCCATATAAAATAAGTAAAAATGTAGGAGTTAATTTCCACAGTATTAAGAGTCTTTAATTGTATTAGCTGCTGACAGGAGGATAATATTTTTAAGTAACATAAAATCAGCTCACTGATTGACAGAGCACACATCCAGTAAAGTAAATGTAAGAAAAATTCAAAGTAGAGGAAGTCATAACATTCAAGCAAGCCAAGAAAAAATTTCTTTCTGAATAATCATCAAAAATGCAGGCAACTTGAAGGCTAAAATGCAAACATATAGCAAAGAACATACTTTAATGCGATTTCTTTTCATCACGTCATTCTTTTTGTTTACAGTAGCAGAGTTAACCCTAAGACATTTTCCCCAGGAGAAACGGAGTAGAAGTATTTTAGTTTATGTCAGTTTGTCTTGCTTTGTCCTCACATGAGGTAAGGGGTATTATATGGCCAATAGCTTGTAATCTTTGTTTCAGGAACAGATTTAGTTTCAATGTTGTTCAGAAATACATGCCTTGCGCTCATAAGCATACCAGATCCCCAAAAGTAGGAGGCTATCTTGAAATCATATAGTGCGGCAATAATTTGGCTTTGCTTATTTGCCATCTTTTTTCAGCCTCTAAAACTCTGAAACCTTGAAAGATATTTATAAATGAAAGCAAAACTAAAACATCATTATGATCACAAATCTGTAGGTCATGAATAAAATGCTAGCTGTTGCCAGACTAATAAAAATTGCAAGAGTTGAAAGTTCTGATTTAAAGTAGTCAAAGGAACAACATATTTTGTCATTTTTAATCAAGAAAAGCTGTCTCCTCAAACTGGATGCTTAAGAAGGTTTGCCCTAGTCTTTATTGTACAGTAATCCAAAGGCTGGACTATTTACAGTCTGTCTCTGCTCAATAAAATGCTGCAGTTTTTTCTTTCTATGCATAGCATTGAAGTTTACATTCAGGATGATCAACTCAGCATGCTGAGAGTGGTGCAGGCTGCAGCATCTTAGGAATGACAATACACATGCTTTTCTTTAGTTTATCTTGCTTTCTCTATGTACTTCAGCACACAGGTTAGGGCTGAATTCATGCAGATGGACTTGTGCAGGTAATTTCCCAAGCAATGTAATAATAGGGGTTGTTTAGGGGAATGCTGTGATTTGCTGAGGGTAATTTGTGTGTTACCTTTGTCTATTTTTGGGCCTCATTTAATAAGCAGGCAATGTTATTCCTTGACATAGTAAAACAGAATATGGAGATTAGATTCATGAATAAGAGCTTAACAGTTTGGTAGAGAGAAATGACGTTGTACAGTACTGTGAGGAGATACTGGCTCAGACCATGAATGCTGGGTGGCTAGATGACTGCAGAAGCCCATGCCAACTCATTGGATTTAATGTAGTTTTTCAGCTTCCCGTTTTGAAGCCAGCTAAAATAAGCCCACAGACCAGTGGAGACAAAAGGGAAGAGTATAGCCTTAAACCAGGGAGAGTATTTACAATATTTCTATAATAACTAGCTGAGCAGAACATAGTCAGTACAAGCTAGCAGTTGGGGTGGGATTTTTTTGTGCCAGTGCAGATCATTCCTTGACCCAGAGAAGGGACAATAAAGTCTGAGGGCCTCTGACCCTGAGGAAGTCATGAAGCTTGAAATTTCAAGAGAGAAGTTTGTTTATATAACTCCTACTTTTACTTGTCCTGGCTTAGGTAGATTGTATGTCTACCACTTCAGTTGCATTTAGAAAGGGCAAGAGTGACTAGGAAAGGTAGAAAATGCCTAACCTATTCTCATAAGTCAATATAAACAATTTGGTAAAGAGCAATGATTGGTAGTTTACATTAGGTCACCGGAACCTTGCTGACCTTTTTGGAGCTTAAGCAGTTTCAAGAAAACTTGGTTAAAACAAAGCAAGATGATAGAATTTGCTTGTGTGACACTTCATGGCTGTGAATGGAGAGCTGGGATTAAAACGGTTTCCATACTGAGTCAGCCTTAAAATAAATGGGCACATTTCAACAAATTGATTTCAGGTTCCCAATAATTCTCTGTGATCCTTTCTATTTTTGCAACTGTATGTGTTTGAATAAGACCTTTTCCAGCACAGATTTTGTTCTGACTTTATCCTCCTTGATCCTTCCACATACTATATTGATTAGCATCAGCCTCTGCTTTGCACTGCTGTTTCTGTGCATCTTGTTACCTTAGCATGCACTTTCAACAGTACTTCAAATTAGTCTATCTCCTGCATTTTACCTCGTATCCAAAAAGTTATCATTTACCTTATGATTAGTTTTGGGCACACTGTTCATATGAATACTTGACTCAAATAACTGACTTTTTTTTCATTTTAAATGCATAATGCAAAGAGGAAATAAAGAACAGCTAAGTGCAGCTAAGGCATGAAGAGTGAAATTCAGTTTCGGATTAAGATATCCATAATTAGCATGTGTGTGTTGACATGTGAACAGAACATCTAATGCTACCATTTACTATCTTGATCAATTGTGTTGTAGCAAAAGAGACCATTGTACTACATATAGCCAGCAGTCACCTGGGGTAGGGGGGGAAGAGTGGCGAGAAGGAAGAAAAAAACCTCCAAAGAAATATTTAAGTGATTTAATAGAGTCTTTGCCAAGATGAATGCAGTCTGTTTTCTCAGAATGGCATATGAGTGCATTAACCAGCTCTCATGGTTTCAGTTGAGACAGAGTTAATATTCTTTCCAGTAGCTAGTACAGTGCTGTGGTTTGGATTTAGTATGAGAATACTGTTGATAACACAGTGATGTTTTTAGTTGTGCTAGGTAGTTGTTGTGTCTACACTAAGTCAAGGGATTTTCAGCTTCTCATGCTCTACCAGGTGCCCAAGAAGCTGGGAGAGCACAGCCAGGGCAGCTGGCCCAGGCTGGCCAAGGGGATATTCCCTACCAAAGAGCATCCTGCTCCCTATATAACTGGGGAAGCTGCTGAGAGGTGGGATTGCTGCTCAGAAACAGACTGGGCATTGGGTTGTTGTTTGTTTTGGTTTTTTTCCTTCCACATGTGGTGGGCAACTGCATTTGTGCATCATTTGTTGGTTTATTATTGTCATTGTCATTGTTGTTGTTATTGCTATTATTGTTATTACTATGATTTTCTTTCTTTATTATCCTATTAAACTATCATTATCTCAAACCACAAGATTTTTTTCCGTTGTCTTCCCCATCTCTTTGGGAGGGAGGAATGAGCGACCAGCTGCATGGTGCTTAGTTACCTGCCAGGGTAATCCACTACACCAAGAAACCTTCCCTTTTGCTCCTGCAGTTTGCTATCTCTTTCATTTACTCAGATGTCTCTGCTTCTGCTCCAAACGAAGCAGGAATCTGAGAGATTCTTTCCCTTTACAGTCCTAATTCAGACCCAAGACAAATTGGGAGGCCATTGGAAATAGTGGAACAATTAAGTATGGATACACAGCACATTCGTATATAATGCAAGAAGGAAGAGATGAAAGGGAGGGCAATTAAGATAGTATGTATAACAGTAATTCTGGTATCTTGTACATGCTGTAGCCTCACTAGTATTTTTAATTTAGTTTGGCTGGTTGCAACTAATCAGTGAAAAAACACAATTTGAAACAACACCCTGTAATACTTGACTAACACCAAAATATCCACACAAGGTTAGCAGAATATCCCTTGTCAAATCCCTGCCACTTCAATTAAATGGATAGTAACAGCAGCAAGGGGACGTCACCTATTACACCAGTCAGGCTTTCCTTGGGCTCTGCAGGTGGCTGCTACTGGTGGAGGAAGGAAAGAAAGAAAGGCAGAAATCATTGGTTTTCTTCCAGACTCTTGAATGAATATGGGTTTTTTGGACAAAGAGCCTTCTGACTATTCTCTTCATACTTGACCCTTTTGTTGTGCATGTCTTTTACTTTTCTAGGTACCATCAGGTCTTTCCCATATCATGAGTCCTTGGGTGTTTTCCTAGCTTCTTTTCCTGTTATTGCATACCCATCTTTCACATTCAGTTCCGTTTTTCTCCCCAGTCATTTTACTTCTCATTCTATTGCTGCGTTCATTTTGACATTTCTTTTCCTCCTGGCTGTCTATTCTAGTTTATTTGCTTTCAGGCTCATTCTACCCCCACAACATGATTTATCTTCAGAGCTGTCGTTGCATCTCCATATTTTCCCTCCTCTACTGCATTCTGGTCCATTCTCAAATTTTGTTCGGTTCATCACTCCTACCTGATTATTGTCAGTCACTGCTGCAACTGATGTTCAGATTCCCCATTTACTTTATTGTCTGTAAGGTCCTTGGGGTCATAAAGCTGCAGTTTCCACTTCCTTACCCGGTGTGTTTTCTACATAGTCATTTCCCCACCTCCATGTACTTTTATAGCATACCTCTTCCATCGTCACATGTCTTTTCCAAATGTAATTTTGTCATTGTCTCTCTGCTCTTTGGGTATGGTTCTGGTTTCCACTTAATAAAAGAGCTGATTTTTTTTGTTATTTGAACAAAGTGAAACAGTGCCAGATTGCTCCAGATAGTAACAACACTAGAAGACCACAGAAAAAATCACCATCATATTGCAGTAATAAAAGATCAACGTATTTTATTAAGTCTCATTCTTTGGAATAGTGGTTTCAGGTGAAACTTTCATGTAGTGATGACTTTAAGTGGAAAATTTAAGACAGAATTGCACATGTCTGCAAAGTTATAAGCAAAAATTTATTTTATTTATCTTTAACTAAGTAAAGCAGACTTACATGTAGAAGTTAATTTCTTCATGACCTGCTCAGTCATAGATTTCCCAGGGATTCTTTACTTCCATAGCGTGGGGCTCCTGACCCCAGCTCCATCATCACAACACTGAGAAGTGATGACTTCCCAGCAGGACACTCTAATGTCTCTTGTGTTCAACAGTACATCATGACATATGTGGGAATCTGGAGAGGAAAACTTCAGTAACGTGGAAGGGAAGATATTTTAGTAACAGCATGTGCTTGAAGTAGTTGCAGAAAAAAAAAAACATAGCTCTGGATGTAAGAAAATAAAGTATGAGTGTTAACTGTAAATAAAAAAATATGAAGGGAATATTTATTTTATTCATTGATTAGTTTTTCTCAACTTAGAGAAGGTTGTTATACTAATGTCACTGTACCATTTCCCATGGAATCTGTACACAGTGTGATTCCTGGATATATGTCTTTGGTTAAGTTTGTTTTGCAGTATTTGGTTTTATTTTATTTCAGAAATTTTATTTGAATTTCTTTGTTAGTATGTTATACTACACTAATAGAAGTTAGGAGAAATTGTTTTTCACAATCCTCCTCTGTTACTCATTTTCTTTTTGCAGCTGAATCCTTCACTGCTGGTAGATGAGCAACCTTCTCTGCACCTTTATTGCACTGGAAAAACCTTTTACTCCTTTTCGCTTAATTTTCCCTTCCCTTTTCAAATATAATTTGGAAATAAAATTCTTCTTTCCTATATTTATATTTCATTCCCCTAATCCTGACATTGGACACTGCCACTCTCTTATTACCTCAGCAAAGCTGTATGCTTTTTCAACTTTTTGGGGTTTTTGGTTTGGTTTGGGGTTTTTTTTTTAACAGATTTTTTCTTTGAGGCACTTGGAGTGAAAAGAAATGGTTACTGTAATAACAACATTAAAATTTTAAATCTAACGACCAGACCAGACACTTTTCTTAACAGATGTGCTGCTATAGCTGGGATTTTGATTAACTACTCTGTTTTTTTAATTCATCCTCATCTGCCTCCATATTTCAGAAAAATAATTTGCAAGGTTCTATTGACTCTCCCCACAGTGTCCATGAACACTCTGTCCATGAGAAAATTATTCTCTGCTTGATTTTCAGCTCTGTTTTTGTTTATCCCTCGGAAGCAAGCTTCATACACAACATAATGGCAGATAGAGCATGTGGCAGACAGCTAATGACTCATAATGACAGACGCATAAACAAGCTAATGCATGCTAGGGAGGGTTTTTTTTTCTTCCAGAACACCCTACCAGAGGCATGCCCTTCCCTGTCCTTTTTGCTTTCTTGGGGTTATGTGTACAAAGTAGAGGAAAGATACTTTCACAGTGACTTAGTTTTTGAAACAGGTCCTTCAATTTTAAATGAACATGATATCTGGCATATTTGATCAAGAAAACAAAACTGTGCTTTTGAGGTGTGAAGCCTCCCCTCCATCTGGAGTTTTGGTTGGTGGTGGAATAAACCAGCAGGAGAAATGGATGTCAGCCCTGCACAGACAGATCTGTGACAAGCACAGACGCCCTTTGAATCTCTTTTGGAAGGAAGAGCATAGCTGCAAGAACACCTCACAGCTGTTGCACAAAAGTACATTATAGAGAGATCTGCAGATAACAAGTCCCAGTAAATCACAGACCTATAGATGCACTGAACCAGCACTGTTCTGCATGGTGGATGGAAGAACTGTTGAATATGCTTTGGTTTTTTTCCGTGTACTGACTACATTATTGTATATCATGCAGTATTAACTAGTTTGTGGCTGAGTACCAGAAAGGAAAGCTGCCTATTTGCTTTGTTGTGCTTGCTGCAATCTGGAGTGCTCAGGAAGCAGGAAATCTTGCACCTCCCTAGGGTGTGATCACTTTGGTACAAGCTGAATGGGCACTGGAAAGCAGCACCAGAAGTACAAGTGTGCCCAGCACAGGTACAGTTATTAGCACGAGAGATTTGCTTTCTTTTATTCTATCTGTCTCCTCAGCAGAATTGATTGTTCTGTCTTAAAAAACTTACTTCATTCCTTTGTGTTTGTGTCCTAGTAAAATGTAAGTTTATATATTGAGAACACAATTTCATTAGTTTAAGTGTATTCACTTTAATGAAAAGCTGCAGGTATATCCACCACAAAGCTTTGGCTCATTCAGGGTCCTCTCAAAGAGCGTTGTCTGGGTACCGAGAGCAGGGAGGCTTCTAATCAGTGATACAGGGACTTGTTTTTTCTGATAAAGTGTTAGATACTGATAAGTGGATCGATGGGCTTTCTTGGCATGTTGTTTCCTTCAGTAGCCTCCATTCAGAGGAACAGATGGAAGTTTGAAGATGACTTTTACAAATAAAACCTTCACTAAACTAATCACATTGAGACTTAACATCAAGTAACATAAATTCATGAGACTTGAGGTGACAACATCCATGATCATACAAAAGTGTAATGTAATAAAGAGACCTAAATGGCACAAAGGATTAATATAACTGTGTCCAAAGCCCTTTTTATCTCTTTGAACAAGAGATATTATACAATACACAGCCAGCTTTCCAATTCTTTGTATGTGGAGTATACAAGGGAGAGACAGATGCTTTATCATGTTCTTTAGCTGAGAGCCAAAGCTTTACAGAATTAAGCATTCAATGTCATGAAAATAACCTTTGAGTTACTCTTTTTGTTAATATTTTTTTTTCCTGAATGGAGCAGTTGATCCTGCCTAAATAGTATCAATTCTTTCTTCCTGCATCAGTGTTCTGACTGAAAATAAAAGATGCTGAACTTCCTAGCAAAAGCCTTGAAGATGAAAATGTGTTAAGCTAGTGAAAAAAACAATTTGGAGGAATAAGAAAATGGAATCAAAGCTACAGACAAGGGGAAAGAAAGGATGTGGTTTCTGGCTGAGCACGTAGGGAAGTGAAGTTCATTGGAGGTAGATGTGAAAGACAGTAGAGGAAGTGGGAGGAGCTGTATGGAGGACAGAGAATTGTGATAGAAAATGGGAAAGGAAACAACTGTGCATGGTTCTGTTCAGCAGAGAAGGAATGTATAGGCAGAAACTACAAGCTGAAAAAAACCAGCAGAAACAGAAGAAAAATATCCTAAAACATATACTGAAAATAATGATCCAGACATAGAACATGAGAAAAAGAGCAGGCTCAATAGACAACAACAGCTGAAGAGGCAAGCAAAAATACCAAAATATTTGGAGGCCACAAGGTGGGAAAGAGCAAGACAGAATTGGGTGGTATTAGGCATGTGATGGCTGTTTTAGAGACGTCAAGAAAGGAGAGGAAGGTCAGAGACGTGGGAATGAGTTTCTGAGTGGTAATAGGAAGGAGGAGGTAGTAAGATGTTTGTGGATGATTGTCCTGGTTTCAGCTGAGAGAGGGTTAATGTTCTTCACAGCAGCCAGTATGGGGCTGTGTGTTGGGTTTGCACTGGAGGCAGCGCTGATAGTGCAGAGATGTTTTTGCTGTTGCTGAGCGATGCTCACACAGAGCCAAGGCCTTTGCTGCTTCTCGCACCGCCCCGTCGGCGGGATGGCTGGGGGTGTGCGGGGAGTTGGGAGGGGACAGACAGGGCAGCTGA
>VWZZ01008115.1:0-57826 GCA_013399095.1 Psophia crepitans
TTAGTTCTCTGATTCTATCCCAGAAAAAACAGGACAGTGGTGTAAAAGTTAGGTGATTCTGAGATTTGAAGCAACGTTGATAATTTCTATGTCCGCTCCCTTTCGTGTGTCAGGAGGAGTGGGGCGCCCACACCAACGTGCTGCTGGTCACGGTGGCGGTGGCTCCTAGTAGATACTTTATATTTTCTGAACCTTCATCTTTCCACACTCCAGCCGGATTACTTCTCATTTCAGAATTAAAGTTTGGAATGAAAAAAAAGAAACACAACCTCAAAATAAAAAAAAAACCACAACAGGAGCATAAGATTCTGCAGCTTTCTGGTCAAGGCAATTACCTAGAAGGAGGAACTCTCAGTTTCAGAGCACCGCTCTTAAAACAGTGTATATTTTCTGCTGGATATAGTAATAAATAACATGCTATTCCAATATCAAATTGTTCTTAGCCTCATTTAATGCAAATTTACAATGGCTTTGTTGAAGCCATTTATTTTTAAAGCTGAGAGCGAGTCAAAGCCTTGTGTCGTACCTAGTTTAGATGTGGCTCCCATGTGACAGGTGCAAACCTTGTGTAACTGGCCATGTAACGGATGGACTTGGTAAAAGATTTGCATCCTTTGAAGCAATTTCCATAAAGAAGGTGTAAACTGATATAACCTGTGTGCAGGCATATAGGCCATCCAGTAGCTACAGAAGCTTCGAATCCACACTGATTTTTTTTTTTAAACACTGAAGCTTATGATTGCAAAATATAACCTTACCCAAGCTTTTAAAATGGTGTGAAAGTTGTTTACATCATTTTTGTGCTTTCAGATGAGTTACTAAATTATCAGTTTGGCTGAAAATACTGAAAATAGAAGATACATATTCTCATATATGATGTGCAGTTCACAGAATCACAGAACTGTAGAGGTTGGAAGGGACCTCGAAAGATCGTCTAGCCCAACCCCCCTGCCAAGGCAGGGCCACCTAGAGCACATCACTCAGGAACGTGTCCAGTTGGGTTTTGAATGTCTCCAGAGAAGGAGACTCCACAACCTCTCTGGGCAGCCTGTTCCAGTGCCTGTTCCTTTACTTTCCTCATGGAAAAGGTATCGATATCTAAAATTGCTTCTGTTGAACCCCACAGAAGAAGTAGGGGAATCAGGCAAGGGGATTATTGAGGTGGAAAGAGATGTTTCAGGTGCTCCCAGGGAAAGAAGGAGGGTTATGGAGGTAAGGGCTAAAGGGGAAGAGAAACCTCTGAGATACTGTGTTCAGTATATCACTGATGCTAGTGATGTACTGAATCACATGGTTGGGTTGGTTTTTTTCAAGACATATTATCTGTATGTGTTTAAAATTGGCAAGTCTTTAAGGTAAAATGCCACCTTGCTTAAAGGAGTTTTTTGTTTTTCTTTTAATGATTGGATTGGAGTCCAAATTTGAGAAATGAACAGAATAAACAGATTGATTAAATTAAAATATAAAGACGTGCAATGTAAAATCCATCTTATAAGCAGTTAGTCATGCTGGTTAGGCCTAGAAAAATAAGTAAAACGCCATTGCCACAGCTGGGTTAGGGTGCAAGGTTCAACACACGACCTGAACCATTTTGTCTGTCTGTTCTTACACATTAGACAGAAATTGTCCTTGAAGACATGTCACACTCACTAGCACGTGATTCATTGACATTTTCCATGGCTTTAACCCAAACAGAAAACAAGTCTGGATTTGCCTGTTTACCATTCAAATTTTCATCACTATTTCATTATCACGGTTCTAACTGACCTTCTTGCTCCTGGGAATTTCACTTCAGCATCTCTCCTGGTGGGTAAAAGCAATAATGCATTTTGACTGAATGGGGTTTAAGTACTATGCACGCTGTTGAAAGCAGAGATCTGTTTGTAGAGTGTTTTCCTTTTGCTAAGGCTTTCCAACTCTTGGAGCACTTGGCTAAGTTCACTCATTTTTAATTACTAATTTGAAAAGAGACCTTCCAGCTTCTGAAGAATACTGAAGGGTGAAGACAAACCTTGCATCATGTTTGCATCTGAAAGATCAGTCTTAGAGACACAAGCAGAAGACTGCTTTTACAGTGATTTCCTCAGATTGCAGAAGGCTTGTGGACAAACAAAAATAAATTGGACCAACAAATAGGTCAGAGCTGCTTTGGACCACGGTGATCTTATTGCTGCTTGGGTCACAGGAGTGTGACGTGTTCCTACCATGGGTATTAGAATTTGTAACCTAAGTTGATTTTTAGCTCCGGCGGTACCTCCCCCTCCCCATTTTAGTAGTTTATAGCAATTTATTTTGAACTGAGTGCTGAAAATTTGAAGATGTTTTCCCTTACCTGAATCAACAGATAAATGTGTTTTGCTCTGTTTCAATAAAAGATGTAGTGCATTCACAATTTGTCTTTCAGCAGACACATCAACTCATGTCTTTTCATTTTTTGGAAATCTTGAAGGTGTGTTTTAATTATAGATCTTCCTTGGGAAACTTTTTTAGCTTTCTTAGATAACTCTTTGCATAGTGGTTTACTTTTTGCAGAATCATGTGTGTTAATTTCCCTGTACATTTGTAAACTCAAAATTCTACCACAGCATAAGTGATAGAACTATTTCCTGGAATGTCTTTGTCCAGCCATGGTCTGCTCTTGAAAATATTCTGTGATTACACTGAATAGAATTCAACTTAAAAAAAATCTATTATTAACTAATAAAAATATATTGAACCAATTTATGAACAGAAATGTGTCTTTTTCAAATAGAGATTATTCCTTTTGTTGGATGTGGATGTAAAGTTTATCTTACATAACACACACCCCCCCCCAAATTGTCTTGCTAGATGCAGTTGAATCTTAATTCCTGCATTCCTTGGTTGAAGATACTTAAGTCTTTCTCCTGTAACAAATCTGTTCCAGTTTTTAGGGTGTGATTAGTAATCCACAGTCCTTTTTCCTCTTGTTTTACATTAAAGGAAATGATACAAAAAGATTTGTTTTTAAAGCAAACACACCTTTGGATCTTGTTTAGCAAAAGTGATGGAATGAACTTTTTCCCATACTTCCTAATGTTAAATTTATTCAGAGAAAACAGAGCTAAAGAAAAGTGGCTGCCTACATAAGTTTAGCCACTAGATGCTGCTTAAACCACACAGTTTCTCAGCAGTATATGGTTGTAAGTGCTAAAATGAGAATATCCTAAATACTGAAATAGCTGTACTTTGGAATGTATTTTAGAAAATTTGAAATATTTTTTGGAAAATTAAGCTTAGCGGTATTAAGCATGTTTAATATAGAAAAAATTAAAAAAAAATTAATGTATTTGGAACCATATTGTGTTTTCTCTGATTGCTTTACCTTAAGGAAGAAAAATCTCTGTTTTATAGGTCAGGAGGCTGATCCATGGGACGATGCAGCTTGAGTGGTGTCACACAAAAGGCGTTGTTAGAATTGAAAATAGATGTCAGGACTCCCCGAGTAATGTGGAGGTTGCGTACATTTTTCCTTTGAAGGAGATGCTGTGGATAAGTTAAAATCTTATTTAGACGTGTAATAAATCTGTAGCACTAGTTAGCTGACTTAGCTTCTGAACCTTAGAAATCATTAAGAAATGTAACTCCTTTATTCATAGCATAGATAGCAATACAAAGATGAGAAAAAATACACTTTTGACTTGAACAATAAGGTTTAAGACTTACTGGTTTAGTCTTTCTTTGTATCTGAAGCACTTCTGATACAGATTTTTCCCAGACCGATTCTGTTAGGACATGTATTTGAAATCTTGTGACTGTCTAGTGAAAGAGAGGGTTCTCATCACCATTTAAAAATTCAGACTGTTTTTAACAAGTCTTGGATTCACAAAGATGTAATTGTGGTAGAGGGGAATAGATTTTTTGTTCATATACTCTATAGTCACTTTGTGCATTGTATTTATATATTCTGTGGGCAGTCTTAAGGCGGAAGACCCAGGGAACTATTGACTATTGACCAACCAGCTCCTTAGTACAAGAGTCCAGCATAGGGCTACCAAGGTGATGAGGGGGCTGGAGCATCTCTCGTATGAAGAAAGGCTCAGAGAGCTGAGGCTGTTTAGCCTGGAGAAGATTGAGAGGGGATCTCATCAATGCTTATACTCACCTGAAGGGTGGGTGTCTACAGGAAGGGGCCAGACTCTTCTCATTGGTGCCCAGGGACAGGACAAGGGACAATGGTCATAAACTAGAACACAGGAAGTTCCATCTCAAGGTGAGGAAAAACATCTTCACTGTGAGGGTGACAGAGCACTGGGACAGGCTGCCCAGAGAGGCTGTGGAGTCTCCTTCTCTGGAGATACTCAAACCCCACCTGGACACCATCCTGTGCAACCTGCTCTGGGTGATCCTGCTCTAGCAGGGGGGTTGGACTTGATGGTCTCCAGAGGTCCCTTCTAACCCCTGCGCATCTGTGAATCCGTGTTTCTATGATCTATTAAAATACAGAATTCTGTTACGAAAATATAAATAAGCAAAGTTTTGATGTTTTCAGGTTTTCCCTCACTGCGTTCAATTCATTCAAATAAAACAGAAAAAAACCCAACAGTTTTTGTAATAGCAGTTCACCTGTCAGGCAGAGTGCTGCATTAGTGAAACATTTTAAATTATGTGCATGATTGTTACACAATCATCAAGATAGTTTGCTGAGCTTGTCAAATAAATATTTTTGCATGAAGAAGCATTTCTATAAGCTATTTTTGGTAGCACATACCAAGTAAACAGAGCAGGGAGCAGTAACTTCCCATCTATTTCTTTCCTGTCAATCTGTTGCCAACGTGATGTAATTCTTATACTATGCACAATCAGAAAGGGTCTGTTTGAAAATAGTAAAGCTCCCAAACGTGCTTATCTTGCTGTGCAAATCTTTAAAGCCCTTTTGCATTATTTTCTTTATGTTTAGTAACAGCATTCTAAATAAGTTTGGTATGAAGCGTGTAGGACATCAAGAACATGTACAGTTTTGTGGTGTTTTCCTTTTACCCCTAGACACATGTTTTACCTTTGATTATATGTGTATGGTTGAAGTAGAGTTGTATATCACATTCAGTACGTGTCCCCTGTTTTCAGTAAAGCCCCAAGCACTGTACTTTTAAAACAACTTCTGTTTTCTTAAAAGAGGTTTTGGATCAGGCCTTGCATATTAATTTAAACTTATTTTGTATCAAAACCATAAGTCACGTGAGTCAGAAAAAGCAGCATTTTGGAACTGGTGGGGTTGATTATGTATTTATAAACAATATTTATAATGTTACGTATTTTTAGCCTATGCGTTTAGTTAAAAAAAGTAAACTCAAAGTACAGAGTAGTTCCTCACTTCTTTCCTTTTGTTGGGAGAACAGAGTCCTGAAATTAAGTGAGGAATATAATTATCTCTATATTTTATTGCTGTGAAATGAACAGATGCATTTTTTTTATTGAAAAGTACCTTCGCAACAGCTCATAGAACATTACTCCTGGGTGAAAATACAGGCAAACAGAAATCATAGCCAAAATCAGACAGCACCTTAATCCATTTACAAAGCTGTCATACTTAACATTTTAAGTTGAGTAGACTAGGTGATAGTGGGGGAAAGAGATAATTGATTCAGATCATTTTGAAAAAACAGTAAATAGAAATTTGATCATGATTCAGAGTGCACTCATAATTCTGGTTCTACTGTCAAGATTGCTATCGGGCTGAAAAACACATTTTATCTCATAAAAACAAAAAATGAATATGTCTTACAAAATGGCAAAACAACATATTTTTCATTCTTGGACTATAGTTAGGAACACAGATATTGACATATTATTTACCAGAATAGTATCAGAGCTTATAAAAATAGTAATTTATCTAATCTAAAAATATCCCTGCTCCTTTAGTAGAATGTTAAAGAATTTTTTGGTAGTTGATGCAAAATAACCTCTTGACATATAAGTTTTCTTTCTAACCCCATTGGAAGTTTCTCTGTAGCCTTATTTCTGTTTCTTAAATCTTACTACCACTGTAATTTCAGTTGCATTTTGTGGCAAGAAGTTCCATAAATCAATTAACTTTATCACAATTTCTGTGACGGTTCTTTCTTAATTAATACATTTATTGACTTAGAATGTTAAGGCTGTAACTCTGCCCTCCAGGATCAGCATATTCAGAGATTCTCCTGGCATTTTTGTTCACTTAAACTACTTTGTTGCTAATTAGCACCATTGACTTCTCCTCTTTGTCATAAGAATTATTCTTCCAGGAATCAATAGATTAGTCACCACACATATGAAAAAAAAAAATAGCCCATCAGCTCCTTAACGTAAAATACACTTCCATCTTCTTGATCCTTGTTCGAGTGCTATTTTTTACCAACAGCGAAACTACCCAGTTTTGGGTGCTGGAGCTAATGAAAGAGCTGTTCTGGCCCACTGTGGAGTGACTCCAGTTCCTCATCCCACTCACTGGGCTGGCTGAGGTCCAGCCCGCGTCCACCCACGGATGTTCTCCACGAGGTCATCAGAGGTTGTGTACATCAAGCCACATGTTACTGCACAGTGAAGCATGAGAAAGGGAGGGTGAATAGGGATCCTGCTGTAATGAAGGAGATCAGTGTCCCCATGCTTACTTGCTAGTGAGAAGACGTGCTACATTAGTGGTTCCTGATGTAAGCTCTAGAGCCCCATGGTCACAACGAAATAGTTTGGAGACACTGTGCAAAAGGAGAGTGTCTTTGCCATGTTATGCATTTGTTAGTGAGTGTATGTAGTGGAGCAATGTCTTAAAAGATTGACAGCACTGCGCAGTCCAGGAAGTTTGGAAGTACTGCTTCAGAAGAGCTCTGTTTTCTTAAGGATGGGATAGGGAGTTAGAATGGGTGGGCACTCATCCTGGTTAGGCTTTTCTCTCTCAGTCCCTTTGTCCTTGAAAGGGTGTTAAAAGGTATGCTGTCAATCTAACAACAACCACTTAGTGACAGTCAGAAAATGCAAGCTTTGAGGGACCAAATATATGAGGCTCCTTGGACAGGAAAGAGGCAACGTAGACTCCTCAAAGCAGACTTTGTTCAAGTTATCATAGAATTCTTTGGGCTGGTAAAGACCTTTAAGATCATAGAGTCCAACCATTAACTTAGCACTGCCAAGTCCACGACTAAACCATGTCCCTAAGTGCCACATCTACATGTCTTTTAAATCCCTCCAGAGATGGTGACTCAGACACTTCCCTGGGCAGTCTGTTCCAGTTCTTGATAACCCTTTCAGTGAAGAAATTTTTCCTAAAATCCAATCTAAACCTCCCCTGCCTCAACTTGAGGCTATATGTCTTCATTAGCTAAACACTGAGTTGAGAGGTTTTCAATGACGAGTTTCTACCAAAATAGACTAAGCATCTGTAGCACTTTCTTAAGGCCATCCACACTTTCCAGATTAAGAGGACAGTCGGTCTACACTCCCTATCAAGTTATCAGATTCTTCTAGTGACCAATTTAGACCAAATTCATTCTTACCTTTGTCCTCTGGATGAGCCTATTTTGCATCATTCTACATGGGTCCTAATTTCCTAACAGAGGAAGTGTGAATGCTCTTAGAGTAACTTTTCCAAAACAGGCTTCAGTTTGATTTCTTTCTTAGAGCTTTGCTGCACATGTAAATTCTGGCCAGCATATGCTAATGTATTCCTGCAGTATTCCTGTATTCCTGCATTTCTTTTCATTTTTCCAGTCTTTCAAGATGCAATTGCACTCATTGATGCAATTTCCAGGATTAGAGGCAGAATTCTGTGCCCTGCTGACCCTACAATAAGAATGTTGAACAGACCTTAACAAAAAGAAAAAAAAAAGAAAGAAAAGTAATGAGTAGCTCTAAGTTATATAAATTATATAATTTACATATTAATTATATAAAGATATACTCTAATATCATCATAGAATCATTAAGGTTGGAAGAGACCTCAAGGATCATCTAGTCCAAATGCCCTCCCCCCCAACTATTACCCACTAAACCATGTCCCTAAGTACCACATCCAACCTTTCCTTAAACACCCGCAGGGATGGTGACTCCACCACCTCCCTGGGCAACCCGTTCCAATGCCCGACCACCCTTTCTGAGAAGAAATTTCTCCTCATCTCCAACCTAAACCTCCTCTGGCCCAACTTGTGGCCATTCCCTCTTGTCCTATCGCTAGTTATCTGTGAGAAGAGGATGACCCCCAGCTCACCACAACTTTCTTTCAGGAAGATAGAATATATTCTGTAAAAATATCTATTGTATGTAATATAAATATGTTTATATATATAAAAACATTTGGTTACCTGTCTTTTCTCTCACCCGATGCAAAGCTGTTGGGGTCATGCATTCTCTCCTTTATAGACTTGCTTTCTCTTAAGATAAGAGTGGCTCTTTCCACTCAGCTCCCCTCTGATCAGTCAATAGACATCAATAGGATTGGTTTTTGGTTTGAAATCTAAACGGGTGGAATAGGAAATGGAGAGTGGTTTGGTTTTGAAGTTGTTGCTTGGGGTTTGTTGTTGTTGTTGTTTTTGTTTGGGTTTTTGTCTTGTTTTGTTTTGTAAATGCCTCTTTTCCAAATACAATGTCAATCAGTGCAAGGTCTCTGTTCCTCCCCATAGGCAGGGAAGGCCTGGGACCCGTTTATTTCTCTGTCCTCTTCAACAAACCTCACCTTAATGACAGTTCCCACCCAATACTTCCAAAGCATTCCCTTGATAAGCCTCTTCCAGGACACCTCCCCAGTTAAGATGCCAACTGGTAAGTGCTGTGAGGGCTGATCTCTCAGTGCACAGGCGACTGCTTAGATCAAAGCGAACAATACACGTCAAGTGTATCTAAGAGAGTTAATACACCTCAAATGAATGTTTTACAATCAGCAGCAGTATTTATTAAGCCCAAACCAATCTCAGAACTGTAGTATAGCAAAAAATAGGTAAGGCCAACCCAGAGAAGGCAGGCTAACCACTCTGGAAAATGTAGTTAAGAGACTTCATTCCCTATATGCCCCCAGCATGTTGTCTCATAGGTAACTCATACCTTGGCTTTTAATGGAGGTTTTTCTGGATATAACTTACTGAACTGTTTTCCACTTGGTACATTCCTCTTATCTCCACAAATTCTCCATGACTATATTAACTTTTTTTAAATTTAAAAACAAAAAACCAAAAAACTGAGCACCCTTGTGCTGCTGATCTGCAGCTGCTGAGCATGAGGCTGTGATCCCAAATGACACAAATTCAGCATCCCTGCATCAACTAGTAGCCGCGCTTGTGTACTTTAGAGCATTTCTGCTTTCTGCTCTGGGATACAAAACATCATATGTGTTTTGCAGTAGTAGCATATTTCCAGCCATCTGTAATTGCCTCCTACTTGCATATGCTTAGTCACTGCACACAAACATACACCTTCTGCTGAACTTTAGAATTATGCTCCCCTCTAGTAGAGCTCATTGTGTTTTTAGCCGTATGATATTCTGCAAAGCCTCTTTCGACAACATTAGAGCCCCGTAATCCTGATTTACCTCCAAGGAGGCCAGAGGAGATATTTTAACCAAACCATTATTCTAAGTACTTACTTTCTCCTGTGATCCAGCAACATTTTGATAGAAGTTTTGTTGTTGTCATCAGTTTTGCCAAGTAAATGAAAACATACTAGTATGAAAAAAAATAATTAATTCAGTAGTGGTAGAGCCAAAATCAAAGGAATATTTTAAAACAATACTATTTAATAACTCTTTTACTTTCCATACATTTTTAATGTAGGTCTTAAATGATTTCTTATGCTATTGCTATCTTCATACTTCTCAGAATCATGGAGTCCTCAAAGGTGTACTTACCTCTCCCCTCCAGTCACCAGCTAGAACCCAAGTTGGTTGTCTATTGTTATCTTGTCTATGTCTGTTTTTTCCAAAATGGATGTTTGGGGGGAGGGTTTGCTTGCCTCTGAAGGCGGGAGAGTCAGGACTACCCAGGTTTCTTCTGGTGATGATGTTTCATGTTTATTGGCAAGTCTACTGTCCATAGAAATCTGCCTCCTCCTACCCCCACACCTGATCGTTTAGCCAGAACCTAGCTCTCTGTGGCAGCCACTGTTGCCTTAGGGAGAGGTGGTTTGGGTCAATGATCTCCTGGGCCTTGAAGCTGAGGAAACCTCCTCCCTCCGGTCTTCTTCTCCAAATATCAGTCTCCAGGACATGCTGGGATGGAGATAAATGGCAGGTTGATGTAGTCTGGAAAGCAGTTTCATCCTGAAATGGGGATGATGCTAGCCTTTTAACAAAAACTAGTTGTATCTGGGAAGGGAGAACAGATCTTGAAAACTTGACTCGCTTTCAGCCAAGATAGGATCCTAGAAGAGGAATCAGATACTGATAGTCATGGTATTCTTTCCATGATGACAACCATTTGCAGATCTCAGAGTGGTGAAGAATATCAGGCTGCGGACCATGTTAAGGATTTAAAGATCTTTTCTCTCTCACAGTTTGATATCATGGAGCTTTTTAAAAGAAATTCCTTTCCTCAAGTTACTTCTTTATCACTTCCATATTATTCCAATCTATGCCATTTTATAGTGGTCTAAGAAAAGCCTTTGGAAGTACGTGTAGTCAAACTGCTATTGACATTTCAGTGTACTCTGCTGCATAAACTCTTCCATCCCCTCTCCTGTAGGACTGACGTGCCATCTACACAGGCAGGACTGCTGTCCTGGGGTATCCTGAGAGAACTCCATGAAATCACTGCTGTGTAATCTCGCACTTCTTTCCCACTTCTGGCAAAAGAAGAAGAAATAGCCAAGTCCACAACTGGTTATGTCAAAGAGTGCAAAAAGCTTTAGTAGCTTGATTAAGGATTACAGTACCTGTGCATGACAAAGAGGAAGTCTACTGCTGCTTGCTGCTCCTGTGTGATCCACGTCCTGGCTTTGTGAGAAAGGTTCAGCTTGTTGCCAATATCCAAAAAGTGCTGGCAGGCTTCCTCAGGAGCACCCTGCAGACTTCTAGAGGAGGAATATTACTTCGTGCTACATCCTGCAGGTTGAATTACATTCTATGGAAAAAATGACTCCCTATCAAATTACAACCACTTCATAAGAGAGTATTTTAGAAGCTGTTTTATGCAACAAAAGGTTTTATCGGGCAGAAGTATGTGATCCTGATGCCCAGAGACAAAGCAGCTGTGTAATTCTGTGGCCGGTGAGCCCGGCTGGCTGCACCGCGGTGTCAGAGCTGGTGCCTGCACAGGGAACCTGAGACCCTGCACGGCTGGGCGTGGGGGAGACAAGCGCAGCCTCCCCATCGGTAGTGCAAATCTGGATCTGTTTATTCTTTTGATGAAGCCATACTCGCAAACTCTCCATCCTTGCTTCAGTTCTTCCAGGCAAATAGCTCTGCCCTGTGAAAATACATTAAGTAACCCGAGGTGGTCAAACACAAAAGTAATGGGGAACGCAAAAGTACTTAAAGGGATAAATAGAGAATGTTGTAGCAAAGATCCAGATTTTATGTTGGTATTTATGTAAAGCACTGTAATTATGTTGTGACTTGATTAAAATACAAGCCTTTCAGAAAGAACAAGAGCGTCTTGTCTCTACACTGGGGCTGTAGAAATAATTCTTAAGATGACAAAGACTAATTGCTTTTTATAAAGCAACAATATAATCAGCTGGCTAAAATAATGAGCTGCTTTGAGAAACTATCAAGGGACAAAGCAATATTAAGGGAGTAAGAGGCATTAAGGGAGGGAGGAATGCCACGCAAGGCACCACCAGAGGGAGTTTCTGGTTACTCTTCTCGAGGTTTGTGTTCATGAATTGCACCACTTTGAAATTTGTCTGCAGACACTAATTTTGTTTTTATTTTCACATAATGAGACTAGAAAAGTACATGGATAAGGTAGAGAGAACAGAAGATATTGGGGGAAAAAAAATCAGTAAACACAGCTATTTCAGTAAAATACAAGTCCTTAGACTTGATGGATACAGGGACTGAGAAGCATAAGAAGGAAAAGAAATAGATCTCAGTAAATACCTGACATTGCTCTCTTTTCATTACAATGGGGGAAAGCTATTCGAGCAAAGCAGGAGGCAAACCTACAACTTTGACACTTAACACCTGCAATGTATTTGGAGAAAAAAGGATTTGCAAAGCTCAAATTAAATCAGATGAATGTACTGATTAGCCTTAATTGCTACTCAAAAGTAGATAGGAAATTAGAGGGGCTTTTAGACAATTTTGTTACCTTAAAAGCTAGCTGAACTACCTGCTGAATATTAGACATATACTTATTTTCTACTGTATTAAATCTAAAGTAATGGAAGGAAGAATTGAACTTGATACTGTAATAGTTTTAGGAGAGCTGGATTGCTTTTCTGGTTCCTCTGCCAACCTTCTCTGGACTTCATCTCTCCTTCTTTTAGTTTCCCTTCTACAGATGGAATTCAGATTACTTTCTCCCATGCTCCCTTTGTCTTCCTTGCCTGTTTAGACTAGAGATGCTCACTTTCATGTTTTCCTTTTTCTTCTGTTTTTTTTTTTCCTATTTATTGTGGAGAGTAAGAGGAGGATGTCTATCCCTCCTCACCCAGGCTGGATGTGGAAGGAGGTGTTTCCAAGAAGCCTCTGAGAGCAGGGTTGTAGCTGTAGGTTGAAGGGTCCTGTGGGTTATGGCTGGAGGAGTCATCAGATGGTTACACAGGGACTGGGGTAGAAAGAAGAGATGAAGCAGACGGAATCGTACTTTCCAGCATGCGCCAGAAACTTCATAGGAGTGGGGGTACTGAAGGTCCCCATTCTCTTTTTCTGCACACAGATTTCTCAGTGCACCTCTGTCCTACACCCTCACTCCTACCCTTCCTGCTGCCCCCCACTCTGGCTCCAGTTGACCTAAATGGTTGAGAGATTGGGTCCATGGTTCTCTTTCCCAGTTTGATTTTCTTAAAAGGCGTAGTTGGCCCAGCTTTGTTTGTTTGTCTGTTTAGAGCCTTGAGTGATTAGAGTTTACTACAGGGGTGGCTAACATCATACCGTGGAATCTATTTTACAGTGGTAAGATTAGCTCATGCGGAAGATCCTTCCTGCAGGTGTAAATGTTGGTATTACTTGAAACTTCTATACTTCTGGTAAGAAGGAATCCTGTCCATATCCTAGACAGAACTTCCATTTCAAGACAGGTGTTTTCCTTTGGGCTGATCTTTTCATTTAGCTGGTATATAACACTCACTTGCTTATCATTATTGCATGACTGGCCTGCTATCATCCTGATTTCCCGATTCCAAAGCACTGGCATTATTTAAGTTAACACAGCAAGGGATGAGCTGTGGGTTTGTGTCGTACAGTGGTAAGTCATTAGAAGCCTGTCAACAAGGTCTGAAGAAAATGGAGGCACCGACAGGTTCATTTCACAATTTTTCTTTTCTTTAAAGGGTTTATAATTTGATTTTTCTCTTTTGCACTATTTTTACCATTCTTTGCAAACATTACTTGACATCTCCTTGCACATACAAGTTTTTCTTGAGCACTCAGGTTTTAAGTCTGCGCTATCAGTTTACATTATCTGTGCCTACTCCAACTCCGCTAGTAGCTCACAGTTTCCAGCATTTCAGTGACTATTCTCAGGACTCTCTTTTTTCCCAGATAAGCCAAGGATTTGTGTGTTTCTATGCCTCCTGGGCACTTAAAGCTCCTATGTACAGTCTGGAAAATTGAAGATTATTTTAATTTCAGAGACTGAGATAAAAGACAGGGAAAATAACCTGAAACCTACCAAAATGTGCATCAAATCTCTGGCCCAGAAGCTTATTTCAAATATCATAACAACCCTTTATTATCTCAGCCCTTTTTTTCTTGCCCCCAATACTCTTTTTCTCCTTCTAGTCAGCAGGATAAGCACAGTAGTCTAAATTCAGTCCATTGAGAGGAGCCACCATAAGGCTTTCGCATTATTTATGTCCCACTTGAGCCTTCACAAGTGGGCCTTTTCTACAGAGGTGAATTTTACTCAGTGAGAGGCAGTGTTTTGTCCCACTGTGTATGCATCGGTCTCTCACACAGGCAGGTCCGTGTAACAATATTTATAAGCTCTTTAACATCTGACATAATCGTTTGCTCTCCAAGTTCTCTTGGGTGGTTGTTCCCCCTGCTCCATTAGCTGCGTATTGCTGAATAAATTGCCTTAGACACTTCAGTGCCTCAGACGCTTCGTACAACTGGCAATTATAAAGGTTGGCCTTTGAAGATGGTGGCCTCCTAAGCCTTGTCCCGATGTCGCTGTCTTGCCTGGTAAGTGTTACTGCTTTGGCCTCTCAGTCATTTGCTGTTCAGTTTTGGCAAAGCAAGGTTCGTGCTTCTTTGTCCTTTCCTTTTCATTTTCAGTGGTTCTCTGAAAGTTCATTCACATTCAATACAGAGCTCAACTTTTCCCCCATATCTTGTAATTGCTTTTAATCATATTAATGCATATGAAGGCTTACAGCAGTTTCTATTGCAGGAGCTTGAGTCATGCATGTGCTTTCCAGTATTTAGTTTATTGTTCTTTTTTGTTTCCTGCTTTTCTTGAACTTGAAATCTGATCTTAAATCTTCCAAAATCTTTTCATCTCTCAGATAATAGATTTTGCAATTAGTCATTAAATTGCTAGCATAATACACTTACTGGAACTGTCTAGAAATTACATTTTGCTATTTGAGGATTTTCCTTGTAGGTATCTGAAAGATTATCATACACTGATCTCGTTTGTACCTGTTTAGGATACAAATCTGGGCCCACCTTGTTTTAACTTTTAGTCTTCATTTCTTGGAGTGGAAGAAGTCACTTCCCTGTACAGAGATAATTAATAACTCATGCATCCCAAAATAGAAAACACATTTGAACAAAAGCAGTCCTCGCTCTTGCTGTTATGTTTTTAGAGGTGATAATTTGTCTCAAATTTATTTCTTTCTCATAATACATCTCTGTCAGGGGAACCATAATAGCAGGAACTTTGTTACTGTAAAATAGCAGGATTAGATGCTGATGTTTACTGAGCAATTTGTTTGCCTGGTAATGAGTAGTTGACTTTTACTACAAACTTGCACACCCTGAACTTTGTGTGGAAGACAATGTTTGTTTCCTTGAAAAAGTACACTTAAATTAATAGTTAATTTACAGCTAATTCCTTTCTTAAAATTCCTTATCAGAAGGTGCAGAAAAATCTTCCAGTCAGTTTTTTATCACTGTTACCATGACACTTCACGTTTCGTGAAACTACACTCCTTAAGGTGGTTTTAGGTGTCTCTGTCCATCTTTTATTTGGAAAATGCTTCAAAACCTGTTATAATAACAGCATTTCAGGCTAGGTTGGTAGGCCAGAGAATCAGTTTTGAACCATGGATAGAAGTACACAATTTAAAAATATATGAGTGTATGGAAATGGAGCAAAATGCCTACCAATAGATGTTCACAAACGATATAGAGATGATTGCATTGAGGTGATGAGCTGTGGAATGGCCTGGAGACAGATTTCTCTCATTCACTTCTAGCATGACAGCATATGTATGTTGAGCCGTACTTATAGCAGGTCAAATTCTAAGTGTTGCATTGTGGTAGATTGTTCTTAGGTCTTCACTGTTTCGTTCTGTGTCACTTAAAGCTTCTCCTTCTCACCAGGATTGTACTTCTGCTTTATCCACGCTTCTTATCTCACTGCAACCATCTCTTACTTGTCAGTGGCATCAGCTTAGATACGTCATTCGTCCTTATCTCCCAAAAATCACCTTTGCCTTTCCCTACCCTCCGTCTATCCACATGGCCTCTGCCTATTTTTCATGGATGTCCTTCCATGCTTAGGGGCTGATAATGACAAGGTTGTAGGTAAGTCAAGACTGGTAAAATAATTTTCTGTTTTATTTAAATTCACACATCATTATATTCACTTCATTAAAACTATTATCTAGCGCAGAGGTAGTCATCCTATAATTTCAAGTGTGCTTTTCCTTTTGTCAGCCCTACACGTCCTTGTTGGTCTGCCTGTACTTTGTAGTGGGCCCGATCTCTGGAAGCAGCCGCTGTGTAACATACAGGTCCCAGTTTAGCAAAGTACTTGACCATATGAGTAACTTAAAGCATCTATTTCAGACATGTGCTTATGTGCTTTGATGAACGCTTTGCCAAGCAATTTCTGTGTCTCGCTGGGAAAAAATATAACGATAATATGCCAAGAATTTGAAATTACTGTGAGACAGTCATTAATGAATAGGCCAACATGGAATATTTGCTTTTCCAAACAGGCTTTCACTATGTCTTCTCCTTTTGTGCATGGAATTTCATAGCAGGGACTGAGTTACTGAAGTGATGAATAGCTGTGCCGCTTAGTTATGCTAGCTAGTAATCATGTGAAAGATCTCTTTATTATTGCAAAGGGATAAACTGGAGAGAAAAAGAATCAAGTATGGAGCAATAATACAGTAAGTGAGATGACTTTTCCTTTTTGATGGACATCATCCCAGTACAGCCAGTGCCAAACCAGTATAACCGAGGAGAATCTGACTAACATTATTCTGAAGCCTGCAGTCCAAGCTGAATTAAGGTGCAGATTTTGTTCCAGCAAAGATTGTTAGAATGCCAGTATTTCGATCAGAAGAGAGCCTGCGAGACTGCAGGGAGAAAGGAATGAAATTTATCTACTCACAGAGGGGAAGAAAGTGAGATAAGATTTCCCTTTTTCCCTTTGCACGGGTTACCTGTGGGGCTAAGCTGACGGGAGTACTGTGTGAATGAGAAGCTGCATCCCGACTTGGGCCCTGCTCCTGCAACGTTCGCCTCCACATCACCTGATGCTTCCTCCCTTGCTCCTGTGAATCAGCCCACAGAACAAGGCCATGATATTGAATGGGTCTCTAATTGCTTTCAGTTTGGACTGGCTGCTACTTGCTACTGTCATGGGACAGGGTAGAAGCAAGAATTAATCGTGGCTATGTGAAAAGTCTCGTGCCACAGCTGTTCCTGGGACCATCCCTGAGTCGGTGCAGCTCAGGCTACATGTTCCAGTGCCCTGCGGAGGAACACGGCTATTTTTGTCCATCATTGATCTTCACTCCAGTGACCAATGCTCTAAATAAACAGCAGATGTAAAACGATCATCCTAACATTATGTTCTCCCCAGTGCATGGGCAAGGAATCAATAGAAGGAAAGTAGTGTGGTATCACTGAGAATATTAATTTTCCCCAGAATAATGGATTGAAATGGGAATCCCCTGAGCATACAAACGAAGGCAAGCAAATGTAAACCTTAAATGCATGAGAAAAAAGAAACTATGTCATCATGACACAGGCTCCAAATCCCAGCAGCTACTTTTCCAGGGAGAGTTTTGCATGGGGATGGTTACCTACAGCAATATGTAGTGGTGTGATAGGAGTGGTGGTAGTACTTGGTGACCGATTTATGAAAGGCAACGCAATGGGTCTCTTGGTATTCTGAGTGCCTGCAGACCCCAAAGGGAATCCATGGGCAAAAAATAAACCACTGGATTTCTATATTCTATTACCTAGAAAGCATCACTTTCTCCTAAAGTTCTTTAAATTACATTTTTGTCGAAAATGTGAGGAAATTAGGTGCAAAAGAGATTGGTGAAGTTTGGTGCAGTGTTTCAGTGCAGGTATTTTGTTGTACCTCAGAGGCCTGGTTTTGCTTATTTAACTAATTGCCTGACATTATGATTTGGGATCAGGAATTTTCTCTCACCACAGATCGACAATGACCAGGTGGAAAAGAGTTGCCTTCCTCTATAGTATGGGGCGTGGTTCACTTTGTTGGGCAGGCCTGATTTTTATGTCGCAAGCCCCTGCTTTTGGAGGGATGTAGCATATCGCTCATGCCATTCATTTCTTCTGCTGCCTCCCTACGGCCATTATAGTGGCAGCTTTTGGTCTTCCGCTAGGACTGAAGTTTGTTAGACGTGTCCTACATCCCGCAGCATGGGAGCACACAGCATACGCGATCGATGGGTCTGTCAGGTCTGATTGTGGTTACACTGGTGAGAGAACCATTGCACAGGGCTAAGCGCAGCAACCGGCCGCGTGGCTTACCCATTCGCAGGCTCTGAGAGAAACTGAGGCTGCTGCCACTTACTCCTGAACTCCTCAGTAGCTTCTGCTGGGCCAGGAAGACAGCAGCCTTGCATGCCTTGCACGGTCTCTGCAGTACAGTGTTCACATGGAAAACCTGAGTGAACAAAAAAAGATTTCCTAGGGAAAAGATTTCTCTGGAAGCTTTCTGAAGGAGAAAGAAGGATGTAAAGCCCTGGAGTCATGCCTCTACTGAAAAACAATCTTGACTGCTGATAGTGCCTGCGTAAATCTACTTGAATGAGAGATCAGTGAAGCATCTTTATTCTTCTCTCTTCCATAACAGAACACTTAGGCACAAAAGCCCATAATTTCCAAGTGACTCACTAGAAAAGAGTAGATTTCAAAGGAACCACCATGAAGTTTGCAGCAGGTGAAAGGAGCCAAAAAATGAGATAAGGATGAGGCATTTCATGTTCATAACCCAGTCAGCAACTTCAGTCCAGTCAGCTCATGCGCATATTGTGTTCATGTGGGAGACTGTAAAATACGGTGGTGTTTTATGGAATGAAAAAACCAGGAGCCTTTAGAACGACACATGGATTCTCAGTCTCAGCTCATCATTTAATCTTTCCTTCAAATATATTTCTTCTTATAAGCATATAGTTATTAATGGGCTTTGTTAAAACATACATTACTAGTCTGCACAAATTTAAGCCAAAATATATTGCATTTTTTGGTAGTTTGGGTCACTAACTGAATATGAAGAGGTGTGGCAGGTTCCTCATCCTTGTATTTTTGCATCAAAATTCAATATCTTCTTAAAAGAAATTATGTAATTACTCCAAGGAAAATTTATACGGCAGTCTATCTAGATAAAGCCCTTTGTCGCGTGTCAGCCTGCCGCTCAGACTTGGTAGCTTTACCTTGCCTTTTAAATCCTGTATTCTCTATGGCAGGACAAGATTCCTCAGCGTGCTTTGAATTGTCGTGCTGTGTGAGACTAGATCCAAATCCCACTGAAATCGGCGTGAACAATTTCAGTAAGTGCAGTGTGCTGGGGAAGAGGTCCTTAAAGCGTACGTTGCTCCGGCTATTTCATCTTCTGTTTCTTTAGAGAGATAAGGACATGATCAGTAACAAAGAATCTTACTCAGCCTAGTGGTGGCACCAGCTACGTGAGTGCCTTGGCAAAGTCACAGTCTTGGTGCCTACCTGTCAAAAAAGAGCAAGGGCTCTGGGAAGTGCTGCGAACCCTTCTAATGAGAGCCCTTGCTAACAGTATCGTCCGCCTCTTGATTGCTACTGAAAGCTGAAGTGTACCCTTGTGGTGGTTAGGCTGATTGCTATTTTTTGGAGCATTTCATGCGAGCAAAGTTAAAGCAGCCCTTTGAAATCTCCAAGCCAGAGCCTAGCCACCGTGAGGTGAGACAACTGCACCAATAATACATATTGCAGCTGCCGAAAAGGGCAGGCTGGCTCTTCTTTCCTCCTTCTCCTTTGCTCCTGGCATCTGTAGCACTGAGTGTGACCTCGCAAGGGCACAACTCAGCTTGTTGACCCACCCTAAAAAATCCACTGTTTTTTGCTGGATTAGTCCTCTTCTAGTTGACTGAGCTGGAGTAGCTCACAGAGGTTTGTACAAATGCTCACAAGAAAGAGATGGGGCTGCGTGGTTGCATGCAGGAACCTGTGGAGTACATCAGTTTATCAGTCTGATACTAGCTGATACCTGTCCCTACAAACTTGCCTGCTTTATCCTTAGACCATGACAGCTCTGATATTACTACTCAATAATGCATAGTGATCCCTTTAGTCATTAAGAGAAATCTCCAGGAGCCCTCCTGGACTGAATAACCTCTGTGAAGACCTTTGCAAAGGTTAGTTATTACGTGGAGTGGACAATAAAGGGAAATGAGGTTTACATTTGCTTATCCAAAAGGCCAGAGAGAGTTCACAGATTATTCTTTGCACAGATAAGCTAGACCTAATGTAAACACTCCTCACTGGAAAGTATCTGCTGTTTGTTTTCCTAACTTTAACCATGTGGCTAGCAAAAGCAGAATAAGTGAAATAAAGGAAAGGTATTTTAATAATGAAAAACCCAGTGTCTTTGAAAACTCATGTTACAGGGCTGTGGAAAAAAAAAAAAAAAAGAAGGCGGCAGCTATGATGATCTTTTCTACTCACTGATGAAACACGTGCTGATGCGGCTGCAAAACTTTCTTGTAAGGGAAAACTGGGAAGGTTTCAAGCCCATCCCATCAGGTATTCATCATTATTTTAGAGCAAAGCAGCCTGCTCATGTTAGTTAAACCACTGCCCCTCTGCCCTTTATTTAGGCAATACTGATTTTCTATCAGATTTTTAATGAAATTAATGGATATTTGTCCAAGAGAGAGCTAGAGGATTGGAAGGGAAGGTTGTAATGCTTTCCAACTTGCTATAGAAAATTCCAAACAAAATCCTTGGTGAATATAAATCAGCATAATGTGGCTCCTAAAAATCTCACCCACTATCCATCTGTATGTTTAGGTTCATAAATATTTGAGGAAAAAAACCCTTATCCTCTCTGCCAAAACTGTTTACAGATTATTTCAAACCAACCTGTGATTAATTTGTTTGCTCTTCACTTTCTTTTTCAAATGTGACTCAACAATTCATATCACCGAAGTCTCGACTCTCCACAGTAAGTTATCTGACGGTGCCTGGGTATTTCAGAGTTAACAGAAGTGTCATTTTTACAAGTCCTGTTTCCAACTTTCCACTCACAAGAATATTTTTTTTTTATTTCCTCTTTTTTCACATCAAAAAATTGCACCATGTCGTAGAAGAGTTTGGAACATGAAGCTGGGTGAGGGAAAAGAGGACTGGCCCCAGAATGAAAACAGAAGACCTGGCTGCTGGAGCCGGTCCGATGCCACACAGTAGTGATGTTTGTGATAGCTGCCGTTTCTATGGCAACTTGACAGCATGATTTACTGCAATAATAGAAAAAGCAAAGGCAAAGCTTTTGTTTAACTTCAGTGCCATGAGCTATTTGTTGATATTAGGGGAAGGGGAGGGAGAAGTTCTTTGACTTCTAGCTAAGCACATTACTAATGTGTCTTAAGTATAAAGAGAAGCCAATAAGAGGGATCACGGTGTTCAGATCTCTGTGCCCACGGAGCCTGCACACACACGCAGACACGGCATTCAACTTCCCTGGGATGTAGAACACAGATTTCTCTGTGCAGACTGCAATACCCATCCATGGCACAGCCCAGGAGAGCCACACAGCCGAGGTCACCCCGCAGTCATCGGCAGCGTCACTGGCTCAGGCTTTGTGCTGGGCTAGGTCTGCAGGCGGTGGCTGCAGCCTGAAGGCTAGATGAGCTGCTGGGCTGGGCTGGCTGGAGATGGTGGTTGGAGTATGTCAGCACCGGAGGGTAAACGTATGGCTCTGGCAGAGCTGAAGGGGTGAGTTTATTGGAGCCACGATGGTGGAGTGTCCTGATGAGACGTGGTGGTGTTGTGGCTGAGATGGGGAGAAGAACTAGGGTTTGGGAAGGGAAAGGTAGAGATCCACCTTTATAGTGGGGTTCCCTGAGGCTCAAAGAGCTAAGATGGAGCTTGTGCTGGTAAACATAAACTGCTTCTGGCCATTGTGGTTGAGATCTAGTCCCCTGGACTGGGTTAGGGTGAAGGTTTGAGGCAAGGAGGCCAAAAAGTGTGTTTGCTACCTGCTCCTACAAGAACCATAAGGGAAAAGCAGAAGCCGACAGGTAGCTATTCAGGTTTGGAAGATCATGAAGACCGACTGTAATGAAGACTGGAGTTCACACAGGGAGAAAAGGGTAGGATTGAGGACAGTGTGCGGCTCCATGTTTAGCTTTATTGTTGAACCGTGCAACACCCCAGCACTGAACTGAACGCTGGTATCAGACACGGAAAACACCTGCTGTTTGATTGTGAAGTAGGTGTGTCTGATTAGGACTAGGTGATCGGATACTGGGGATGGGCAGCTCGACTCTGCCATCACCCCATTTCATCTGAATTTTCCCTTTTTGTCTATCCCTTCATGACGTGCCAAGCTATCGGCATGAAGGAGTGGGATCAGCCGGGGCAAACCCAGCAGGGAACTGAAGTCTCCCAGTATACTACTGGCTCTGCCACCAGCTGCCCATGTAAGTGGCTCTGTCGGGGCTGCTCAGCACCAAAACCAGGCCATGAGAGATTGTCGGATGTCCAGCAGTGCATCCTCACCTGAAGCTTTCACCTTGCTTGTTTTGTAACGCTCTCCCATCTGGGAAAACAAGATAATCCTGATCCCTTCTTGCCATGGCCATGCCTGATTTGAGTGCCAGGAGCAGGGAGGTCCTAGCCAGAGCAGGGAGTTCCTAGCCAAGACAGTGGCCACCTTTACTCCTTCAGTGTCTTACATTCATTCCTAGCTGTTTGCTGCTGAGATCTCTCAAGGACAGGAAGCTCCACTAGGCAAGACTCCCACCCACTCCACTAGGACTCCTCAGGAACATGTCTTTAGGATTATATTAAGCACAGTCTAATGCCAACCAGCACTGAGCAGCTTGGGTCCCTACCATCAGGCCACCTGACCTTCCCAAACATGGTGACCTCATGCCAGCATCGTGATCCTTGCCGATCCTAGAGATTACTCCTGAACCTTGCCTTGCAGGTCCACACATTTAAAAATGTCCCACACATTTAAAAATCCCCAGTACTTGGGGGTGTTGGTTGACGCTCGCCTGGACATGAGCCGGCAGTGTNCCAGTTTTGGGCCCCTCACCACAAGAAAGACATCGAGGCCCTGAAGCGTGTCCAGAGAAGGGCAACGAAACTGGTGAAGGGTCTGGAGCACAGGTCTTATGAGGAGCGGCTGAAGGAACTGGGCTTGTTTAGTCTGGAGAAGAGGAGGCTCAGGGGAGACCTTATTGCCCTCTACAACTACCTGAAAGGGAGTTGTGGTGAGCTGGGGGTCGGCCTCTTCTTGCGGATAACTAGTGACAGGACAAGGGGGAACGGCTGCAAATTGCACCAGGGGAGGTTCAGGTTGGAGATTAGGAGAAATTTCTTCTCAGAAAGGGTGGTTGGGCATTGGAACGGGTTGCCCAGGGAGGTGGTGGAGTCACCGTCCCTGAGGGTGTTTAAGGAAAGGTTGGATGTGGTACTTAGGGACATGGTTTAGTGGGTGCTAGGTGGTAGGGGGACGGTTGGACTAGATGATCCTTGAGGTGTCTTCCAACCTTAATGATTCTGTGATTCTATGAAATGGAGGTACTGCTGCTCTGAAACAGTGTTAGTAAGATCCAAATCTGTCTTTGCTGTACCTTGCAAAGTGTATCTGATGTCATAAGATGATTTTTAGGTGGAGTAAGTGACACAGTATTGTACATCAACAATAAATATCAGTGTTGAAATGACAGAAAGCTTTGGGGATAATTATAGGGAAGAATTTACCTGCTTACCTTCCTTATACCCTGTAATTATAGGAGGGTGTTTGTTTATTCTTTATTTAATCTGCACCAGCTCTTATTCCATAAGACCCTTTTGTGGTGTGTGCTGCTGGAGTGCATTTGTAAAACAAAATTATCAGAGAGGACACAGATGTTGCTCTGCGTTCTCCTTTTAGCCATACAAATTATAAACAATGTCTCTTTATATTAAGATACACTTTTCTGTCTCATATTGGTTTTAGAGCTGATTCCTTCAGTATGGTTTCTGTTTATAGCAGCCTGTTCTTGTTTAAATATCCCCACTACCGTACTTCATGTGCAAATAATATTGCTTTCACATTCAGTGCACATATCTCGAAACCATATATATTTTAGTCAACTGATGTAAGGACAGAAAAATTAATGACATCGTAGAGAGCCACAAAAATGAAGAGCGCATCTCTCACCAACGCCTACACTGAGAGCCAACAAGTGTGCTTTGCCCTGTGTATAACGAGGTAACAGGTAGCAACTCCCAGAGCAGAAGTGCCTTCACTATTGCTACCTTATCTGGGCATGTTAACAGAGACTCCAGAAGCTGGTCGTGGTGGAGGCTGAGTGGCCTTGCACTAAGACTTTATTGCAAAGAATTCTTTCCTACCAGAATGCACGGCACCCCTGAGCTCCAATGCAGAGAATTTAATAGCATAAAAAATTAAAACTTTTTTCTGTCCAAGATCAAAATACATTATCCATATTTGTGGTGGTGTTTCCTTTTCAAAACCCTGATGCGAAGGCATTCTGACTTCTGACAAATTTTGATTTAGTTGACTGCAATTGATCTCCTGATAAGAAGGTGTAATTAAGCTGAGTGCTCTTTTGTTTTCCTGTTCCCCTCCCCAAATCAATAACTAGCCCACACTGTTTTTAATTCAACACATGCTCCCCCAAAATATATATTTTAGAGACGAGTTGTGTTAAGATCACTACTCTTAACTTCCGAACAGACCGCAACAGATAACAACACAACAACAGTGTGTGCGCGTGGGGGGAAGGGGTGCTATAATCACCCCAAACTGGAAGAAGTTTATCATGTAACTGTGACCAGCTGTTGTTAAGACTCATTCTGAGCAGAAGAATGCACCTCCTGATGTTTCTGTTCATTCGAGACATTTCTGTGCCACATGGTGTCCATCACGCTGAATGCTTTCCCTATGGGCTGGATAGCTAGTAAGACAGAGCAAGCTTTATGTTGAACAGTGAGATGTCTTCACTCAGCATGCCATATGTAATAAAAAACTATGAACTTGAGTGGTGAAAATGAATTTAGGATACTACAGATTTACTGACAAAAATCTTCTCCAGCAGTGAGCATCATAGGAAAAAATGAAATCGCCCCGCTTGATCTTTTTTTTTTTTTTTTNGTTATTGTAATTTTGGAAACAGGATATTATTTGGGGCTTTGACGCGTTCTACTGCAGGACTTGAACTGGATTTTTAAGATTTTCTTGAGATTAAATTGCGGTTTGGGTTTTTAGTGGGGCTTTTGGATTCATCTTGAAGTTAGGATTGAGAACGTTGCTGTAACTGCTGGAATCATCTGAAGCTTTATTGAACTAGAAACTTGCGGGAGGAAGGGTATCGGCCTGTAATGGGTCTTCAAACCGGGAGTCCAGTCTCGTGTGTGGGAAACTGAAGAGATTGAATGAAAATAGGCCTGTCTGAGGTAAAGAATAATCTTCTTGATGGATTGTGATGGATTTATCTGTATCAACCCACCACTTAGCTTCAGTGCTGAAAGTAATGCAACCGAAAAATCAGCAACCATGAATCATTTTGGAGAAAGCTTTAATTTTACCTTTCCACTTGTAACTAGCATACCTGGGTTGTAAAGTTTCAGAAAACACACTTTAAAGAAGATAATAACCTGAGAATACTTTTCATTTCATTATTCAAAGTAGGAAACTATTTTCCCTGCACACCCTTCGATTTCTCTCTAAGTTTGGCAAGGTGAAGCATTTCCAGACCCAAAGCAGCCACTTTGCAACCAACAGCAACCAAGCACCTTCACCTCTACTTTTCTCTTCTTTCATTGCTGACAAGTTTTGTCTCATTATATCTCCTGAAAACAATTAGGCAGCCATCAAATGGCAGCCCTTTGAGACAGCATTGGGGCTGAACTTTGGTGAAAGCTCAAACCATTTCCAACCATCTTCTTTCACATACAGCCTTCCTTTAAAACAGCTCTCAAAAAATAATCTAAGTGCGGGCAAGAAATTTGCAGCTGGCTTATATGAAGGAGCATTCATTAAGTGTGTGTGAGATAGTTTACACAGCTCTCTTCACGAGTAGAGAACAGGAGCTGGAAGAGGTCCAGTTGGTGCCTTGTGCATCTTGTCATGGCTTAGTCAAGCCCTTCCCCTTCATTCTGTCCCACCTTTACTTCTGTTTCATTGCAAACTGTCAGCCCTATGTTCCTCTTCCTGCTTGCTGCCATGCAATCACTTCACTTTAGCTGCCAGCCTTAGGAGGAGACGCACTGTGCCTCAGAAGTGCCTATCACACTGCATCAGCTCTCAGGCAGCTGAGACGACTGACTCCTGTGCAAACATCTATCCTGCAGCCATCTGCAGACAGGACAGAGATGGCATCAGCCTCAGTACTCCGAAAGCGATGGATTCGTAGAAAAGAGTATTGAAAGCAGTGGAACAGCACAGGGCTTGCAAACATTTCATCCCAGCCCAGCATGAGGTACTGCTCTCCATAAAGACCAGGCATTTGTCAGTTGCTTAGAACAGATTATCAAAGAACCAACGACTGAACTTCTTTTCATTTCACTGCACAATATCAGGGCCAGTCTGGTTTTTGCCCCTTATATTTTTTAGCATTGGGACTTAAGAACGAAAAGGTACTCATGAGTTTAAGATACAAATGTGGGACCTGAGAGACGTGTTCAGTGTCTGACTGTGTAAATTTCCTTCAAGTTTTTGCAGGAGATAAGTTTAAAGGACCTGAAGGTTTTTTAATGTTTTGTTTAAGCAAGTGGGATAAAATCTGCAGTCCTCCAGAGGCTTCGTCATTGACTTCTGCACAGAGAGGATTTCACTTTCTAGGTATCCAAACCACAGCTGATCATCTGGAAAATAGGGAACATTTCATTCCTGTTTTGTCTCTGTTAGATCATCAACTGTTCAAGGCATTTTCTTACAAACTAAGACAGCAAAACCTGCAATCAGCTCAGACTACAAGGCAGTGGATTAATATTAGTGCTACTCCTGACAGCCTGGCAAAGAGAACCCTTAACGCTTAATATAATGAAGAGGCGAGAACAGGTAGGTATTCTGACTTCCTGGTTGCTTTGTATATCCAGGCTAAAATTTTCAAAAATATAGAAGAATGATTCCCTGAATACTCCTTTTGTTTATCAAGTGTATTGAAGGATAAAAGCAGAATTTGCTCTGTGTCTGTGGACATACAGGCATGCGCGCGCGCACACACACACACACACGTCCCTTGGAAGTTGCTTGCAATACCATAATGAAACAACCTCCTGGGGCTGAGCTCTAGGTCCTCAGGGTAAATACTGACTCTGCTCTTTTCAATTTGCTGAGAAGAAACATTTCATTTTTGAGTCTGACTCAGTGAAAAGGCTGATAGCAGCCTTAATCAAAAGCCTGCCTTTTGAATAAACACTGACTCGCTTATCCGAAAGGCAGTAAAATCACCTTCGGTTTGATAGATTCAGCTGCAGCGTTGAGTAATGACTTGAAAAATAACATTGCACAGACACCTCTGCATGATCACACTCAGCATTACATGAGCTGACAGCAGCCTATGGTGGCAAGTTACCCACTGACAAACTTTTTCAAACCAAGTCAGCTCCTGGCTTGTATAATACAAGTCACAGTTGTCTCCCTGAGTCCTCTCTGAGAATGGCTTATCTGTAAACCATCAGAAGCGCTCCTGGAGCCTTTTCAGCTTTGATCTCCACAGATGATGGCAACCACGACCTGGGCTATGTGGAAGCTGCAGGGGACAACACGTGCTCGGCATGGCCCCTCCATCCTGGCTGGGAGACGCTGGTTTGAGGTGAGGTGTTGGGGAGGGTGCTCAGCTCCCCAGTGCAATAGCAACCGGCCTGGGCTGAGGCCGCTCTAACCACACCATGGGCACAGGGGTGGTGCTGCAATCAACCCGACACTTATTTTTGACATGCCCGTTCCCTCCAGGTTGGTAAATGGCCGCCTCTCTCTGCTGCCAAAACCGACAGGCCCACAAGTGGAACAGCATTTGCAAGGTCCGCTGCAGACCACGTCTTTTCATCCACCTCAGTAAAACACTGTGTTGTAACTCACATGTATAGATGGGCCACTTACTCCTGCTGTGTGGCAGAAGAGCGTTAACACAAGGTCCCTCTCTCGGCCTCTGGGCAGTGCTGGATCCTGCTGGGGGGTGCTGAGCCGGTAGAGCCAGTGCAGGTCCTGTCCAGGAGAGGCCAACGCTCTCAGGGCTGCCAGGGCACCAGGAGCAGGAATCCCGGTGACAATTCCACTGGCAACACGCAGGCGGGGACACACATCGCTGGGCTGTGCCAGGCCCCGGTCACCACCCCCACCCTGCTCTGCTCTTCTGGTGCTGTGCTGGGGAGGGCACTGTCCTGTCCCTCCCTGTCCCCCTCAGCTCCCAGCTCTCCTGCCCTTGCCTGGGGAGGTGCAGTGTTACGGGCACACTCTGCCGCATCTTTTTCTTTGGAAACACAAGGACAGTTCCTTGTGAGATTGCTGAGCAGATGTGGAGGAAAAGCAGCTCTGCACCGCGCCGCGCTCAGATGCGACGGCAGTGTGCGCTGGGGCACGCGCAGCACGTCCTGGCACGTGCCCTGCCCCGGAGGAGCGATGCAAACAGGGTCCTGAAGAAGGGCTCGTGTGCCTGCAAACCCATCCACTTTTCCAACTACAGAAGAAGTTGTAAAGATGAGGAAGTTGACCCAATACAATGTATTGCTTCTATCTGTAAAACATGTCTTGTCTCGGTCCTTAAACCATCAAGGCTACAACAATATTATCGATAGCTGTACCTGTGTTTCACTGCACAGCCATTTTATAAAAATCTATTTTTTTTGTGTGAGATCTCCCCTACAGTACAAGAAATGTAATTCAAAACAAACTCAGGAATAATGAAATACAGTCTTTGCAGAGAGGCCAAGGTGACTCTTTATATAATCTTTAAAGCCTAAAAAAAAATGAGACACTTCTTTTGTCTCATGAGGCCTGAAGCCCTGAGGCCCTGATCCCCAATATGGATGAGACGCCTGAGAAGTGTGAACACGACTTAAATTGATCATGGCACTCCAAGTTAGGCTGTGCTTAAACAGTTTGCTGTCATGCTTTATATTAAGGCTCTGTGCACAGGTAACTTATAGAGCCTTCTCCAATGATTAATGTCTGTTATAAACATGTATGGATATGTCAAATGTGTTACATATATTATAGATAGTATTACAGATAGATGCAAGCCATTACTGTAGGTAACCTATTGATCGGTTAGTCTTTGTAAAAAAACACCTGTACCAGCTCATTAAAAGTGAACATAACATGAAGGGTGACCCAGCTTGCCCTAAGATGGGGATGCTCCCGTCACAGATGTTTCAGATAAATCCTCTATATCTGTCAGCATGTTTCATCACTTGCTCAACAGTTGTCCTATTAGCTCTCCCATACATCTTTTCTGCTTACCTACTTGATTTTGATGGGTAGGATAAGTTTCACTTGGCTTTATTTACTGTAATGTCCTGAAAATACCCCCACTGCCTACATACAATCTACCATATTCCAGAGACACCACGCAGAGCTAGGCTGCAGGGCTGTGTGTATGTAGCAGAAGTCAGCGTGGGGCAGAAAGCCCCAACCACCGCTGGGCAAGGTGAAGCCAGGGAGTCAGCGTGAGGACAAGCTGCTCACTTGTCCCCAGCAGGAGAGTTCTCTGCAGGCAGAGCAGCACCGGTACAGTGAGTACCATGCCTCCTCCATCCAGCTCCCAGTCAGTGCTTATGTTCTTAAATACCAACTAAGAAGTAGTTCTGGACTCCCCCACCTGAGAAATCCCACCTCTCTCCAGTCTCTGGCTGGTCTGCAGTCTTGGGTTCCCTCTTATTTAATCCCGGTCTGGTTCCAGCACCCTGGGTTGCCTCTCCCCAGCAGTCAGAGCATGCCATATGATGTGGGAGCTGTGGATTCAAAGCCTCCAGGCAGCCTAGAGTTCATGCCTCCTGCTTCCTGGGCACGTTTCCTAATCCATGCTGTGGAAGGTGCCTGTCTCCATGCCTCACAAAGGCTATGGGAAATGAAGGCTCAGCCTCACCAACAAACCCGAACCCAAGAGGAAGGTGAGATTTCAGATACTCCACTTCTCAGCAGTGTTGCTTGCCTGACTCCCTGCTCAACACGTCAGCTCTCATTTGGAGATGCTCAGCTTTAACATCTCCCTCCCATGTACAGGGAAGAGACATGAATATACATCCATGTACCAGAGTGCTATATCAGTTGTGGACATGACTTTGATGCTTAAAGCTTTAGTGCTGCCACAAGCATTTACCCTGAACAACTTATGCATGAAATATAAGCAAAAACCTATCCCCAGTCCCAGCTCCCTCCCCATCATCCTGCCACCTCACTGGCCAGGGAACTCAATATAATATTTTTTCTCCTCCTAGTTCCTCTTAAACACTGGTAGTCTCTTCCTTAGGGTTCACCTAAAGCATCTCAGTGGTTGCCATGATAGCACCGTACAGTCCAAACCCTGAAGCTAGCCCTGCTTCAGGCAGGAGGTGTGGCCAGATCTCCAGGGGTCCCTTCCAACCTGCATTTTTTCCTCTGATCAATGAAGAAATGCCTGTAGGCTCTTTTAGTTGCAGAAACAATGCTGGGGCCAGACTGTGACCTACACACAAAAAGCAAAGCCCAGAGAAGTGTTCATCTGTGCTTCTGAGATTAGGACGCAACTTCTTTTTTTGAGTCCCATGAAACACCTTATTGTTACAAAACCTCTGAGAGCACTGTCAGACAAATCCTGCTATATAGGAGGATGTCGGTATTATCACTGATAATAAAGGGACAAAGGCATGACTGATAGGGTGTCCTGCTTTCAGCTGGGATAAAGTTAATTTTCTTTCTAGTAGCTGGTACAGTGCTGTGTTTTGGATTTAGTATGAGAATAATGTTGATAACACACTGATGGCTTTTGTTGTTGCTGGGTAGTTGTGGTGTCTACACTAAGTCAAGGACTTTTCAGCTCCTCAAGCCCTGCCAGGTGCACAAGAAGCTGGAGAGCACAGCCAGGGCAGCTGGCCCAGCCCGGCCACAGGGATATTCCCCACCATGTCATGTCATGCTATATATAAAAATATAAACCAAATATACTTGTTTTATATTTATATATATAAAATTATCATCATCATCATCATCTTCCTTTGTTATCCTATCAAACTGTCTTTATCTCAACCCACAGGGTTGGGTTTTTTCCGTTCTTATCCCCATCTTCTTGGGTAGGAGTGGGAGCGAGTGAACGCGTGGTGCTCAATTACTGGTTGGGATTAAACCACAATGTAGGAAAATGCCCAACTTCCACTCAAGTATTGATTGCCATGGACTTATCCTGGATACATTAGTATATTTGGAATCACTCAGCTGGATTTTTGGCTATCTGACATACAACAAAAACCTCACCATTTTATTTATTTTTTAGCTATTCGTTATCAAAACGTGCAGAACATGAAATAGCCATCACAACAGTTAGGGAATCTGCAGCATACGTCCCAGAGGTGGATTGTTTGAGAGAAGGGATAGTCAGCACCAAACGTAACTTGCCCTACCTCCTCCTTGGGAAACATCTGCCAAGGGCTTACACGTGTCTGAAGTAAGGTAGCGCTTGCTCACGTACCCTGGTTTGTCAACGTTACAGCAGGAGGGCACGGGGAGATGCCATCTCTCCAGCCATTTCAAGATTTATAGATTAACAACAACCACACCTCGAAATACCATCCTCTCGTGAGTCGGGCAGCCAGTCAAGAGCGTGGAGCACGCTTTCATGTGTGGTCAGTATGCAACTCTGATTTACGAGCGAGCGCTGCGTTTTGTGCTGATTGCAGATGCCTGTCTGCTTTTGACAGCATGATCTCATTGCTATTTAAGTGAAAGATGACTGTTATGTTATACTGCTGGTAAGCAGCAAAACTACGGTAGACTATGAAGCGTTCGAGAGCCAGGAGTTATTCTCCATTGCAAAATTTCTCTGGCAGGCTCGTGGGATGCTACCGTCTACCGAAGGTGCACTTCCAACACGGTACCGAGCCAGAAGTCAGCGTTGTGGTCCCTACGGGCAGCAGTGGGCAACGCAAACAGGCAGCCTGGCAGGGTTCCCTGAATGAGCACAAGGAGACAGGTTATAGAGTTGTTTTTGAACAAAGAGACAGTGAGACATCTAAACCAGGAAAGCCAAGTCTTGCAAACCAGTACAGTGTGTGCTAAGAAGCAGTAAACATCATTAAAATGATTTAATGATTTTTATATATGTACGCACTACCTTCCTTCTGGCCATACTGTAGAATCTTAGAATTATAGAATCGTGTAGGCTGGAAAAGTCCTTTAGGATCATGGAAAGCAGCCATAAACCTAACACTGCCAAGTCCCACTAAACCGTGTCTGTAAATGCCACATCTACACATCATTTAATACCTTCAATTTTCCTACATGCAGCTGGGCTTTGTCTTTTGCATCCATCTTTCTCTTCAGGTTCTAGCCAGTGTGCACCTTCTTCCCGCTCCCTCCAAAGAAGTTTCCATAAAAGCTTTCTGGCTCTACAGCAACAAGCACAGAAGTAGGAGATGCTCTCAGAGCTTTCATAGACCACTCTAGCGGGTGACTCTAGTGAAGCTATAAACAGTTAGCCTGCTAAAGATGTTCCCAAAGACTTGCTCAGCATGATAACACAAGGCTGGGAGCCAAGGGTGAGATAATACAATAATTACTTTACCAACACAATAGCTGAACCAAAAGCAGAATGCAAAGCGAAACACTTAAAAGTGTTTATTGAACCTCAGAGCACTCTGACCAGGCTGTGAAGACATGTCTGCCCTTTGCCTCATCATACCTCCATCATGATGACCCCTTTCTCATCAGGAAGGCAGGTTTACTAAAGGCCCCAGAGAGCTACCTTGGCATCAGGAAGGGGAAGGAGAAGATGGTTCAGCTCCCACTGCCAAGTAGAGGTAAGTCTTTGGGTACTAAGTGCTGAAAGCCACAGAAGTGCAGGAAAATAGTACCTAGATTATGCCTTAGGTCTGGTAGTGCTGTTTATTACAGAGTTGGGGTTTTTTTGTTTTCCCCATCCTCATCATTCTGTAAGTGTGCTGGAGGGAGTCACCACTTAGTAGTGGTGGGCCCTGCTAATAGCCAGTAGACCGCCTTGTGCTCTTACACATAAAGCTCATGTCTGTGTGAGTGAAGACTGTCACCATCATCTGACATAAAATGAAATAAATAGAACTGTGTCAACTGATAGCAATTGCGGATCTTACTCAAAGCTTCCAGCTACCCTTTGTGTTTGGAGAAAAAGGGGCTAGATGAGGTCTGAATCCTGGTTTGGATTTTTAATTCTTCTCCAGAAGATAATGTTCAATCTAGTGTGTAGTCCGTATCCTTAAAAGTTCTAGGATGAAAGGCCAGAAAATATAAATTTAACTCATGTGCTTTTGTTCAAATGTAGGATACACCTCAGCTGGACATCAAGGAATTTGTCACCTCAGTAAGACCATCAAATTAAACGTTCTCTTGCCTGAGTCCTCTGAGAAACCTGAACCTCTAGACATGCTCCAAGCATACACACCCTTCCCCACTGGTCCTTACAGCTCTTGTTCTGGGTTATTCTTTCTGAAAGGGTCAGGGTGGAGGGGCTGGACCCCATCTCTGTTACTGGCCTGGGATTGGACCCCATCTCTGTGTCAATTGTCATGAGGTTGGACCCCATCTCTCTGCTGTTCAACTGAGGATTGGGAAATTGACCCTGAAGGTGTGAGGCTGCAGGTTTCCACCCACACTCGGTGTGCCCAGGCTGCCCACTGACAAATGAGGGGAAGCCAGGGGATGCCCAGTCTCCTGCGGAAGCTGTGCCCTGGGAGGTCCTGGGACTGATCAAGTGGGTGAGGGGACACTAGTGATGGTATTTTGGGAACTGGGCCTCATCTGAGGCAAGGGACAGTGCTGGGTCCCAACATCAGGCCTCCTCCTGCCTCCATGAGAGTTTTCTCCATCCAGCCAGGAGCCGTAGGCACTGCCTGATGCATTCCTCTGTCAGGCCATTCATCCCCACATTCCAAGCTTTGCCCATCATGATGCTATTTCTCAAATCAGAAGTGACGCCCTCTTCCATGAGCCATTCTGTGCAATGTTTTCTCTGAGTCTCATAGCAAAGACTAGAGAAACGACAGCAGCTTCAGATAGCACCAGGTGGCTGGAAGATGGACGTTCACACTGTTTCTGTGTGTGTCCCCACTGTTTCCATATTTTTCTTTGCCTCTTTCAGAAGAGGATGGTTATATCCTCCTGCTGCTCCCCAGCTTCCACACCCAACAGCTCATCTTTCAAGGCTCTGCAGAACCGGATTGACTTTGCTTAGGACATCATCACTCAAAATCCTTGGTCATCAATGTGGCATTTCCAGGTATAATATAACAATGGTGCTGTTCAAGTTTTAGCTTTCAAATCCTCAGCAATGTGGGAGGGGAAAAAGAATAAACAACTGAACATATTTCTCTGTTTACTTTAAAGATGTTTTCACAAATGGGGTGTGGGAGTTATTTTGCTCAGAATGAGTGGGCGCTGGAAAATGGCGCCAACAGTTGAATTTCAAAAGACATCTGAGAAAGATCAAAGGGGTCGTTGGGCAAGCCATCAAGGAAGAGCCAGCGGTCGTGAAAGCGTGAGCTGGCAAGAGCCTGGCTGGGTTTTGGCTGTGCTGGCTGAAGGCAACACAGAAGTTTGGATGTGCTATGACAGAAAGCAGGATCTGGATGTGATGTGACTGTTTGGAGGACAGGAAAGGGAAAACTCAACCAAGTCAAGACTCAGGCCTGAATGAGGGTTTTAGAATAACAGAGGGAAAGGGAGGACAGGAGACGTCTGGAGAGGGAAGGTGCTGCTTGCCTTTTCTCAGTGGGTAACAGCAGTGTTGAATCGTCCTTATGCTTTACACCTATCCTACATGTTGGTTATGGGTTGGGTATTTGAAGGTGTCCATGGCAGTCTGGTTCCCAATTCCCACCAAGCTTTGAAGCAACATGGATGTACAGCTGTGACAAAGTGACGCTGAAAAATCTCATCCAATGTGTGGAGAAAAAAAGCAGCTCTCTTAGACTGCAGCTTCGATGAACATGTAATGCTCACTGACACCAGGCTGGGACATGAGATGAAAACTGACTCAGAAAGGAGATGACCTCCTACGGCATGACTTCACTGCTTTCAGCAGCAACCAGGTGTCTCTTGAAAGAATCCCATCTGCCCTGGCCAAGGACACCCACTGGCGGGTGGAGGGTGGTGGGAAGAGAGAATGGGGAATATCACTGGGCAAATTATCTAATTTCAGGAATTGATCATTGTGACAAAATGTGGGTAGGAATATCTCTGAAACATGCTCTTTTCAGATGAATCAGAGGAAGATATAAAATGAAACAACAAAGAAGAGACAAGTCTGGAAATGTTTTTTTTAAACACCGTATAGGACACAGAAAACTCAGTGGTTCTAGCGGCCTCATCCAGGTGTCGAGCAGAAGTGCATGCAGTTACCCCATAGTTTATAATTTACCAGGTGACACTCAAGGTGCTGAAGAGTGGGATTTGCAAATGCACTTGAAAAGTTATAGAGCAGAACTGCTTCTGTTTCACTGGGACATGTGTCCTTGGGTCACACAAGTGTTTTCGAGAATCCTTCCCTAAGGGATTTCTGCAGTGAGATGAGTAAGTTACAGGAGGGATGGCTTTAGCCTTCCCCAGCTCTCCCCATTCCATTCAGAGCCTTATCCACTATAGTCCGGACAAGTGTTTCCCATGCAGTTTCAATCTCTCACCATTCCAAGGTCACCAAAAGTCTGTAGAGGTTTGCAGAACATTAGAAAAAGCGTAAGAATAAGTTAGGCTTACAAAACTCTCCCAAGTTCTCAGGCCATCCAGGGGCTCGCACCAAGACAGCTGTGCCAAAGCAGCGCCTCGTGTTTTCAAAGCTTCCCTGGTGGAAGTCCACTCCATGGGAATGTTCTATGAAGAGGATTGCAGTAGAAAAATGGCACGGGAGGGCTGTAACTCTGCAATTAGACCTTGCTGGGAAGCTGTGTCACATCATTGTCAGCATCTTGTAACGTTCGATGTGGGAGCTGGGTTTCTTCACCATGATCTCCACCCTCCCCCTCACCTGATAAGTAGCCCTTCCCCAGGCACTGCTGTGCTCATGAAACGGGGCTGCAGTGACAGCATGGTGTGTTCGCATGGTTTGCCACCCAACTCCCGGTTGGGTGACAGGCACGTGAGAAGGTGTCATATGCCCAGATTGGAAAGAGTAAGTCAGGAAAGAAGCTGGGACCCTGCTGGGATGGACCAAGGCAAAGAGCCCACATCTTCCATCAGCACCAAGGGCTGCAGAGGTAGGGATGAGACCATTCCTACAGGACGATCCCAGCATGTATCCCGAGCCCATCCCTAGTGCATGGTCCCTCCATGCACAGGCAATTTCAGCATGTCATCCTTCTTCTCACCATTCCCAATAAGCCTTTTTTTGGAGGCTGATAGCCCACTCTGGTAGCACAGGTACAAACTGTTCCCTATCAGCAGGCCTGAGTGTCCAGAGGCTTTCCTGGCTTGCTTAATGCATCTAGCGGCATATGGAGGTACGCTCTGGCTCAGAGAGGAGAGCCTTGCTCCTTGGTAAGTCAGTTAGGGTACTTCTTCTCTTGGAGTAAGAATATCTGCGTATGGGGATAATCAGAACGCATGGACAAGCCTTCCCCACAGAATTTGCTCTTTAACATAGAAGCGGCCCCCGAATGGACTGCGATATGTATGTACGACCAGAACCTAAACTGACGGGTTTCACTTGCTGACGCTTACAGTTTGAAAGGAAGTGCAGCCTTGCGCAGATGAACCCTCTGTCCTCACGTTGTCCTGTAGAATTTCATCAGAGTGGCAGGAACGAACAGCCTGGGTTTTGGCACTGAGCACTGACCCCTCTCAAAAAGCATGAGTTTGTGAGAGGGGATTTCAGAGGGTGCCCAGCTCTTCAAGCATCAGCACAGAGGGAAGCTCACAACGGCTTTTCCTCAAATTTCAGCACTTCCTTCTTCTGTGCTGGTGCCTCGTTCCTCCAGGGAGGGTTACACAAGGGGAACAGCCAGGTTTTCAGTTCAGAACTATCTAAAGGAGAAGCCTAGAGCCAAAGTGGAGTGCCTGCTGCAAATTTCTGATTAGCACAACGTGCCATGCATGAAGTATCCTGCACAGGAGATTTTGCAGCAGGCTGATTTTTGAAATTAAAGGGCATGAATTAAAGCTTGTAGTGTGAATAAACAGGATACAGAGCCTGAGCACTTTTAAGCACTCAGACGCTGCAAGAGGAAATCTTCCTTGTGACATTCTGCTCCTTCCTGCCTGCTGATTGTGTTCATCTGGGGCTGGCTCTGTAAATGAAAGCCATGAAGCATCAGCCCAGTGTTGCCTGAGGTGTCTGCAACTCCCTGTCACACCGACACTTAACAACCACCTCGGGTTGTAGTGTCACCTCTCTCAAATCAGCACAGACTGCAGAAAGTCACCATTAACCTCCCCCTGGCCTCTCTCCTTCCTGGTCCCACACCCCCTTCTCCACCAGGCTGTCAGGAACAAGCGAACACGGCGATGGGCAGTGGGGAAGCAGTAACCAAATAAAGATATGAAAACACTGTTGTGTAGCTTTTTTTTTTTCTTTTCTCAACTGGCTAAATGAAGCTGGCTTTTTGCTCGGGAAAGTAGTTAAAACACCCACAGCTTTTAACAAACATGATGCTCACCTTGAAGGGCTTGGCTCTTCTCAGCAAGGAAGGCTTCGTGCTGGTATTGTTGAATCATCGTTAGGAACTAAAGACATCTTTACAATATATTGAACAAGCCAATGTCTGTGCTACAGTGATCTTTGGGCATTAGAAAGCAGAAGCGAAAAAGTGTCATTAAATCCTATGGTCTGGTAGAGAAGAGATGACTGAGCTTTGCACTCCGGGATCTTTAGCAGGCAATGTCTCTGGCTATGAGGACTGGCACTGCGAGGTCTCTGGTCCCACATGCCTGTGTTGGATGGGGAGTTGCTATCTAATGCCATCTGAGGAGCTTACATTAAGGATGCATGTTGAGCTGCCTCCTTGACATTAGAGCTCCAGAAGCACAGGTGCTCCAGCATGGGTGCTAGTTTAGCAAGCCTGGTTCCTTCCTACAGCCAAAACATCAAATGGTGCTTACTATAGTCTGATGAGCATCCGGTTTTAGGCAACTGCAGCGTCCTGCTCCTTCTGAAAGTCTCCTCCTGTGTTGGTAAACAGACTAAACTTACTGTTGGGTTATACCCACTTTTTGTTGGGCTAATATTATCTCCAGCTTAACGTTTTTTTCTCCTTCTCAGGTTTTTGTCCTGATGATCTCATAGACAGCAATCCTATCCACTAGGCTTCATTTACTGGGTCAAACCTCTCCTGCTCTTTTCACATCTCAGGAGCACCTTGGCTCAAGCAACTCCTGGCAAGGACTAAGATACATTTCCCTGGGGCTGGCCTGAAAACATCCCTGTGGGCTTGCACAGATGACCTGCCAGCACAGCTCCCTGCTCTGTTTGTTTGGGGGGAAGCAAAGCCTTGCACTCTTCTGAGCAGTTGGTGGCCACCCTGAGCTTCACTGAGGCCTTGCAGCTGCCTGCTGAGAGCAGGCAGGCAGAGATGCTGCCTCCAAGAGCATCACCGAGAAGCTCATCCTGTGAGCTAGGGTGGGGGGGTGGCTGGCTTCTGAGGCGTGAGACTCAGCACCAGCCAGCTCCAGCAAGGGTGAAGAGAGCAGGGCTGTGTCCCTGCTCCTCCTCCTGTCCGGGCTGCAGCATGCCCGCACCCCCCCCCACATTCACTTATCGGGACGAGTTGTTTGTCTCTGGCTCTGTGCTCTTCATCCGTGACTTTCTAAGGAGCCAGCTGTCCAGCATCAGTAAGACCCTCCAGGTGGAAAAGTGTTTCAGGAAGGTTCTTGGTAATGCATTGAACTGCCTACAGATCTCCCTTGTGAAGACAACATTTTTGCTTCCTGGTTTTGCTGTCAAAACTTCAAAGATGGAGTATCGTTTCCATTTTTTATCTCCCTCACATCTCTGCGTATAATGTCCAGCTATGTTGAATCTGGTCCCAAAGTGCATTTTTTGGCCAAGCAGGCGTGGAAGAAGCTGTGCGGTGTGAATACAACAGGTTCATGAGGGATGTGCAGCGAGAGGATTTGTGAGGAGAGCAAACGCAAAATGAGCCTGAATCAAGGTACAAGATCACCCCCACACGGGCACGTAGGGCTGTCCAGGAGAGGAAAAGAGATAAGGGACATCCATGCCCTTTTGCAGAAGCAGCTAGAGGTGAGGTGGGGACATCCTAGGGCATCTCAAATGGGTTTAGGAGCCTACGTTCAGGCAAAGGAGTCCCTGACCTCCAGCAACTAGAATGGGAGCCTCGATATCCAAATTGCGAACGAACAACTCTACAGTAGAGGCTTGAAGCGACTGAAAGTGAAGCTGAATCCCACCCTAAATGCCATAAACATGTGTAGGACCTTATCCATAATCTGCCTCTGGTATGTTTGCAGGCACCCACTGCTGCACGCTGGAAGTGTCTTCTGCCAAGCAAGACTGCAGTATTCTCTGGTGTAAAAGAAATTGTGTAATTGGTGTAAAGGAAATTCAAAGTGTTTGAATTTAGCATATTTATGGCATATTGATGTAACTACATATATTTGGCATGCAGTTGCATCTTAAGGAAGTGAAACAAGTACGTGCCCGTCCACCACAGCCTCTGTGTTTACCCAGCACCGAATCCGACAGCACAGACACTTACTCTTCTGCAATATTTCCTCTCCGAGCGGATAGCAGGGGAAGGCTGCCTTCAGGCTGCTCCGCGACATGAGCTGCGACACGTGCTGGAGTCCTGCTCTGCAAGGTCTGAGCCTGACTTCAGCGTGTTTCTCTACTGCAACCTGAAAACTGAGGCTTCTTTTGGTGAAAATAAGAGGGGAGAGAAGGGAGATTCTCACCTGGGCATGATTTCAGAATGAAACCAGCGCAGGGACACAGATCCAGGAGTTTAAAAGCATTCCCATCCCTAAATTCAGTTTCAATTACTACGGAAAAGTGCACCTGCACAAACTTTCTGAGACGGACACCTGCACCGTGCTTGCACCCACGGGGCAACTGTTTCCCCGTCTGCCAGCTATGGGTGCTGCCTGGCTGCCCAAGGGCTGGTACTCATCCCCCTCTTCTCACCCGCAGGAGGAGCTGTGCTGCCTGATGGCTTGGGAAATCTGATTTTCCCCTTGCTGGCATAGCTCCTGCTCCACTGTGTGACCTTTGAGGAGCTATATGGGCACACCAGCACTCATTCTCTCACTTCAAAAAACCAGGATGACAGTAGCTACCTTGCGCATGGAAAGATGGTTATAAAGCTGAAGCTTCTGCTGGAACACAGACTCACGCTCAATATATTGCTTGATACATTCATAAACAGAATTTTAGGACACATTTCTATTACCAAGAAACTCAAATCAGCACCTCCAGTTCTGTAGTCCCCAGTATTGACCAGGAGAACTCTGAATCCACACCTTGCAAACAGAGTGCAGCCAAAGGCAAGAGCTGTTTGATTAAACAGCCCCCATCGCAAGCACCAAATATATCACACGTGCAAACAGACCCCACGTCCAGACCTCGGGAGCCAGTTGCCCAGATGCCTTTGAGGATCTGGGCCTAAGGGCTCATTCCAACCAGCTGAAGTCAATGGGACTATCCCTATATTTAAGTTTTTGCTGGATGACAGCCAAAAGCTCAGCATCTTGCAGAACTGGCTCTCATGATGCTGCATTCCTTAATAGCTGGGAAAGGGACCAAAGCAATGTATAGCAGAAAGTGTCCATCCATATTAGTGGGTATTAGTAACCACTTTTAAAGGCCTAATCTATGTAAAAATGTTTTTGCTCCACCATCAGCAACTTCCCAGCGAAGGCAGGAATTTCCCACGGTTGCATGCCCTGAGCCAGCAGAGGAGCTGAAACAAAGAGCTGGATAATTAGCTCGGAGGGGAGGCGTTCCCGCGCCGCGCAGGGTAGCTGCCTCGCGCAGCTGCGATGGGGCTCGATGGAGTGACCTGGAAAATAGACCTAACTTTAAAAGTGCAGAGGGTGAGGGCTTTAGCTGTGCCTTTTTAATTTTAAACAGTGCTGCCTGTGGCTTTACAGATTCATGCAAAGGCAGGCAGACAAACTGAAGTATGAAAGGAGCCTTATTAAAACATGCCATACATTATGTATGAACTTGAACTCTTCCTGACCTCTGTAGTCCTGGATCCGCCCCAATCCATAAAAAGCTTGGGCCAAATTTTGTGCTGCTGCAGTAAGTAATTTGAATAAAATCACAAGCTGTTATTTTCAAGACAGCACCCCCAGTTAGAAAACTCAGGGTGCCACTTATTACAGAGGTGTCTATCTCAGAAACGTACCTGAATAATGTAGCTAGATATAAACAGTTGTCTCTAGCTACAACTCCACTGTAAACCAAAGCACAGCCCCCTTCCAAGCAAGCTATTAGCATTTCTTCATTGCCACTCACTAGAAGAAAAAGTATATTTAGAATGGCAAATGTATAATTGCAGTTAGAGCTGGTTGAAATATTCAGCATGAATGCATGATCTGGTACATCAGGTTGTTTCTTGGGCAGCAGATTCTTTAACCTGATCTTGATTATTGCAAAAGGCTCGTATTTAGCTTTGGATATTATTTTTTTTTTAATTTATTTCTTTTCTTTGCTGAACCATGCACAAACAAATTGAGCCACAAGGTTGGTTGCAGTCTCTTCAGCTCAGCTGTTTGCTTCTCCTCCCGGCGTATGACAGGTCACCCAGCTCACAAGTTGTTGCTTCACATCCCTGATTCTCACACGTTTTATAAGTCTGAAATGTTATATTAAATATTCTGGTTTCTGTGCAAAGTATCTTCATTAACATGCAAATAGAAATTTGATGCAAGGCAGGTAGTTGGTAGTCTCCTCAGAGCTGCTCAGAGTCCTTCCAAGCCAGTGGTCCCCAGTTCCTCCACTGCCTGAGATCTGTGGTGCCAAGTCTATGGACCAGGAAAGGGTGAAGTGAGTGTTTCCTGCCCACTTTTTTTCAGGAGAGACCAAACCCAGCCTCACACCCTTGGCACAGGGTCACCCACAGAGGAGGAACCAGCCCTCTAACATGGATGGAGAGGCAGCTCCATCTGAGGCGGTGCCAGCGTGGCTGGGCATCCCTTCTGCAGGCCAGCAAGCGGCTGTGAGTACACTAAAAACAAGATTTGCCTTTTCTCCACCAGCACTGTGCTGTGGACCCTTTGATGAGTCTGTTCAGCTATGAATACTTCTCTGACGGGCAGATGTTTGCTGGATAGGAGCCTCAGAAACTTAAAGAGGAGCTTGGGTGGACTGGGATGGGTTTCACAGGCGGTTTAGTCAAGACCTTCCCAGCGAGTCACGAGCCAGTCAGTAAAGTCATATCACCAGTGCAGGAAGAGTTTCTGCCCCAGATCTTGTCCCCCCAAAAGACAGGCAGTGGCTACAGAAGTGAGAGAGAGAACTACTGACTGGCGTTATCCGGAGAAAAGACAACACTTCCAAAAATTCAATTAATTAAATTTGAGGCACCTTTCATGGAGAAATGTTTTTAATGTAAATGAAGGATATTTGGCAAGTTCTAAGCACCTTGAATTTTGAATTCTTGAATTTTTTTGAGTTAATTTCAGTGGTGAAGCGTAAAAGGTAATTTGTGAGTTTGTGTGTTACTAAGTGCAGCCTGCCAAAACAAAATGTAAGGTGTCTCCGGAAACACCCATCACAACTGTGGTGATGGCTGGCAGTGGCTGTAATTCCCAGTAGCTGTCTATACTCAGCTTTACATGAAATTGATTTGACTTTGCATTTACTTTTCAATCAGGGCTCAGGTGATATGAATCCAGGCTCAAATTAAGTATGGTTTCCCTTGTTAAGCTGAGGTAATGTATCAAATGCCTAAGGGAAAAGAGCTGAAGGGACCTGGAAAGCACTTTGTTCAAACTTTTAATTATTTTACCTCATTCACAGTCTGAGTGGCACAACGATCTGTTTTTATTTGATCACAGCGAACTTTCAGCGCACGATTATTTTTTTTGCTCTAGCTAGCACACCGCGTGTGCAGCATGGAGCTTTTTTCCCACGACGCTCACAGATGTGAGCTCTGCTCCCCACAATTCAGAGGTAGAAGCTGAAACAAAAAAAAAGTACCCAAGTGCTCATTTCTCTGCCTGCAGACCCAGGTCCTGAAGCCCCGTGGCAGCTCTCAGCTTCTACGCCCACATCAGTTCAGGGTTGCTTAAAAGTGCTTGCACAGTAGAAAGTGCTTTTCCCTGGACCTCCCAGCTCCTGAGCTTCTGCTGAGAAAAAACACCGAAGTTTTGCTTAAACTTTTTCACTGAATAATTCAGCTCTGTGTAAGGCTTACAAACATGTCAGGTTTCTCTTTTGGGGGGCGGGGGTTCCTCCCAACCCTGACTGCCCTCCTGAGCAACCTGCAGTGCTCGTTGGCCTTGCAGCTTCCCAGAGCGTACAACCTTTGGAGGACTCCAAAGGTGCAAGGTAAGGGCTGTCCTCCCCCTGCCTGTGGCTTCACGGGGGAGCTTGATGGCAGGACGTGGCTTGTCCTCATGTCTCTGTTGGGCTGAAGTTGTTCTGAGAACCGGCCTCCTTTGGCACGATTTGGGAAATTGCCCTTAAAACATAAAACACAAGCAAGGACACAGAGGTCAGCCCTAAGCAGGTGAGATCCATATACCACCCCAAAGAGTGGGCATCTTGCTTCTACCCCCACTCCCTTCCTTAGGAAAGGAGAGAGGCGTCAGCCTCTCTGGTCTCTGCTCCGTATGAGCAGAGCAAAACTGGAGAACAAGAAGGTCTTAAGGGAGGGCAAAGACTGCCACCTCACCCAGGCACCCCCCACCCTTCTGCCTCTGGCAGCAAAGACAAGGAACAGGCCACATTTGGACACTGCCCATGTTGGAGGGACCTTTGAACGTGGCTCTTTCCTTGCCTTTGGTAAAATTTCCCTTTGACTTCCCAGGAGCATCCGTCTCTGGCACAAGGAAAAGGGATCTTTCACTGTGGCTAGGCTGTACCTCCGTGCCAGCCCCCCTGAGCTCTGCCCATCCTTTCCTGAAGTAGGAGTGAAGCCAGAGCGAGGCAGAAGATAATACACCCAGGCCCTGTAAGGGCAGGAAGAGTCCTAATCATCAGAACTATTTTTGGAGGGATCTTTTAGCTTTATCCCCCTTCACCCCTCTGAAGCCAGAGAACAGAGCCAAACACCCAGAGGGAAAAAAAGAGGATAAAAGGATTTTTCTTCCTAAGGGGAGGAGGAACCATTATCAGAGTCACAGAGAGAAGATCAAAAAGAGCTACACAAAGCAGAGGGGCAGGCGCTTTCAGTCCGGAGGAATGAACTGTGAGCCAGCAGACTACCTTAACAACAGATTTCTAAGCCCCACACATCTGTTAATTACATCCCACCAAACTAACATTGCATCAGCATGTCTTGTTAATGCATTAGAAACCAGAGCTGCACCTTCAGGTTTTGAGGGTCTGTGATAAATTGAGCAAAGGAAAACCGAGCAGCTGTGCCAGGGGGACTCAGTAGGTGTCCCAGCTGCGGTGGCAAAATGGTCCGAGCGAGGGACTGAGCCACCAGTGCCACCTTTCCTCCCCCAGGACAGTGCTGGCGAGAAGCTGCTCGCAAAATCTGCTCAGCTCTGTTGCCCCAAACATCTTATATCTGCAGAGTTTCTGTGTACGTATGCGGCTAGTCCGCAAGGATGTCAGCCTTGCAATCAGTATGGTTTTCATCAACAGGAACAAAGACATGTGAACAGCTAGTGGCAAGCGGCCAAAACTTTCCCCCATCACATTTTTCACAGTCATTTTGAATATGACCTCAAGAAGACCTGTTTGTTTTGCCATAAAAGGCGAAGGGCCTAATCCCAGGCAGTTTTGTGCTGATGCTTCTAGTTTTGCAGGCATAAAAGCTTCTGCCTGAAGGCATTAGTAGAGTAAAGGGAGTCGAGATTGGTTATGTCCTGGTTCTTCACAGGATAAAAGGAAAAAATTACACATCGACCCAAGAAAGAGGTGTGGTACTTTACACATCAGCACTTGCTAATAAATGCTACCCAGGCTTAGATATTAGAAATGTGTGTGTTCGTGAGCGTGTCCGGTGACAAGGGAAATGCAGCGTAATTTATTAGTGGTGACTACAGTGCGACCCACTGCTCTTGCCACTGGAGAAAGTAAGAAATTAGTCCAGCCACAGTTCTTGCCACTTTACATGTGGGACGTGCTTGGGAACTCCCTCTCAGCTGGGAGGTAAGCATTGTTCCTGAAACAATGATGCTTAATAGCTAACACACAGTTCAGGACCAGTTAAATTCAGTAGACTAGGTCAACAGGCCCTGCCCTGCAGTCAGGAGACACTGGTCCTCAAAGGATGCCCTCTTAGCTCACAAGTGAGGATCATTGACATGCATTTTTGACAGCTCCATCCCTGACTCACTGAGTGTCCTGGTGAAATCTGCTTCACCTGGGTGTGTCGTGTTTTCTCTTCCCACTTTTTTTTCCCTGTTCAAAATGTAAGCTCTTTGAAGTTTACATCTAGCACAAGATGCGCCCGTGAGCTTCTGTGAGAGAAATAAGTAAAGCCTACAGTTCAGTGCCAATGAGAAGTCCCTCCCCTAAAGGGAAGTTGACACTGATATTGCAAGACTCATTTTTGTGAAGATGTCACAGGCTACATCGGCAAAATTTTGCTTCCCTAACTGATCATAGAATCATAGAATCACAGAACAGTTTGGGTTGGAAGAGACCTCAAAGATCATCTAGTTCCAACCCTCCTGCCATGGGCAGGGACACATCCCACTAGACCACATTTCATAAAGCCCCATCCACCCTGGCCTTGAACACTGCCAGGGATGGGGCATCTACAGCTTCTCTGGGGAACCTGTGCCAGTGCCTCATCACCCTCACAGGGAAGAATTTCTTCCTAATATCTAATCTACATCCACCCTCTTTCAGATTAAAACTTTACCCCTCGTCCTGGCATTACATGCCCTCATAAAAAGTCTCTCTTCAGCAATCCTGCAGGCCCCTTCAGGTACTGGAGGGCTGCTATAAGGTCTCCCTGGAGCCTTCTCCAGGCTGAACAAGCCCAACTGTCTCAGCCTGTCTTCACAGGAGAGGTCCTCCAGCCCTCTGATCATCTATACGGCCCTCCTCTGGACTCACACCAACAGGTCCATGTCCTTCCTTATTTTGAGGTCCTCAGAGCTGGACACAGTACTCCAGGTAGGATGTCATGAGAGCACAGAGGCAGAATACCCTCCCTCAGCCTCCAGGTCACACTGCTTTTGATGCAGCCCTGGATACGGTTGGCTTTCTCGGCTGCAAACACACATTGCTGGCTCATGTTGATCTCCTGATCCACCAGCACCCCCAAGTCCTTCTCCTCAGGGCTGCTCTCAATACATTCTCCTTCCAGCCTGTATTTGTGGCCTAGATTTCCTCTACCCATGTGCAGGGCCTTGCATTTGGCCTTGTTGAACTTCATGCAGTTTGCACAGGCCCACTTCTCATGTCTATCAAGGTCCCTCTGGAACTCTACAGATTATCTACACAAGGGGATAAAGTATATGCTACTTTGTATTCACACAGTGGTCTTACACATGGGATGGACAAGTCAAAGGCTTTCTGGTTTGGACTTATTTGAAAAACTTTTCTTACATTGTTGAGTTACTTTGGAAGATGAGCACCAAAAAACCAGAAAAAAGTCATGTAGAGAGTTGTAAAGAGGTCTTCAAAAGGAGAAAGTGCAAGTGAGGAAAGCCAGTATGCAGTGGCTGGTGTTGCAAAGCAAGCATACAGCAGTCCAACATATTGGGTACATCGTCCAGGAAAAGTTCATCCTTGTGAATGTATTTCCTCCTTCCAATGCCAAGACCAGGGAAAGTTGGAGTTACTGGTTGCAGAAATTCCAGTTGTATAAGATAGACCTTGATGGAGGCTTGTTTTAACTGGCACGCTCCCCATTTTGAAAGATGTTCCCCATGTTTGCTTTCATGGATTGCTATTAGGTTGTGCTAGTCCTGTCGTGATCTTTGTCCTTTGTATGATCCATGCTTCTATTTCTTAAATTTCTTTAAGGGTGCTTACTTTTCACCTGGACTGAAGGACTTTTTTAACAATTTGTTATAAAAGATACTTAAATAGGTGAAAATACATTATATAACTGTTATAGAAGGTATTTAAACAGGTGAAAAGATAATACACTGACAAAGCTAGAAACACTGTTGCTAAGCTGGAAAGATAATGCACATTGTTTTAGCACCCTTCAAGAAGTGTGTTTGTTTAGATAATCACTTATGCAGAAAATTAACTCACCCAGAATAATGCTGGACAAATAATATTCTGCTGTGTTATTTTATATTATAGCATATGTAATTTTTTTTTGAGGTCTTTGGAGTGATAAAGTTCCTGAAATACTCAATTTATCTTTATTTAACTCTGAAAGGGGTAAATGGAATGACCTGATTAAGACTGAGTCAGTTGCCCTGACTTTGACTGAAGGGAAACAGAGGACTACTGCTATAGGATTCTACTATGAGGAATTAAAGAAGTTTGATAAAAAATATGTCAAACAATTATTTATGAAAAATAGGCCAGAGGTAGCCAGTGTGATATTTTTAGGAATTTCCAAAGGTGATTGATAAAGGTAACTGCATAAATATAGCATATACTTCCACTTCCACAAAATACTTGATTTACCATACAGTTCCTAACAAAGAAGCTACAGGGATAGAAAACCCATAAGATACACATTGAAAGGGTGAAAACTGGTGAAATGTTCTCAAAATATAATAGAAGATAAATGGAGACTCATTGTGGAACAGGTGCTTTCCTAAAGATGTCTTGCAAAATTTTTCCACTTGTCCAGTCCTCAGGGACATTGGATTTGATGGATGGACCACACAGTGGATAAGGAATTGGCTGGATGGTTGCATTCAAAATGTTGAGGTCAACAACTCAATGTCTGTTCTTTGTCAGAGACATGGACAGTGGAATCGAGTGCACCCTCAGCAAGCTTACTGATGACACCAAGCTGTGTGGTGCGGTCAACACGTTGGAGGGAAGGGATGCCATCCAGAGGGACCTTGATGGGCTGAAGTGGTGGGCACGTGCAAACTGCATGAAGTTCAACAAGGCAAAATGCAAGGTCCTGCATGTGAGTCGGGGAAATCCCAAGCACAAGTACAGGCTGGGAGGAGAATGGATTGAGAGCAGCCCTGAGGAGAAGGACTTGGACATGCTGGTGGATGAGTAGCTCAACATGAGCCAGTAACGCATGGTTGCAGCCCAGAAAGCCAACTGTGTCCTGGGCTGCATCAAAAACAGAGTGACCAGCAGGTTGAGGGAGGTGATTCTCCCCTTCAAGGACATCCAGTGGTAGGACAATGGGTAATAGCCTAAGATGAAAGCTGGATGTAGATTAGATATGAAGAAGAAATTCTTTACTGTGAGGGTGGTGAGGCACTGGCACAGGTTGCCCAGAGAAGTTGTGGAGGCCCCATCCCTGGCAGTGTTCAAGGCCAGGTTGGATGGAGCTGTGGGCAAACTGGTCTAGTGTAGGGTGTCCCTGCCCATGGCAGGGGGTTTGGAACCAGATGGTCTTTGAGGTCCCTTCCAAGCCAAACCATTCTACGATTCTATGATTCTATGATGATAACTGAAAAAAACTGCCCTCCAAAACACTGCTCCTGGAAAGAGAAAACCTGCTGGTTTTTATAGCTATACTCAGGGTAAAGGTCCATCAAATTAAAAGCTGCTTTTCTGTCTTTCCCCATCCTCTTCTTTGCTTCATCTGATTCCTTGCCCTCTGAGTTGGAGTGAAACTGATCCTGCCTCTCCCAGGTCTGGAGCCTGGGCTTGGCCTGTCTGGTTGCTGTAACTGCTGCAGGAGGTGGCACCTTGGCCCACACAGAGGAACCCCATGGGCACATCAGCTGTGCCCCAGCACATCTCTCCTTTGGATGTGCAAGTTGCAGTTTGACAGACACAATTTGGACAACTCAGTGAGGGTGGGTTTCTATGTGTGATGCCACATCCAGATGCACAGGTCATTCTCACTGATGAATTTTAAGTCCCCACTCCAAAACGTGGATATACTTTGTGTTTGGTTTGAGGTTGTTTTTTTTTTCCTAAGAAAACAGCTGCCAGAAATGTATTTGTCTTTTCTCAGCCCTTCTGGCTGAAATTAACCCCTGCAAACATGTAGAAATCAGCCCAGAATAGACATGCAGAACAGAAAGTCCAAACAGTTCAGCTTGGGCCATCGTATAAATAACTGCAAAAAGGGACCTGTAAGGCAATCATCAGCAGAACAGTGCCCAGAACAGCCAGAGGACAGACAGGAACCCCGTAACCCCTGAAACGCCAGCACAACTCTGCAGCTTGCTGCAGCTGCACTGGTTTATAGACCGCAGTTACTCTAACCAATGAGGGCATTTTACTATATTACATTATATTTTATTATATTATATTAATTTTATTAGGGTTTGTTTGCCTGTTTAAAAGAACAAAGTCTCACAAGAGCCCCGGTCCCTTGCACAGAGAACCATATGAAAACCTCCTGATAAATAACAGTTGCTGAGAGCAATTGCTCAACCCACGTGCTGTCTTGTGCAGAAATGATTATCCACAGAAAGCTTTTAAGAAATCAGGAGAGTGCCTCAGAAAAAGCAGCAGGAGGGATGGAGGAGTGGGGGAAATGGTGTACGGAGGCTGGAAACTTCTGCCAAGCATTGCTGTGCAACTGCTCGCCTGAGTCAAGTGGTTTTTCTTTAAATATTTGCAGCATCAGGGCCCGGGTTGGTAACTTGAATATTAATACAGTACATCAGCACCTTCTAAATGGGCGCCTAAAAGCTGCAGGGCTCTTCCTGCCTGTGTGCCCTCTCCTTCCCTCTCCCAGGCGTCTCTGCTCCGTGCAGTGGTACCAGGTCAGTTAAGGGGGAGGGGAAGGCTCATCTGGAAAACTGCTGCATATTTATAATAAGACCATCTATTACACCAGTGCAGGGTGGAATTGAAAACATATGGTGCCCTGGGAGCGGCTGTTTCTTTTTTTAGGCCTCTTATGCCCTTCAGAAATGTCAAGATAGAGGAACGAAAATGTCAGAAAACTGCAATACGCTCACTCCAAAGGCCTCCCGTCGGTGACGTGTTTATGAAGCTGTTGGAAACGTAATTCACACTGAGCACAAAGAACGAGTTTTTAAAGACTCACGTTAACAGAGCAGTCTGCTAAAGCCAGTACTCCTGGTCTGCACCTTGGTGAGACCTTCTGCTGCTTGGACACAGGTCCCCACGCACCTCAGGAGAAAATCCCCACTCCTGTAGCAGCAGCTTGATGCCACTTGCTTGGAGGGATCTAGAGGAATATGCCCCAGGAGCTGGGCATCACCGTGGTGGTGAGCTGCTGCAGTGGATGGTGATGGAGCAGCTGGATGGGACTCTCCAGCAGAATTCATATGCAATTCTCCATGTTTAAACAATGATAAATGTGATCAAACAAACCAGTCACCTGGCAGTCTCTGCCCAAGCCATGCCAGCACTGGGACGGTGCTCTGGGACTGTTTCTGAGCATGCAGCCACATGGACCAGTCGCAGGTGTCTCAAAAGTCCTCCTAAAATTTTGTGGTTAGAGTTTTAGCCAGAGCTTCCTAAGGGCTGGTCACTTTCTACAGGCCCAAATGTTAGCGTCAGTGTGGTACAACAGAGGCACCGCAGGTCCCTCAGACTGTGTGAGGCCAAGCAGGAGAGGAGCAACAAAACCTTGTTCCCTCTCAGGACTATAGAGCCCACTTGCCTGCAGAATCTGTTGAGAAACTCATCAGGGGCCTGAAATCAGCCCAGAGGAGCTGCCAGGGAGCTGAATTGTCTCCAGTACAAGACAAACTAAAGCTACAGAGCTGCACTTGAAACTGATTGCAAATATGACCTGCTGCTGTCTCAGATGCAAAGCCCTGGCTGTGCTCCAGTGGCAGTGGCTTGGCCACCACGCTGGAGCTGAGGTGCATCAGAGGTCACCTCTGGGAATCTCTTCCCAGTTCCCTTCCAGCTTCATGGAGATCAAATCAGAGACCTGAAGTCATTGCTTGGTGGCTTTAAAATTCCCAGGCAAGCCTCAGAGGAAGAAACATAGGGCTCAGGATCATGGTGTCCTCCTAGCTTCAGGAGGATAGCAGCATGTGTCAGGGTGGCTGTGCTGGATGCCTGCAACACAGGGCAGCAGCAGCATCTCTTTTCCTTGCTTATGGCCAACGACACAGTCTGATTGTGAGAAGAGGAAGAGGCTTCCAGAAGGAGATTGGAAGAGAGGGTGGAAATATTTCAGTGAAGCTTTTCAGGGTTTTAAATAAATTAGACTTATCAAACATAGTGGTTTGGTTGGTTGGGTTTTCACAAAAATTTCTGGCAAGGACCACAGAGCTGTGACCATATTACAATTCGTGCTATCGGCTGTATTAGAAGAAAAGGATGTGGGAGGTCTTGGAATAGAGAAGGTCTGGGGGAAACAGATATGCCCTGTTTCTGGGCCCAGAGTCTGGGAAGTGAGGTGGAAAAGTGGTAAAGTGTAGACAGAATATAGCGGGTGGCAGTGTTGGACCATGTACAGAACAGGGCTGAGAGAGAAAAGAAACGATGAGTCAAGGAGGTTACCCCTTGAGCAAGGAGCTCAGCACCTCTGACACGCTGGCAGGATGGGCTCAGCAAGTCACCTCCTGTCTGCAGACATATGTGAGATAACTTACTTCTGCTTCAGTTCATCATGCTGGTGATAACAGCCCTCAGACAGGCACTTTCCCTGGGGCAAGTGGGTTCAGGTAGCTCATTTGCAGGTGAGTCTTGAGGCTGTGCCTCCAGTAGGGATGAAGCCACGGAGGTCCCACTCCAGACAAAGAGAAAAGAGACAGAAAATGTAATTTTGGAGCACAGGGTATGAAATACTGGACAAGAGCAGCCCCATGGGAGGGAATGACGGCTCAGGATAGTTTTGGTTCTGCCTCTAAACTCTAAACATTGCTCCTAGCTGCTCTCCTCCCTTCTGCATGCCCCTGCTAGCAAGGGGAAAGACCATGCTGAAAGTCATATGGCAGAAGAGGGTAATAAAAAAAACATCAGCGTATCCAAAGCAGGAAGCAGAGAACAAAAAATGGATAGAAACATGATATTGGAGAGAAAATAGGAAGGACTGCAAGAGCAAAAAGGGATATCACAAACCCCTGGAGAAGATTAGCATGTGAGAAATGGTACATAAAAATTCAAACAACCCACACTTCTGCATGCAGGAACAGTCTCTGCTGGTCTTTCACATGTTTGTGTCTCTTCTTCCATCCCAGAACCACTCTGCACATTTCCAAACGCAGAAATCCCTTCTGCTGGCTGTAGGTGGGGGTTAATAAGCTTGGCTTCCAGCACCTTGGGTTCCACTCCATTCTCTGAGAGGAGAGGAGGAAGGAGATGATAGACAGTAGCGGTTGGGACTGAAGAGGCTCATGTTGGAGATGAGGAATGACAAAGAAAGAGGAAGAGAACATGGAGAAGGAAATTGTTCAAAATCCAATCAGCTCTCAGGCATGCTTAGACCTATATGGACCTCTGTGGGTGCTAGGTATAAACTTGGATGTAAGAAATACCAATCAGAAATGCAGTGACCAATCTCCCTCTGTTCCGTGGCCCATGCAAAGGATGAAGCATCTCCTGTGCCTATAAAGCAGGTTGACCTGGACCTGCTGTCTTTGTGATCCCACCTCAGACATATAAGACAATAATTCATCTTCCCAATGTAACTCCAGGCTCCACCAGCAATCCCAGTCAGCTGTCATGAGGCTTCACCGGCATGGTTTCTGTGTATGAGGAAAATAAATTTCGCCCGTAGCTTGGGGATAGCATGGTTTGGAACAGGAGTGAGGAGGTGGAGGTCTTACTCTTTGCTTTGCTGCTGGTTTGTAGCCAGATGGCCATTGACCCTCTGAGAAACCCGCTCCCTTGCACTGAAGCCTCACCTGGGTGGGTTACATTGACAGGAAGCCCATGGCAAATCGTTCCAGGGTGAAATTTTGAAAATTGCTACAGAGAAGCAGGATTTTGCATTCCTCTTCAGAAGAGATTTCTGTTGTTGCAGTAAGACAACATCCCAGGCACCTCCCACCCTTCATTCTCAAAGGTTGGGGGCGTTCATCTGCTAGCTTGGGGACCAGATATATCACACGGAGCAATTCTGGGGGAGATGCAACAACCAGCTGTGGGTCTGCAGGCTGGAAGCACTCTCCCAGGGTGAGGAGGTTGCTGTCAGCCAGCTCTGGGGCACTGCTGAGGCAGCTCAACACTGAAAACCTTCCCTTGGTGTTGAGCAGCCTGGACAGGAACAGAGAGAAAAAGTCTTGCACATAAATCTGGAGCAAATCATCCCCAGGCAGCTCCCCCAGCATGGCAGTTACAATGAGAGAGACTTGCTCAGGTCTTCTTCAGGTGGGGGTAGATGTGCTCCTCCTGAATCAGGCTCATACTGCTTGTAGGGATGTCGTGGTTTGACCCCAGACATCAACTAAACACCATGCGGCCACTCACTCACTCACTTACTCACTCACCCCTGGTGGGATGAGGGAGAGAATCAAAAGAGTGGTGGGGTACGGAGCAAAAAAGGCCTTGGCTCTGTGTAAGCACTGCTCAGCAGTAACAAAAACATCCCTGTGTCATCAGCACTGTTTCCAGCACAAATCTAAAACCCAGCCCCATACTAGATACTATGAAGAAAATTAACTCCATCCCAGCCAAAACCAGTACAAGGGACTTCACAACATGTTCACAGCAGGTCTTAAATTACCTTGCCAGAGGTAAAGCCACCTGGGTATCTGAAGCCCTTGGGAAAATATGACCCTTGGCCTTTCTCTCTTAATTTCCCCTCTCTGCGTGCTGGAGATAACCATGCTTATCTGCCCTTGCCAAACGTGTTGAGATTTGCAGAAGAGAAGCACTGGGTACATGACTAACGTCGGCATCATCCTCATCATCCCTTTGTTGAACCCCATCAGGCTCAGGTTGCTGAGAGTCAACTTTGCACCATTTCAACTACCTACGCAGGGAAGAGTTGCGGCTGTTGCGGTGTCCCTAAGCTGCAGAGGTGCCACTAAAAAAACCTTATTCAGCAAGTTGTGCGAAGAAAAGTCCAAGCTACCAGCAGAAGTAGGTATGAACTGAGCACAGAAAGGAGGACAGGGAGAAGTTAATATTTCACAGGCGTGATCTACAGCCATGAAATGTGATCACTGCTGGGAAATGTGGGGTTATATTTTTTTCTAAATTAAAATAAAAACAAGACCAGAGCTCCAGCAAAATATGGAACCAGGGAGTTCTGTTTTAGCTTTGCAGCAAAGTTCAAGTTTGCCTTTAATACTAATTAAATCTTTTGCTATTGTACAAGAAGAAGTATCAGCAAAGAGACTGTCTCTGCCTCCAGAGCTTTTGATGTGGTTAGTTTCTGGAAAGGAGAATTTGAGACTCGGATTTTGCAGTGCTTCACTTCACTATCCTGGCCTGAAATAAATACGAAACCCCTTGCCAAGAAGTAATAAGAAGAAAAATATTTTTTGTGGGTTTCTGCCGCAAAGCTGAGATGGGGATAGATGGACTGATTTGAGACAGGTGATGAGTCTCCCGGGTGCAGGATGGGTGCAGGACCCAGCCACGACGGAGGACAGGGGAGTGGGTGTTGCCCTCATTAACTCAGAGCAGATGCCATCCAGAAGGAGGTAAAAAGGTGCTGGCGCTGACCCGGCAGAGTGCTTTTGCAACTTGCCTATTTAAATAAAACCATTTATTGGACGCAGTTCTCAGTTTGCTTTAACTAAAATGGAGACTGGAGGGAGGATAAAATTCAGAACAAGAAGGAGTTAATACATTTAAAGGGCCGAAACCTGCACCACCGGGATAAAAGCAAACGTAGCCAGTGACTTCACTGCAACTCAGCAGTAAATCCAGAGTCACTATTTTCCGTGGAGTGCAGATGTCTGAATACTATCCCTGGATGGGAATAAAAGGAAATGCTGTTTACTGTGAACAAAATGCATTACGAACAAACACCGACACACCCTAAACCAACTTTCTTTTGAAAGTAAGAGAGGCTTTCATTAAAAGCAAAATCTGTGAAAGGAGATTTACAAGATATGTGGGAACTTGCTTGAATGATTAAAAATTAATTATAGCAAGGGGGAGGATGTAGAAACATGTTATGTTAGGATGCCACTGCATGGCCCAGGCAAATCTATTTCTGAGATCGTAAATTCAGCCTCTTTTCTCCCCTACCCTTCCTTATATCTGGTTCTCCACCAGACTTGCTGGACGCTGGAGCAGATGCGCTTACACGTTTGAAAAGCAAAGGTGATCCAGCGGTGCAATGCTCCCGGTTAAAGCCGTGTCTCCTTGTCCCCCAGCTCATTCGCACTGTCACAGCGCGAAATGCTGAGCTTGCGGCGCTGAGGAGGAGGAAAAAAGCTCCCATCGATTTCTTGAAGCTTCTCAGCTTAGAAAAGACCTTACCGCTTGCCAAGTCCGCAGCCTCGCAGATGCCAAGCAAAGCCCCCAAGGAGGTGGTGGAAGCATTGCACAAACAGGCTGCTGGTGTCAGAGCGCCGGGACAGGCCATCAGCCCTGCTCTGCCCCCACCCCTGTGCCCGTCCTTCTGACTGCAAGCGGTCTTTGTCCAGGCACCTGTTTCCCACCTCCCACGGAGGTGGAGGGTGCCGGGGGCAGCCCTGTCCGTTCCTCTGTGAGCCGGCGCTCTCGGCAGCACCGCTTGTGAGGTGCCACGAGAGCCGTCCCTGCCACAGCAGGGTAAGGAGTGTCCCTGGGGGGGCAGACAGACATCAGCTGCTTGCGTCTCCTCTTGGGCTTCCCTTTAGTGTTGGTCTGCTGGTGTTTTGGTTTGCTCTGCTTGGGGGAAGCCGTACAAAGCTGTGGAGCAAAGAGGAAGCACGGCTGCTGACGTGATTAGGAGTTGAGGGAAACAGGGTTTGTTTTTCTTGTGTTTGCTTTGCCAGTGCTCTCTGAGGAGCAAAAACCCAGCAGCAGAGGCTTCTTCAGGGACTGCTGTGCTGAGTTGTCCCCATTTTGGGTATCCAGTGCGCAGGAAGCTTAGTGGCCTGCATGAGAAACGTCCTTCAACGGTCTCCATCCAGACAGTGAGCTGTAGCTTAGCGGACAGGGAAGCAGTTTAGCAAGAAGAGCAGCAGCAGCTCACACTGGAGAACGGTGTCCAGGCTGAGCTGCAGCTGTTGACACTGTTCTTGCTCTTTTAGCTCCCCACATGTAGCTGGTGACAATGACCATCGCTGGTCACCCAGTATCGGCAGATGCTGGTGGCTCTGGCGGACGTGCAGCACTTTGGAAATGAGACCAGAAGGCAGGAGCACGTGACAGCTAAAAGCATCTCCCTTCTCCCCACCACACCTTTTGGTTTTTTCCCCCCATTCATTTGTTTTGCCTTTTTTTCTTCCTTGGTCATGTACAAATAAATGTTTGTCCCATATAACCCCAGGACATCTTCCTTGACCTTGCCATTCCCAGAGGGAAAAACAATAAAAACCACTGAAAGCTAAAAATTGGTTTGATCCAAGGCCCTGGCCTCCAACTGCTCGAGAACAACAAACTGCTTTGTTGCTTGTGTGTGCTTAAGTGGTCTTATACCATTTTATCTTGCCCAGAGAGCTACTCAGACATAAACCAGTGGTGGAGAAGGGCTTGGTCTTTGGCCCATCCTCCTCTGACAGTCCCTTAGGTCTGTTAAAATACCATTTTCAAACAAGCTAGATATTTTCTCTTCTATCCTCTTCTATCTTATCTGGCCTTTATCATCTGCAATAACATCATCAGCCAGTGTCTGCAGCGATCACCGCAGTACACGTCTGAGGCTTAGCAGATGTACAGTAGAGCTGCAAGACTTTTCTCCTGCAATTTCTTTCCCATTAATTTCCAACCATTTCATTTTCTCCAGCCCCAGAGCTGTTTATCCTTGCTGCGAGCTCCTCAGCGGGCTGATTCACCCCTTGGGTTGCGCCAGCTCGTGTGAGGCCGCCCGGCGCTTGCCAGCTGGCAGCCCCTCCAGCAGCAGATGAGCTGGCCTGGAGAAGGACTGAGGTCAGCCTGGCTGGAAGAGCTGCTCAGTTACCATTTCTCCAGGGTTTTCTCCAGTTGTGGGGCTGGGTGAGAACTTAGAGAGAATTTAAAGTACCTCCACAAGAAATTCCAGGGAGGAACGATAGTTTGATGGGCAAAGCTCTAGCTTTGGATTTGGGAGAGCCAAACTGAACTCCTTCAAGCACGATATAGTCCCTCTGTGCTTCATTTCTTGCTCTTCTCTGGGGATAAAGCTACTCCAGGGAATGAGAGACAGTGCTTGACTTGGCACAGGGGCTGTGTAAGCCCCCAAAGACAGCTTAGCACTGGGCAAAGCCCTTGCATGTTGGAAAGGTCTGTAAGATGTGAATTTCATGCTGACTCCAGTTGCAAGGCTCCTGCTGACCTAGAGAAGGGGCAGCAATGGACCCATTTCTTTTTGCCTCTACACTCCTTCCAGGCCATCAGCCTGCCTTGTGCTCACCCTCCACTCCAATTTCAGGTGTTCACACTTCAATGTAGGTGGTAGGGATGAATTCAGGATCAAATACAACTTGCCATGGATTTTCTTATTGTTGTTTCTTTTTTGGAGACACAAATCTTTCCTGAAAGGAACTATAGGACAGTGAAAATCCTGTCACCCAGCATGTAGCATACTCAGCTGTTACAGAAGACAGAAAAAAAATCAGTTAGTGAAAGTACTTTGCTCCTGCCAAGGCATGGGAGTTGTCGTGGTTTTACCCCAGCCGTTGGCTGGGCACCACACAGCCGCTCGCTCAGTCCCCCTCAT
>VWZZ01008115.1:58174-77940 GCA_013399095.1 Psophia crepitans
ACCCAAACCACAGCCCCACACTGGCTGCTATGGAGAAAATTAACTCTCTCTCAACTGAAACCAGGACAGAGTGTGAATCCCTGAAGAAGTGGGTGAGGATGTAGTGACCCCATGGAGGAGATGTCCTCACCCTGCCCGTTCAGGGGAGCCTCCCTGCAGGGCTCTGTTAGGTGCTGGGAGCTCTCTTTGAGACTTTTTCCTCTTTTCTGAATGCTTTCTCTCCTACTACTGCCTGTATAACGCACCTTCTATACCTCTTGCTTTTTCTACTCATCCCGTTCCTCAACTTGCTAGCACCCAGCCAATGCCCCTTTGCAAAATACAGTCTCTCCTGTACTTGCAGTAAAGCCATCCTGAAGAGGAGACAGCAGAGATCACCTTCAAGGTCTTGGCTTTCACATGACAGTTCAATGGCAAGAGAGCCAGAGGCTGTATGAGGACTTGGAGAGAGGCAACTTGTTTTTCTCCTCCAGCATATGTCTGTGTGGGAAGGAGAACGCTGATCCACAAACAGTCTGCTCGCAGTTTTGTCTGCTCCAGGCAGAGATCACAGGCTGCAACAGGGACTTCTGGTCCAAACTGTGTCTGTGACGGGGCCGACACAGGCACTGTGGCAGACTCTGCCATCGTTTCATTCCCGGTGCATGTGGGACAGCGGCCAACCCCTCCTCAGATCTTGCTGGGGACTCCCACTCTCCTCCAAATATGCAGACCAGCATGACATCCCAACTCCTGCTCCCTCCCAAGGCCAGTGCGTTTGGCAGACCGAGCCTGGAGCCGCTGGGTTGCCAGAGGAGCAGAGCTGGGAGCGGTCCCCTGGGTTGCGGTAAATGTGATGGGTCCTTTCCCTCCTGGGGTCAGGGCATTGGTGCTGGGAACGGAAATGTGTGAGGTGTGAGGTGCACTTGGGACAGGGCTGGCAGGACCACCTCCCAGGGACTTAACAGCCTGGGTCAATGCCAAGTGTCCTTAGCCATGGAAAACACCCACTGGAGTCGTCGAGGGAAGTTCACTGACTCAGTGAGTGCAGCTGTGCCAGGCCGATATCGTCACTGAGACCCACATCTGTGCACCCATAGTCAAGTCATCTCTATTTTCTTCTTTATGTGATGATGTTCGTTTCATTTTCAGACAGGGGCTCAGTGACGTTTGCCTCCATCCCTTTTCAGGGAAGCCCCTCTTATTAAGCACCAGGCTAGCGCACTGTCTGGGAGCTGCATAACCCATTCTGCTGTAGGAAAACATATTTTATCTGCCTTGCTTTCCTTCAATTGGTCTTTCCTTACTTTCTTCTTATCTGACCTCCTCAATCCTATCTCAAAAGCATCCTGGCAGATAGCTCTTATTGCTGCTGGTACTAAAATCCATGTTGTAAAGACCTCCCCCTTTCCCTCAATAACATTGTCGCTCTTTTTCCTCCAGTTCTTGCCACATCCAGTATCTGCCCAGGCGGATGGTCAGGATACCCTGTTGTTCATAAGATTCAGCGTGTCATTTGTGGGTATGTCCTTCCTGGAAGTGTTCAAGGCCAGGCTGTATGGAGCCTCATCTAGAGGAAGATATCCCTGCCCATGGCAGGGGTGTTGGCATTAGATGATCCTTAAAGGTCTTTTCCAGCCCAAACCATTTTGTGACTCTATTATTTTGCATGATTTCAGTAGTGTTCTTGAAGGATATTTCAGTCTCGTGGTAGGATACCTCTGTTGGGTTTGACTGCACTTTAGATTTGCAACTCCCCTAAAAAAGGAGGCAAATAACTGCTTTTTTTTTTTGAAGCTCCTATCACATTCATTCATATTTGTGCAGAATATACACATGCAGTTAACAAGCAAAGGAATTAAAAGTTCCTGGATGAAACATTTCTTCTGAGTGCCCAAAGAAAGGGGTTTTTTCCTCTTCTATGGGAGATTTTTTTTTTTAGAGCATTTTGTTGGAAATGTTACTCTGGGCTTCCTTATCCTCAGGCTGAGCTATGTCTCTGCATGAGAGTGTCCATCAAGATCACCTCAAAAAATGCTACCTCTGAGTTTTTAGTCTACAGAAGAGAAATCTGGAGGGATCGCAGCCTCACATTGCAGCAGGGGTTGTACTGAAGCCTTTGCCACATCCACAGAGGACAAGACACGCAGTCACCTGATGAAATTACAGAGAAGTTTTAGTTTAGGAGTTAAGGGAAAACCCCATACTTTGTAATGGTGAAGATAAGCCTGGTAATAGATTGCCTGAGGAGGCTGAGGAATTTCCATCCTTAGAGGATGCGAACAGGTTGGGCAAACCCCTGCCAGGGACGGCTTGGGAGCAAGGCACGGCGATGCAGCAGCCAAACTCCCAAGGTCTGTTCCAGCCCTGTTTTTTAGTATTTTATTGTACAGCCTTCCTGGAGAGCTCTCAGGGCATGCTGGAAGGCCTGTGGGAGCTGACAGGCTTTCTCTTTTGGGGCAGGTCTCTCCAGCAGCGTGCTGAGTGGTGTATTTTTTAATACGCGTCTTTAAATGAGTTGAGTTTGCAGGCCAGACTCCCAGGGTACAAGTTTTTAAAATCTGAAATCCCTAATGAGATGAACTGTTATTTCTAGACTTAGGTAATAGACTGGCAGAACAACAGAGAGTTGCCTGGCACTGGAAAAACACTGGTGGCTGGGATAAATCATTTGTAACTGCTTTGTATTTATTTGTTGAATTCACTCCAACAACTGGGTTGGTGTGGAACTCTCAAACGCAGGCAGGACTGGAGAATTTTCTAGTACTTCTCCACTTTGTAGGTTTTCCATGTAGCTGAAGGATGTTCTGCAGATTACTCAAGGTGACCACACGTGCTGCGCTGTGGATGCAACCAACATGGCGCTAAGCATGTATGGACCAGGACTGCTTCTCATCACAGACAGCTTCACCTGAAGGGACAGTCCATGGGTAGTGCGGTGGCAGGGTGGGGAGCCCGGATGCCCACGCTCACTCTGGACAGCTATTTCTGCTGCATGCAGCAAATTTCTCTTGCTTCAGTTCCTTTGCTGGATGGCGATGCAAGCTTTCCAACATTGAGTAACACCAGAATACATCTTATCTAGGGGGCTCGTTCCAGTTAGAGATAATTTTCCTCAAGTATTCACACACACTCTGCTATACAGCTGGGATGTTTGGAGGGGGTGAAAAGAAAAGTGCACAAACAAGACTGAGTCAACATTTGTTTTTCTGAATGTTAATGAACGTCTGCAGGGCAATGCTCCTGCTCTGTGCTCTGCAGATCCTGCTCTGCTGAAGGAGTTCTCCTTTCCCTAGTTGCTATCATGAACAGCACCTCTAGCACTCGAGCTTGCCCTGAAGACCATCATCAAGGGCATCGAACTTCCCTGGTGGCATAAAGAAATCACAGGGAAAATTGTTGTAGGAATGCGGTACCTAAATAGCTTTGGGGACCAGCCTGAGTGAAGCTGATGGTTTCAGTTTAGTGAAGGCAGCACTGGGCTGGTGCTGTTAATTTTGAAGCATTGCATCGGCAATCCCTGGAAAAGCATTAGCATTCCTATTGTGAGTGACGTGTAAAAAATGTATATGATCAGCTGAAAGCTCTGGAGATAAAAAAATGCATGAACTTAAGGTGGAAAATATCATTCCTGTATTTGTTCTTGGGACTTTGAGATTTTACAGTGCAGGACATTTTTGAGCTTGCTTTGACAAGTTGGAAACTACAGTGTTTAGTAAGCAAAACCTGAGATCTTCATACATGAATAGAATAGAATAGAATAGAATAGAATAGAATAGAATAGAATAGAATAGAATAGAATCATTAAGGTTGGAAGTGACCTCAAGGATCATCTAGTCCAACCATCCCCCCACCACCTATTACCCACTAAACCACGTCCCTAAGTACCATATCTAACCTTTCCTTAAACACCCCCAGGGATGGTGACTCCACCACCTCCCTGGGCAACCCGTTCCAATGCCCGACCACCCTTTCCGAGAAGAATTTTCTCCTCATCTCCAACCTGAACCTTCCCTGGCGCAACTTGCAGCCATTTCCCCTTGTCCTGTCACTAGTTATCTGCGAGAAGAGGCCAACCCCCACATGCACTTGGATCCTACAGCCGTACCCTTGAGATCAGCATCTGCTACGGTGGGTCTTGCCGTGAAACCTGTCGCTGTGGCGTGTAGGCAACGAGGTGTTCCTCAGCCCGGACATTTCCAGGCTGACAGGATGCAGACGGCCACAGCCAGGCCTGGCTCATGCAGTGACCCATGGGCAGCACCATCCTGGGCTGCCTGGCCCACAGGGATGTGCCAGCCTTTAAACCACCTGACAACACAAACGCTGCGGATGCTGATGGCCATAGGTGGAATGTAATCAAATCCTTCAATTACACCTCGGTGATTTAATCAGTTCCTTGCCAAATGCTGGCTGGGCATCCCACGGTACTACACAAATACGGTAATCACTGCTGTGCGCCTTTTTGCAATAAAATACAATTTACCTGGATTAGAAAACACCATTCTGCCGTCAGCGGTCGGCAGCCCCCTGGATAGGCACCCACGCGGGTGAGGTGTCCCTGAGATTGCCACTGCTGTGCTTGAACAAAACTGTTTCTGTTCTGGAGTATTAAGTCATTTCATTCTTGTTTATGAGATTAGGAAGTGTTGGGAGCAGCTTTCTGGATAAAGCTCTGCCTGAACTGAGCCCTTATACATGAGACGATCTGATTTGAAGGGGGGGAAAAAAGGAACCATACAAATAGCCAACGCACAAAACCGAAAACAAGAGCTGACTAAGGCGGTTTTCGCTGCGCACAGCCCTGGAAACACAGATGTGTTTCAATGAGCACGATTTGAGAGGGGATGAACTCATCTGGAAGCCTTGTTTGTTCCTTTCTGCTCCTCCACCCACCGGCCACCCCCAGGAAAACAGCGGCTGCCGCCGCTCTGGCCCTGCAAGCGCTCCTTCCTAAACGCTCCCTTTCCTTTCTCCGTGCCCAGGGGCTGTCTACAAGGACACAAGCCTTTTGCTTTCTGCCTGAGCCTCCTAGGCTGGTGGGATGGGAATTCTGAAGTGCCACAACCCCAGCCAGCTCAAGTTGCTCCCAAGCAACCAGGAGACCTAAAGCTGGTCCTTGCTGTGGATCTCGTGTGGTTGATGCTGTCTGCAGAAAGTGGTAGGACCAGGTCCAGGAGGAAGGTTTTCTCCCCCCTTTCTCCACCTGCAGCCTCAGCTGAGTGGCATTTTGATGGGGATGCAGGGAGAGATGGCAAAGGGCACCGCCCTCTCCTCCAGCAGCTCAGGGACCTCGTCTGCCGAAATATCTTGAAAATCTTTCCTCGTCCATCAGATTCAGTTAGGGTGAACCAATATTCTGGATTTTTTGGTGCTGGGGGAGGAGAAGGACATAGATGGAGCCACAGGCAGCACGATGGCTTGTGCATCACTTCCTTAGGAAACCAGGCTAAAAATACAAAGCGGAGTAAACATGAAGTAAGAACTGTGACACACTGGGGAAGTAAGGACAGAATAGGAGAAGTACCTAAAATAAAAGCAATCTGGAAATAATTAGGGCAGAAGTGACAAGACTCAATACAGAAAGAAGTCCATTTCCTTTAAGCAGATGGAAACCTGGCACTGCATTGGGAAGGTACTCGCTGCTGCAGTCGGAGTGGGTACCGCAGACATGGCACACCGGCACTGTGAATCATGGGGACCTTGGATCACCTTGGGCTCTGCATGAGGAGGGATGGCCAAATACTGTCCTCCTTTCACCCTGCAGCTCATCTGTGAAATCAGGAGCTGCTGCATAAAAATCCTCCCGCTGCCAGTGTGGGGATGCCCAGGTCACCCTGTGGGAGGATCGCAGGCGGGGTTTGGTTTTACCGCTGAAAGCGTTTCATGCACACTGGCACTAAACAGAATACATTTTTATTTTTATTTCCTTCTACTGGGAACAGGCAAGAGTCATCCCACTCACTGAACCTGGAGAGTGGCCCGTTCACCACCCTTCTGTTACCTTCCCACAGGGTCAACAGCCCTCTTGGTGCAGCCAGACACGTGAGGACCAAGTAGGTCAGAAAAAGGGAAAAAACATCTAAATGCTCCTACGGATTTATTCATGACAATGGGTCTCATTATTACATTATCTCCCCAACTCCCCACCCTCCTCCTCCACAAAATGGGCAATTGCATCTCGGATCTTGACAATAATCACTCCACCATACTGACAAACACAGCAAAGAAGCAGGGTTTGTTAAGAGCTAAGAAAGCTTTGCAAACATTGCTGATTAGCCAGATCTCCCAGCTTGCCGGTGGAGGGCAAGTTCAGTTGGAGGTGATGGGGAAATATCCCAGGGGAAAAAAAAAAAAAAGAAAAAAAATAAGATTAGGCATTATAATAAGGTTTTTGTTGTTGTTGTGCTCTTGTTTGAGACACAGTGTCTCCGCTTGCCTTGACGGGATAATCTTCGCCAAGTATAATCTTCACATTTGCACAAAGGACTTTGACTTTACTTGTTTGAAACAGCAAATAGTGCAGACGTGCCCGGGGGGTGATGGAGGCCCTGTGCTGGGCTTCAGGCATGGGGGTCTGCTGACACGAGGCACACGCTTCTCCTGGGCAGGCAGCATCTCCTGCACTTCCAGCTGCTCCATGTCCTCATGCAGCACAACAAACTGATGCTTTTGCAAAACAATCCCTAAAACTGCCAGCAGCCACATGCAGGTCTGGCAGAGCTGCTGACGCCTCATCCCACCACAGTGCCTGGGGCCAGGCTCCCCAGGGACGCACCGGGGTACCACAGCCCCTTGCTCCACCAAAGAGCTTACATCTAAGGAGCTTACATCGCCGTGCGACGCTGCACCAGGAGCAGGGGTTTAGGTGAAAAAGCGGGCACTGTGTGGGGCCTAGAGACTTCCTGAGCTTCAGTGGGGTCATTTTGTTGCCGCTTTCCATTCAGTAGCTGTTATTTCCCCATCCCATCCATTGCACCCTAATTTTTTAACACCCCACTGCATTTCTCTGACTTCTGCTCCCTTGATCCACCCTGTCCCCTCACACCTGGTGCCTGGGACTTCTGGAAGTGCTCTGCCCTGTGCTGCAAAAATAGCTAAAACCAGTAAATGTGGGCAGAGACCTCATCCACAGCTCCCTGGACCCTGACAGCTGATGGCTACAGGAGGATTTAATTTCTTGAATAAGTGACACAACTTCCCTTGGCCATATGATAGCCACTCCTGTCACCTCCTGCCACCTCATGCCACCTCCTCTGGGCAGCCCTGCCTGCCAGCAGAGCAGATTTGCTTGTGCCCCATGCAGCATCTCCTCTTTGGTAAGCAACAGGACAAAAATGGGGGGAATCACCAAGCTTATGGTGCTTGGACACTTCGCAATGCTGGATGCTTCATAAACCCCTTACAGGGCTATGGGGGAGAGTCTGTTTCTTTGTGAATGGGGTATCTGTTGTTATCGGTATCTCTTCAAACCACAAATCCATCCTAAAGTGTATTCCACCCTAGGATGCCAGTACAAATGAATTAGGAAAGGGCTGGTTTCCAGATGACCTGATAATGACTGTCCTTTCAGAAACAATGAAGAAAAGGTAGAATTTTTCACTGATGGACAAGTCAGTAAAACTTTCTCTCAGGAAGTATGTTGTGAAATAAGGGTTTATGATGAGATATCACCCCCTTTTTTTAATCAAATTTATTTTCCAAAGGAAATTCAGGTTTTCAGATAAACAGAAGCTTTCACAGAAAGTGCCTGCTTAAAAATTGTACTTTTTTTTCCTTAAAAACCCAGTGTCTTAGAAGAAAAATATTCTGATAAAAAGCCTAATGATTTCAGTTCGGAAATGATGACTTGATACATTAGAATTGTTTCAATTTGACTGCCAAATGGCCCTTGGTTTTCTCTATAGCCTGAACTTCCAAGAAGGACTTTGAGTGTATGTTGTGGTGCAGTGATAGGAAAAACTCGTGCCTCCCAGGCAATGTAGCCCAAGGGAGGCAACTGAGAAAACAGTAAGAGCTTGAGGCATCTGATTTCCCAGTGATCTAAAAACTTTTAGTTTTCACCCACAAATTCCACTCATCAATTTTTTTTTTAATTTTCTCCCTATTTTTGTCTTCTCCCAGATTTCCAGGGACCTAAATCATTTAGTGGAAATGAGCCTAAGTCAGTAACACCCAGGATATGTTAGTCTCCATTTGTTCAGAAGCACGAGCAGAATGAGATGTTGGTCTTATTTTCTTGCGCCATCACGGTGCACATAGGAATAGCTGTGCTAGTTTAGGCCACAGGTTTCATTGTTCCATCTCCAGCCATTTTCTGGTGCTTCACAGCAGAATCCATCTTTTTTGAACAACAACAAACAGCACTGTCTTACTCTGGCTAGTGAATGTTGCCTCTTCTTCACCAGAACTTTGAAGACAAACCTGACTTGCTTGCCCTGTTCCAATTTTCTGCCTCAGGCTGCCACTATTAGTGGTTATCAGAGGCAGGACAGGAGGAGGGCTGGATCTCCCCCCTGCCCTGGCCATGCCATTACTACACCCTTGTTCTCCACCACCGGTGAGACGCACTGGCTCATGTCCCGTGGGGAGCTCGATCCCACCAAACGATGTTGTGATCTTGTGAACATCACCATGACTGTGTCCCCAGCCACGGACAGCAGCTGATGGCAATTTTCAGTGGCCTCATTCATTGTTCCACAGAACAACAGCTTCCCAGACTGCTGTCGAATGACTGAACGATAAAAGAGGAAAGTTGCTGAAGATGTGCTACCACCTTCCCAAATTATTTTCAAGCAAGGTGTGCTGTCCTAAGGAAGTAGGGAGGAAGCGGGTAGTGTGCCTGGCGAAGCAGCCCTTGAGTTGCTTTATCTTGGCCTCCACTGAACATTATAATTTCTGGGGCTTCCAGGGAAGGTGCAGATCTGGAGCTCGGAGCTGATGGGACCCAGCTGGCTCTCCTCAAGAGGTTCATTTGCATCCCCTCCAATTCAATGCACACTTGCATCTCTGCTGGACCACAAGTACATGTAAAGAGTGACAATTCCACATGCCTGAGGGGTTCATAAGAGCATTTTAGGGGAGAAATACCCTACTGGCCAGCCACCTACCCTGTTGCACAGACAAAAGACTGAAGCAGGGAGATATAGGCGCAATCCTGCTTCTTCTCAAATGGCTGTGATGGTCAAAATAGCCCCTTCTTCTACCATGAAGAAGTTTATATCTCTAAATTTGGACAGTGGTGGGGAGACTGAGGAGAGAGCAGCTGTGCTACTACTGAGCACTCCCACAGAGTGGGGCAGGAGGCACATGAGGAGGGGATTGGATGAAGGACAGATTTAGTTTTTTTCCAGCCCATGTGCCGGTGTGCTTTGTTTCAGAGCTCTGCCTGGTGAAAAGGCTGATGTCCTGCAAGGGGCTGTGGTGACAGCCCCAATTCCCAAAGCAGGATGGGTGCAGGACTGGGCAGTTGCTGGCCCATGGTGGCAAAGTGATGAAGGAGTCCCAGAAACTGAGAGCATTTGGGAGGTCTCTGAGTGGTCCTAAATCTCTCTGATGGACCCAAGATTGTCATGAGACCACCCTGTCCCAAAGCACTAAATTCGTTTGAGAGAGAACATCAAAAAGGGATCTAGTTTTCTCCGATGTGTTGAAGGTTTTGATGCTGCAGTGGTCGCTGCTATTCAGCCGAACAGAAACGTCACGTTTTCTGTGCTTCCCTGCTTGTCTCTGTCCTCCACCAGGTCCTGGCACATGCACTGACCCTATGAGGATGGGCACATGCTCATTTTCCATACAGCACCCAACACGAGAGGATTCATGCCTGTGACCAAACGGTCTGGAAAAAATTACTGTCACATCTGCTGCAGAGTGGAGGTGACAAGAATTTTATTTCAGGACTTTAAACATAATGCTGCCCACAACATTAAGAATGCAGAAGACTGTTTTATGAATTTATCTTCTACTCCTTCTAAAAAAGCCCTTGTACACATCATATTCTCCCTTGAAACAAATGGTCAGCAGCAATAAGATTTTTTACTGAAGCAGCAAAACTCCACACAAGGTCAGAACAATATCTGTGTTATTTACTCCAGCGTAAGTTATGATCTGCCTACTGCGTACAACTTTTTCTGTGTTAGCCATTGATGCAAATCAAAAGCCTTTATTGTCCTTTTGCTGATTTTGTGGTTCACTCACTCATTACACTGGGATTCATTTATTCTCTTTTATACATGTGTATATCTCGTTGTCACAAAAGAACCCGTTTTAGAGTGAAAGATCTGACACCGTTTGCAGCTGAGGGCTCTGCTCTGTGCAGTCCTGCTCCTGTACTGTGCAGTAAGCGTATTTCAGTGGAAAATAGATGACTCCATCACACCCATGAAATGGAAGTAGCATGTCTGGGAGGATTATTAGTCCGTAAGTTTTAAAAAACATCTAATCCACAGACTGAAAGCTGGGGAGAGGGAACAGCAGGACCTCAGCAGGCACAGGGAGGATGGTGGGAACAAGAGAGGCTGAAGAAAAGCCCCATCAGAGACACAAGTCATGGTATGTCCGAGCCTGGGTGCTGGTGATCACTGTGCTACAGCTGATGGAGATACCATCACACGTAATATCTCCAGGCATCGTTCCCACACAGCCTCGTGCTGGTCCAACGCTGGCAAAGCTCCCTTGCACAGAGCAGGGTGCCATTCAGCAGCTCCTTCGATGTCCTATAGCCATGTAGTTGTAGTTACTTTGGTTCCAGACCCCTCCTTAGGTACATGGATTCCCCATTGTTTTTAACCTCTTTTCTTTGGTTCATATCTCTGTTTCCACCCAGGAGCTCCTGGGCAGCCGCAGGGAGGAGCAGGGAGGCAGTGGGACCTCTGGAGCAGATGGTGCCGACACAGGGACAGGGTGGGAGGCACAGCGCTGAGCCCAGTAGCCTCTGCCCGGGTACAGGCAGTAGGGGAAACAGCTCTTGGGACATCTCTGCTGACAGGGTGATACAGCACACGGACCACTGTTGCTTCTGACATCAATGTCTTAAGAGGGAAATTTCCCAAGGCATGATGGTGATGGGGCTGCCTAATTCCCACTGGAAGTAAACTGATCCTTCAGGCAGTTTCCTGAGAGAGTTTTTAAGTGTGGGGGGTTAATTTCCTAATTAAGTAATTTTCTATTACACTATCTCAGTGAGACTCTGGCCACGGACTCAAAGTGAAGGCAGCTCACACTCAGTAGGGTGAGCTGATGTAAATCCGTGCCTTGGTTCCATACGCCCCAGCCTGCCTCAGACCTCTCGCACCTTGAACAAATTGAAGGACAGGATGTTTTATGTGCAGCACGACTCAGTACGGCAGGTCTGTCTCACAGAAACCTCGTCAGAGCAGTCCAGAGCACCTATATTGCTAAAGAGCAGAAGAAGCAGTGGTTTTACATCATCAAAGCACTAAGGGGCATCATCCGAAGGTGTTTATCAGCCTAACTTACCCTGCAGAGAGTCCTTTTAATTTACCGTTCCCTCACCCCCAAACACAGACCCTCTGACTTTCTCCTCCAGCATGTATCTTGACAATACAGGCTGCACCACGTAAGTAAAACTGCTTTTTGCCCATTATTCAGGTCAAACAGCCTAAAAATCCATCAAATGTCCTAAGTGTTTATCTGCATTTTCACCGGAACACAAAAAGTATTTCCCACTAGTAACAATCAGCTTCCAATTGTCTGGTAACAGCGTAGTTACGGACAGAGACTTTTGGAAACTATTAGAGAGATAAATACTACAAGGATAGGTGGTGGTACGTGAAATTTTAACTTCTTACATATAAATCGAAGAACAAATGCTACCAGTAATAGTGGCACCTGCGTGTTCCTGGCAGTGAGAGCCAGCAGGGATTTTTTAATGACATAATGATTGCATCAAGTAAAGGCAATGCTACTTTAGCCTTTTTCTTGCTAAATAATCACAGTCTATAAATGCATCCTTGGATAGAATAAAAAAATAGTTATTGTTTGAACAACATGTGAAAGTAAATAAAAATAAAGGTAACAGAAACCTTGCAATTTAAATAGGGCAAATTAATTTCAAAGGGAACTAATGAAGTAAGTTCAAGGACTTGAAAATCACTGAAGCCTGAAATTTCTTTACATAAAAGGTGTGTATTGGGTTTGGCAAGGTTTTAGTAGTGGGGGGGTTACAGGGGAAGCTTCTTCTGTGAGAAGCTGCTAGAAGCTTCCACCATGTCCGACAGAGCCAATGCCAGCCAGCTCCAAGATGGACCCACCACTGGCTAAGGCCGAGGCCATCAGCGATGGTGGTAGTGCCTCTGGGGTAACAGAGTTCAGAGGGGAAAAAAAAAGAGAAAAAAACAGCAGCAATTGCAGCTACTGAGAGGAGTGAGAAGATGTGATAGGAACACTGACCAAGGTCAGTGCAGAAAGAGGGGCTGGAGGTCCTCCAGGTGCCGAAGCAGAGATTCCCCTGCAGCCTGTGGGGAAGACCATGGTGAGGAAGGCTGTCCACCTGCAGCCCATGGAGGATGATGGTGGAGCAGATATCCACCTGCAACCTGTGGAGCACCCCATGCCAGAGCAGATGGATGCCTGAAGAAGACTGTGACCCTATGGGAAGCCCACGCTGGAGCAGGCTCCTGGCAGGACCTGTAGTCTTGTGGAGAGAGGAGTCCACACCAGAGCAGGTTTGCTGGCAGGACTTGTGACCCTGTGGGGGACTCACACTGGAGCAGTTGGTGAAGAACTGCAGCCCATGGGAAGGACTCATGTTGGAGCAACTCATGGAGGACTGTCCCCCATGGAAGGAACCCCAGGCTGGAGCAGGGGCAGAGTGTGAGGAGTCCTCCCCCTGAGGAGAAAGGAGCGGCAGAGACAACGTGTGATGAACTGACCACAACCCCCATTCCCCGTCCCCCTGTGCTGCTGGGGGGAGGAGGGAGAGAAATGGGGAGTGAAGTTGAGCCTGGGAAGGAGGGAGGGGTGGGGGGAGCTGTTTTAAGATTTGCTCTTATTTCTCATTACTTGACTCTGATTTGATTGGCTATAAATTAAATCAATTCCCCTGAGTTAAGTCTGGTTTGCCCATGACAGTGACTGGTGAGTGATCTCTCCCTGTCCTCATCCCGACCCAGGACCCTTTCGTTATATTTTCTCTCCCTGCCCAGCTGAGGAGGGCAGTGACAGGGTGGCTTTGGGGGCACCTGGCCCCCAGCCTGGGTCAGCCCACCACAAGGTGCAAGACGTTTCACTGGAGCACAGAAAATGGGTATTACATACAGAAAGGATAAAGGCAAAGTTACAAGAAATGAAGTTAATACAGACCTTGCAGAGGTCATTAAAAAAACCAGACAGATTCTTCAAACGAAAAGACAATCGAAAGAAATGAACCTGTGTGCAAGGAATATTGAAGGCAATATGGATACAGAATGAAATTAATCCTGTGGTGTAGTTTTCAAAAAGGATAATATTTAATATAGGAGGAAAAGAAAGGTAGCACAGGAGTGTAAGACAGAAATAATCACAACTGATCTAGAAAACAGCTTTAAAAACCTACTAGGTACTCGACACCTATGGTGCGTTCCCTATATCTAAAGGCAGGAAGAGCCAGCATGCGAAACTGCAGGGGCAGAGAAAAGGATCCTCGTAAATTAGTCAGGCTGGCAGTAAAAGCAAGCGCAGTATCTGTACTCAGGAGGGAAAGGCAAAGTAATAAAGGCAACTGCAATCTGCTTGCTTCACAGCGGTAGTATATGAGGCAGGAGAGTAAACTGCATGGAAAGAATCACTAAAAATGGAGACATAGATGGGAAATGGATTTAAAAGCATTAAAATCTGTGAAAGTCATGCCAGATAAATTTGTTATATTTCTCTGATGCAACAATTTTCTATACGGGGATCTGCAGCAGGTCTGCTATTTGGTATGATGCCACAAGAGAATCCATTATTTGAAACAGGGAAAATGGGGATTAGGCAAAGAATGCCAACATAGGGAGGGAGCTGGTGAAAGAGGAGATGGCAGAGAGTAGCCCTGTAGGAAGCAACATCTGCAGGGAGGAAGGTCATTAGGAGAGATTCCCATAGAGGAGCCTTTGAACTGTTCTCAACAAATATTTCATTAATAATCTTAAAGAAGTGAAGGGAAGTCTGATATCGCAGTGTCAGAAGGGAGTGTTGGTCAATAGGAGCTGAGTATGATTCAGGAACGTTAAAACCAACATGAGGAAAGGAGTAAGAGAGGCAGAAATGTGATTATACAGAATTCAAGGTCCTGCACTTGAAGGAAGGAAGGATCTTTGCAGTCTTCTACAAATACCTCCGAATTAGCTGAAAAACATATAGTAGGAGAAAAGTATGGATGTACTAATGAACTGGAAGACGTCATAAACAGAACAAATAAAATAAGACTAGGATGTGACTGCTAAGGTACTTCAAGTAGAAAAGGAGAGGTATCCATACCATCTGGGAAACAACGCAGACTTCTGGCAAATCATGTTCAAGAAAATGAAATTAAATATATGGAGGTGGAAAGGAAGGCTGCAGGGAAGCAGAAGAGAATGGAGACCCTTTTTTGTGAGATGAGATCAAAAATGAAACCTTATTCAGCCTCAGTAGCAGTACGAAAGCTTTCTATAGATTCACTTGAGGTAAACATGGGATGGGGGGCAAAAAGATCTACTGTGTTTAAAGGAGAACATTGGCATAAGAACAAATGGGAACAAACTAACCACAGGGCTGGAAATGAGGTTTCTTCTCAGAGGCATGAAGTTTTGGAAGAGCCTTCCAGGAGGAGGGCTGAGTTCAAAGACACAACTGCTTTCAAGATGGAGTTAGTCCAGTCTCTGAAAGGGTTTATATGACGTGGCTGCTCCTGATAGCAGGGGGAAGCCGGGGGTTAGATTTGGCGAGCCAGAAACCCTACGCTGCTACTGCAGAACGTGTCGGCAACACAACGGTTAGGGCAACACCAGCTCTGTTCCAGCAAAGTGTAGCTGTGCCCCCATAGCAATGGGGCGCGCCGGTAAAGGGCTTTACTCAGTGTGTGTGTCAACACAGTAAATGTGTTCCTCTGCGTTTGTCTGCCATCTCTGATCCTGACCAGCAGGGAGATTTTAACTTTAGGTTTCTTGCAAAAAGCTTCTTGTAAAAATTGATTCCAAATAACTGCCAAAGTGTTGCAAAAAGCTTTGTCAAGAGCTGGCTGAGTGTTTTTTCCCCAAAAATGCAGGTCACCAAAAATGTCATAGTAAAGGTGAGACAAAAGAAGTATAATTAGATATAAGAAAGGATTGCAAGCGTTACTGATACAGATTTATCTGGGCAGGTGGATTACAACATAGGCATTTTACAGCTGGAAAAATTAATTCTGCAGGCTGGTGGGCCTTGTTCACAGTGATAGTGATGGGACTTTATAAATAGAGGCTCTCGGCATGGCACTCCACTTGGCATGACCCTACTAAGAGAACTACCACGGAGAGCAGTTCATACAAGAAACAGCTCTGCTAGTTCTGCTGTATTCCACTTGGGAATACAATTTAAAGCACTGACCATGTGTAACAGCAAGGTTTCATTCAGATTAAAGACACGCAAGTGAAACCCAAGTTAATGCCTACATCTTGTCAGCTGAGCAGCTCTCCAGACCCTACTGAGGTCACCAGTTCAGTTACCTCTTGGCTTGGGAATCTGTTTGCTGCCCACATGCTGGTGGCACGCACCTGCTGGGATACCCAAGTGTAGCTGAGGCATCACACAGTACCAGAAAACATGGGCAAGCAGAGACCTAATGGAAGAGTTTTGCTATCTGGAGTAGCTTCTAGTGGTTGGGTGGGATGCAGCTACTTAGAGCACCTCAGTTGTCTGTGTGTGGGCCACTGAGTTAAATTCTCATCTCCACCAACTACAACAGGATCTTAGAGACCCACCTGGTATATTGGTACCTTCAGTTAGAAGGGGTTTAACTGTCTTCACCTAAATTGAGTTGTCCAATAATCTGGATCTGACACCTACCCAAAATGTCACTGTGCAGAGCAGAGGAAGACAGATACTCGCCCACGGGCTTTGGAGAGAGAAATAAAGCTTTTTAAAGTGTCTCTGGCCAGAAGATGACTCAATAAAGAGGGTCAGTCTGTTAAGATAGGTTTGGTAATATTCAGATGGATTGAGCCTACAGATTAAAGAGGTTTAAATGCAAACAGAAGTCAAAATTATGATATTCCCAGCAATCAGTTTTTGCCACACTTAACTCAGTGGTCCCAGGTCTTACAATTTTATCATGATTATTGCTGAATTCCAGTTTCACAAGTCCCAGCTCCCTGAGTCTTGGGAATCAGCTCCTGAGACCGTCAGCTTCTGTTTTTAACAGTTACGGGGGAAAAGCTTGAAAGTGTGACTTGAGCATATGCCAAAGATTTAGAAACAAAAAGTAAATAAAATGAATGCCAAATTTTAATGCTTGTTTTTATAAAAACCCTAAAACACTCTCTATTTTAAAGTGAATCTCATGACTTTGGAGCGCTGGCTCATTATTCCTGAAAGCTTGATATTGGCAACACTGTTAACTCAGACGGTCTTTCAAGAGGATTTGCAGAAATAGACTGAAAGAGCTGCAGTGTTCTGGAATAATGGGTCCCCCAGGAAAACCCAAGGAATGCTCATGCTCTGTAGAAAAGCTGGTAAATGGATAATGCTTGATCTCCTCCTTCACAGATTAAAATAACAGAGGAGGGACAACAGACGCTGTCAGGAAGAAGATGTGCCCGGACATGTGAGATGCTGAGTGCAAGTAAGCAGGGTAGCTGTCTTTGGAGCAGTTCAGCGTACTGATACCACGCAAGCAGAGAGGCAGCACTGATGGTCGCTGGTCTCCCAAAGGATCAGGCATTGGAGGAGAGGTGTGTGGAGCTGGGATGCAGGCAGGAAGCCTTTGGCAATGGAGCACCCTTCCTTTTAACCCGCAAGCCTGGGTTTGGCGTGTTCAGAGGTGAGACAGAGACCACCAGATGTGTAGGAAGTTGTGTTCCTATCAGTATCCAGTGCCCCGTTCCTTTGCCAGGCAGCTCTCTGGATCTCAAGGTGCTGATGAAAACTATATGCCTTCAGAAGGGATTTCTGTCTCGGGCATGTTATCACAAGAACTCCACAGAGACTGTACAAACCTCTGAAGCAAATTCTTTTTCAGCAGAGAAGATTGTGCTAAGACCTGTCATGGACTGAGGGACATATTCAGCTCTTTGGGTCACATGGAGCCACAGCACTTGGCCAAGGAATGCCCTCCTTCTCAGGGCTCCTTTTAAGCCTAATGCCCCTTGATGTAGCTTGTCCCTACCAACCACTTTCTTCTGCTCTGAAAGCCCACAATACCAGATGCTGCTTGTCATCTGCCAACCAGCTGCAGAACATATGGAGCCACAGAGCAAGAGAGAGGTTCCAGCCCTGCGCTGCAAATGCAGGAGACACAGCCCCTCTGAGACAGACAGCGTGGAGGGAGACAACTGTACCAGCCTGGCACCGAGTGCGTGACGTTGGGGTCATTGAAGGGTAGGAAGCTGGACGTTCTCTCTGGACCTGGAGCTGAATACTGCCAGTGAAAACGGGGAGAGGATCAGGAGCCCATCTCACACCCACACAAGCATCCTGGGTTGCTTACCATGGATCAGATGGGGAAAAGGGCTTGGTTTTGTTGCTTGGAGCAGTCAAGTTTCGGCACATAGCAATAAGCCTTCTCAACATGCCTGTGCAGAGGATGAACCTGACACTTCTGAGCTTGTAGCTGTGCACTAAATGGAAAACAGAGACTGGGGGAGGGGTTTTTTTTCCCACCCCTGGTTTTGTGGGGGAGAAAACTATAAAATTGTGCTCAAAAGCAGTTTTGTGCCTGCAAATAGGATTTATTTTTATGAGATTTATTTTTAATTCCATCCAGATGTTTATTTATAAAATAATTTAGGACTTATATCCAAACAGACATCAAAGAAACCTTCTGGGAGTAGCACTGTCAGTAGCGAAGAGTTTTAATGATCCACGAGGCGAGTGAATGGGTTTGAGGAGTGTCAGAGTGCCTCGGGGAAGCACGTGCATGGATCCAATTAGGAACCCATTCCGGGGTCACTCAGACATGGCAGGAAAGATGCCTCCTTTGGGAGCAGGATGACAACCGGGACGCACAGTGTGATGTGGGGTACTGCAGAGCACACACACTTTCCCAAAGACAGTACCAGGAGAACTTCTGTCTTAAAGATTGCCACGTAATTTACCCACCGTGGCGGTTGCCCTGGGTCATTTCCAACCCTCAGAGTCTGGGCAGGGCACACAGGCTGCAGCTGTTGTCCCGTGAGGGTGAAGTACCTGTTCTGGTTTCCCGGACCTGGGGAGTGTGCTGCTGCCGGACCCCTCACGTCAATGCAGAGCCAGGGCTGTGTCCTGCTGGGGGCAGCTGGAAGGGGATGGATACTCCCAAGTCTTTCCCATGGTCTCCTTAATTCCCTTTCATGCAACCTGTAAGTCCCACCTCTCCTCACAGGAGGTGATTGCTGCTGCTGTCCCCTAGCCTGAAGATAGATGGGCAAATCCTATTATCCCTGTTAAAATTTAACAGGACAAGTACTGATGTGCCACCTTAGTATCTGTTCAATTCACCCCCACACAAAAATGCGCAATGGTTCGCTTGCTGGTTTTTTTGTTTCATGCTTTTGTTCTGTTTTCCATTTTTAATGTTTAGTTTAACATTGGTTTAACTTTGTGCCTTTCTAAAATTGGTTTCTATCAAGTGGTACACAGGTCTTTGTATCCTCACTAAGTTCTGGTCAGTCAACATAAACTAAGTCTTAGTTGCACACAGTGTCTGCTTCAGTTTAACAACAAACAATTTAAAACATCCTTTATCAAATTTGTGTGAATTAGCTTGTAAGTGTTTATTTTATTGACAAACAATTATAGAATCATTTAGGTTGGAAAAGACCTTTAAGATGATCAAGCGCAACCATTAACCCAGCGCGGCAAAGTCCACCACTAAACCATGTCCCTCAGCACCACATCTACACATCTTTTAAATACCTCCAGGGATGGCAGCTGGGCAGCCTGTTACAATGCTCGATAACCCTTTCTGTGAAGAAATTTTTCCTAATAGTCAATCAAAACCTCCCCTGGGGCAACTTGAGGCCATTTCCTCTTGTCCTGTTTCTTGGGAGGAGATACCAACACCCATCTCACTACAAACTCCTTTCAGGTAGTTGTAGGGATTGATAAGGTCTCCCCTGAGCCTCCTCTTCTCCAGACTAAACAAGCCCAGTTCCTTCAGCTGCTCCTCATAAGACCTGTGCTCCAGCCCCTTCACCAGTTTCGTTGCCCTTCTCTGGACACGCTCCAGGGCCTCGATGTCTTTCTTGTGGTGAGGGGCCCAAAACTGGACACAGTACTCGAGGTGCGGCCTCACCAGGGCTGAGTACAGGGGGACGATCACCTCCCTGCTCCTGCTGGCCACACTATTCCTGATACAGGCCAGGATGCCGTTGGCCTTCTTGGCCACCTGGGCACACTGCCGGCTCACATTCAGCCGGCTGTCAACCAACACCCCCAGGTCCTTTTCCTCCAGGCAGCTTTCTAGCCACCCTGCCCCAAGCCTGTGAGTCACCTGCTGTCGTTGTGATCCAAGTGCAGGACCCGGCACTGAGCTTTGTTGAAGCTCGTAAAATTGGCTTTGACCCATCAATCCAGCCTGTCCAGATCCCTCTGTAGAGCCTTCCTACCCTCAAGCAGAGAGAAAAAGGATAAAGAGAACTGGCTCCAGTACT
>VWZZ01008117.1:0-126619 GCA_013399095.1 Psophia crepitans
CATACACATCTGTGAATCTGTCAATCCCAGCAGATTTCTTTCTTTCCAAATCTGAGTCCCTTATAGAAGAAAGAGGAGAACCTTGATACCTCTAAGAATATCTCTTCAGCGAGGGAGTGAAGTCAAAATGTGTGCATCAGAGCTGAGAGTCATATAACCAAGTCTTACATATTTGGTAGATTGATAGAGTTCTTAGTGGGCAGACAGCCATCCTGTATCCAGAGATATTTTGAGATCTGTAGGTACAAGGATAACTACTAAACATTACTAAAGTGACATAGTATTTGTCTTAAGACTTCAGTGTTGGAAAGGCATTTGGTAATATCAGCGCTAGAAGTGATTGCTCCCTACACCTCCATTTTCCAGAAGAAACTAGTTCTGCCTTTTTTGCAGGAGCATCCTTATCTCCAACAGGAACTCGTCAAGCTCTGACACCGAGACAGCTCTAAGTTTTGTTTCTACCAACCACTGCTTTCAAAAGTGTAATCCAGGAATAAGCCTTGCTTTGAAGCCTCCACTGGAAGGAGAAAGACAAAGCTCTGCTTGCACTGTAGCGCGAGTAGTATAAATACTTCTACCCTGGCTGTATGAAGTTCTGTGGTATATTGTCTGACTGCCAAAGGACTGTGCTTAGGCTTTGCCTCACACAGAAATTTGAAAACTATTAATGAGAGAGTGGATTTGCTCAGTTATTGATTCATTCTACATGCTGCATGCTTTATAAATAATTTTGCGTAAATGCACATGGCTGGTACAATCAAGGGGATATCACTAGTTAATCTAACAGGCATCGTAACCTACTGGATTTGTGCGCAGAATAAATATGATTGGCTTTAGTGCCTGGAGAAGCATGAAATTTTTTCTGATACGGGCATGTGTTGGTTGGGGAGGTGGCAGTAGAAGGTTACCATTAATTAGCATATGGCTTGATGGGGTTTTTTTTTGAGGGGTTGTTTGTGAGTGATTTTTTTTTTTAAAGCAGAAGCATACCTAGTGATAAATATCTCTTTTTTTTTTTTTGTTTCATCCCAACTTCTGTACTCTATTTTACCTTTCCTGGACCGGAAAGGTTAATTATAATAACAGGTTTATGCTCAATTATTTGTTTCTCTGTAATTTCTGTAAATGTTTTGATGTCTATTGCAGATTCTCTTTGAGGTTTTATTGTTCTGGCTCTGTCATTTCCATTTGTATTCTTGCATTTGGACCTGACAAGTTATATCCATTTCTGTTGTGGTTATAGCTGATGTTGGTTTTCCATTTTATGGGCTAAATAAAGCCCTTAGATGTGTATTTGCAGTTCCCAATGACTTCAGTCATCTATGTATTTTATTTATATTCTTTTTTCTCCCCCTAGACACTCACCATTTCAACATGACAGTACTATCCAAATGTTGCAACCTCCTGGTCTCCTGTGGCCTAAACAAAGTGAAGATGAGCCAAATTCTTTTTGTGTCTCCACACACACAGTGCCTCACTTTGGGAGTGAATGTGTGAAAAGGAGAGATTTGTTTCAACGTGCCTGAGGCTTTTATGTCTCATCCCTGTTGATACAACTTGTGCATTTTTTGTGAAGTCTAACTCTATTAATGACAAAGCAAACTTGATTCTTGGGAAGCTGTGCTGTTAGCCACATGTGTGCAGGAATGAGTTGGTTGGCACTAGTAACTGATATTGTTTCAACTCTGTCTCACTGAAAATTGCTAAAGTGAAATATAGATTACATAAATAAAATTATGAGAGCGCCTTTCAGAGCATCACTGTTATAGAGCAGTTTGTTCATTGCTCACCTGGGATAGAAGGAAGTACTTGAATTTGAGGGGATGTACATACTCTACAATTCAAGCTGTCCTGCTTCACAGGTAGAAATACAGCATAGCCATCTGATGACTGTTCTACTTGTTTAGATATGCATTTCTAGTGTCTTAATGATCCTCTAAGAATTTTTAATTATTTTTTTTTTAACCAGATGCTTACTAGAAATAAAAGCCACTAATAGATTTACTTTGTATTTAACTTGACGAGTGTGCTGTTCATGACATAGCCTACAGAACAAATAGTTCTACAGACAAACTGGGGACTCAGCGTACAAGATCAGATTTTCTCCATTTGTGGAGAAATCTCCCTGTATCCTGGTTTCAGCTGGAGTAGAGTTAATTTTCTTCTTAGTAGCTGACATAGCATTGTAGTTTGGATTTAGGATGAGAATAATGTTGGTAATGTACTGATGGTTTAGTTGTTGCTAGGCAGTCAACGACTTTTCAGTTTCTCATGATTCCCTGCCATCAAGGAGGAGGGGAGGGGCGGGGCGGGACAGCTGACACAAACTGGCCAAAGGGGTGTTCCATACCATACGATGCCATGCTCAACTTGGCTTGAACTTGGTGGAAGCTGTCCGGTGGGTCTGGGTGCTGCTGCTGAGGGCCTGAATGGGCATCGGTCAGTTGGTGGTCAGCAGCTGTTTTTCATTTGCATCACTTGTTTTTCTTGGGTTTTATTTCTCTCTCTTCCTGTTGTTTAAATTTTCATTACAGTTTATTGTTATTTTTATTTTATTTCAATTATTAAACTGTCCTTATTTCAACCCTTGAGTTTTCTCACTTTTACCTTTCTGATTCTCTTCCCCTTCCCACTTGCGAGCGAGGGAATGAGCAAGCACCTGTGTGGTGTTTAGTTGCCGACTGGGGTTAAACCATGACACATTGAAGATTTTTCCTCTTTTCATCTTAAATTTCCAATGTCCTTCTGGTGAACTTCTTGGTTTATGTGAATTATTTTCTGAAACAGAATGAAGCAAGGATATATTTGTAGCCGTAGAAGTGCTAGGATGCTGCCCCAGGTTTGGCTCCTGATAGCGTACCAGCTCCTATGTAGAGGACCCTCTTGGTTGGGACAGTCCTTCTAGCGAGTTGATGGAAAATCTAAACCAACTTTAGATTGCATTATCTCTTCTTTGGGGCTAAAGAAGATTCGGAAGAGAGCCAGGGTGATGAACCTCACGGGTTTTCTTTGATCTCTTCTTGCCAATGTGATACGAAGCATTTCCTTAGGACTGCAGAGCAGCACTCAGTCCTGTAGATGCAATTGAAACTTGTTTTTGTGTTGCAGATCCAGCTAGTCTCCATTCTGCATTTACTTACAGGAGAAAGGGGGAAGATTAACCTCATTTTGCTGCCCACAGTATTACCTTCAACAGGATGGAATGAAATCTGAATAGTGTGCTGTTGAATTCTTGCTGGTTGGTTTCTGTGGAGAGTCTGCATGCCTCATTTTAATATTTCTTCATTTTTGATTTTTCTTTTCCCTTGATTCTTCCTTTTTTCAGTCATTTGAAATAGGAAATGTAACTTGAAACTGGAAGCAAAAAATTTGCTTTGAGAGATCAAGAGTCTTTTAAGCGGCTTACTGGATCAGCAGTTGCAAAGTTATCATGAGGCCTGAACTCTTTCTATGGGTTTAATGGAAGCAGCACAGTGTAGGAGCAAACATCACAACTCTCTGTCCTCAAGGGAAGACTTAGTGCTTTACACATACAAGCAGAACTAAATACTGTACTTTGATGTACTTTTTTTTTTTTAGTTTCAACCTGTTGGGAGTAGGTTTTCTGCACTCCTGGTTAAGATTTCCCTTGACGTTTTGTGAATCTCCTGTACATTATATGAAACTGGAAAGAAGGACACTTCTGGTGGATGGTAGCCATCCTAATAGCTATAAGCTATGGATTCGTGTCAATTTGCGTTTTATACAATTCCATGTGTAAAACAGTAGTCATCATGTGACAGGATTATTGCAGTGTGTAAAATTTGCTGTTTGCCTGGTACTCTTTGCTGTGTTTGGTGAAAGCAGAATGGACACTCAGTGTCCATGTTGTAGGGGCAGGCTGAGCTGTTGTTCCATGGGTTGAATTAGACTCAGATACAGTACCAGGACTCTAGTTTTCAGAGTGTGTGTATGTGGTGGGTAGTTACTATGGCACACTGTACACTCTTCCTAATAGTTGTGTTATCTGAGTGTAAATCTGGGTGTTGGCAGGTGGGACACAGTGGACTTCACTCCTGCAAAAGCGTGTTTCTAAAATTCAGGGTACTAAGTTGCATGAGCTATCTTGAGGTAAGAGCACGGTGAAGACGAGGCATTTCAGCTTTACCAGAGGGTTGGCTACGCAAGCTCAGCAGCAGCCAGGAGGTGACTCTATCTAGCTTGCCATGTGTTTAAAAACCTTGTATCTCTATCTAGGATGTCTCTAGCATTAGAAAAAATGAGGCAAAGGACTGAAATAATCCTCTGGGTTGTCAAGGTTATCCTCTGGTTACAGGCAGCTGTGCCATATAAGCACATTTATAAACTCACCAAGATCCATTAAAATAAAATAACCGCAAAACACTCCAGGACTTTGATTGTTTGTTCTAGGGGGAAGGGGAAAAGGAGATTGCTCCGTTTTTCCTGTTGAAAAGGTGCTCTGTTGCCTAATGTTTGGGTAGGAATCTATGTCTTAATTTCAGCCTAAAACAGTTATCCTGAAATACAGAAACACATCTTTTTAGCAGCAAAACCAGGGCCTCAGAGAAGACAAACTAATGGCTGGTATGTAAAAGGTTCAGGCTTCAATTACTGAAATGTTCTGGCATAGCAGATCCAAATCCTGGCAGTGTCTGTGTTTGTTCTTCAAAGGTAAATAAGTTAAGCACCATGGATTTCCCTGGCTGGAAATCTGTCATGGGAGGGTAGAATTTCCTTTTGTTCATCTTCTTTAAGACAGACCATAGGATAGTCTCCTCAATAAATACAAATTGTCCTGATGTCCCTGATCTAAATTTTCTCTTTCCCATTCTTGACTGTAAAATGCACAAAACTGATTTTATCGATTCACCTAATGCTGTACGTCAGATACAGGCATGTTGAAAACTTCTGTGCTAGAACGCTGTGGAAATTCAAGTGCAAAATAATAATAATAATCTTCATTGTAACAGCTGAAATACGTGAATTTGCATTGACATAACAGAAAGGTATTTTGAACCTTTCCCAGGGGCTGTCGTGGAAAGGAAAAAAGGTACAATAAAAAATTTGTATGTATTTCTTGTGAGGTTCTCAAATACCAGCAGTACTGCTTCATGTTCTGAAATCTGAACTTGACCAAATTTCCTACAGAAACCAGTAATCTTGCTTAAATAGTATCAGTGAAGATAGTGGGACAACCCAAAGCTGATTTAGAATTCTACTTTGAATTTTATTTCCCAGACAATGATTTGTCAAAGTAGGCACAGTGCGTGATAAAGTTTAATTTCAAAAAATGTCACATTTTATTAAAAATCGATGAAACATCTCACTTCATATTTGAAATGAACCTTTATTTCTACTCTTTGAGCAATTTTTTGTTTGGATATTTCAGTTACAGCAAGTAAACAAGCAGATAAGATTAAAATTGAAACAGAACTGTATGAAAATTATCATCTCTGGATGCTTTGATTGATCCTGGAAAATTTTTAGAAAAAAACCTAATATGTCACTCATGACTTTTTTTAAAATCCTTAAGATATGTAATTTTTCTGAAGTTTTGAAAATTATTGTTCAGTTCTCCAAGGTTTTTGGCTCGCATTACTGTATGGAAGGCCATGTTTAAAGTCTGCTTTGATCTTTCCCTGTGTACAGAACTCAGTGCTATGAACATTTTATAGTTCGTTACCCAAAATAATTGGACCTGCATTAATTGTATATGCAACAGCATTGTAGTGAAGTAATGCTCAACTTCCCATGTGCAACACAAATGTTGCCTCAAATCCGAGGACTCACGTGACAGCCTTCAAGAAGGTTTAACTATACTTGACTTTAAAGGGTGTCTTAGCTCATTAGTGTATTAGAGCTCATGGGCCACGGCTTGTGAGTTCAGAGCTTCTGCTAATTAAGTTTTGAATGTAATTTTAGTTAAACTATTAAAGCTTTGTCCCAGGGCTGTTCTCATTAAGCAGAACTCCAGCTCTCCTGGATTTTCTTTGTTCAGAGCTCTCTTGCAAGTGCATGGAGGCACATCTGGTATTGGCTATGGCATTCACATGGGTCTAAAACTGCTGCAAAAGAAACAATGAAATGAAATTTATCTGGGAAAACAGTGAGATCACAGCATGACGTTTCCCTGGAGAAAAGCCTGAACCTTTTTTATGATCTGGCTTAGTAGTTAGTACGGTACCCTTAACCGTCAAACTTCAGGGCGTATGAAATCCCAAAGGATGGAAATGGAAATATTTTTTTGGTTAGTGAAGGCTGGAGTACACCAAGATAATTTCATCTCCTCCTCCAGGATTCATTTAGAGGCCTAAGCCCCACTGAATAACATGCACAAAACAAGTGCAGTAGGTAGTTACCACAAACGCGTAGGGGGTCACACGCTACGAACCACCTGTGACTCGAGTTACATTGAAACCTCGCAAATCTCCGTTATATTTCTGGTGTCATAATATCATTTTGTTTACCAGCCTTGGGCTTTTAATTAAATTTTACAGGATACTTGCCCACAATATGGATTAGACCCATTATGTTACTTTGGGAAGAAAAAAAAAATTATTAAACATGAGGCTTTACAATTGGCAGTTGCTCAAATTTATTTTTTCTTAAGACTTAATAGGCATGTCCAAATGAACATGGCAATTTCTTTAGAATAGAAATGAATACACTGTTTTGTTGTACCCAAGATCTGTGTAATAGACTGTGACATCTCCCGCTGTGATACCAGGTGAAAAATCCCTTTCAAAAGGGCCAAACCCCACCCGTTCCCACTGGCCTATAATGCATCGCTTTCTCACTGGCAGCCGCAGCCTGCTTCCCGCAGCACTACTGCGTGCAGGGGGAGGCTGCAGGTTGCTCAGCTTGTAAATTGGCTTGAGCTTTCATGCTAGTGTTGCTGTGTAGCAGATATGGAAAGGTAAGGGGAGAGATAAAATTAAGATAGAAGCTTGGGAGCTGATGTTCTGTGGAGGTGAATGGAAGTAGCTCGTTCCAGAGACAAATTTTTCCCCTTTACATCTCTATGGAGAGCCCTATCTAGCAAAAGGTATCTGGTGTTACTATATATGTCTTCTGTTCTTCTGTCCTCTTAACTCTTCCCTCCCTCGCTGCCCCTTCTGAACTAGTTGTTTTCTTTCCTGGTGGTTGTGTAGTACGTCCTCTTCCTGATTTCCTCCCCCCCCCATACATGCCTTTCCACAGATCTTTCTTTTTTCCTCTCTACTTCTCATTCTTCCTTTCTGTCATCTTTTCTTTTTGCTTATGGAGCAAGAAGCTCCTGGAGTGACAGCACAGAGCTTGGACTGTTCTTCTAGGGCTGCAGCTGGTGGTTACTGTGGTGGTTCACCACTTGGAGGGAGCTGGAGGCAGGCTACCAGCCGGGAAGTAGAGAGGAAAGCCAAGAATGTGTACTTGGTTTGCCACACACGAACGCTTTGCAGCAAACAGTGCCCAGCACCTCGGCATGGAGATCCTACCCTGTAGAGATGCTGACAGATCATTACCTTTTCCTGGGTATAGCTTTACTAGGGTGTTTAGCTGTGTTTCTGTGTGTTTAATGAAAGTGAGAGTTTTTCTGAGTGTTGAGTTTGGCTTGGAGTTCCTGCATTGGGCCAATCTGAAACTCTAAATGAATTTCAGAAGCTGTTCCCTCAGGAAACCATAGCCATGGTCTTGGTTTATCTAAACAGTGGGAACTCTGAGTACTCAGCTCTCAGAGAACCTTTTGGTCATGTTCAAGTCCTGTATTTGCCCTTACTGCTGACCCGCAGGTCTGTCCTCTTAACTTGTCTTCCACCTCAGTCATAGTCCTCTTGGTTCTTCCTGGGACAAGAACTCAGCCTGAGGACCAGCATCATTTCGCATTTCAGCTCTTTCTTTACGTTGTTTCTCTGGCAGCACTTGTCGAGACTGTGGCATGTTTTACTCAAATTCTGGTTTTCTTTTTTACCAAGGAGAAACCACACCATTCCCTCAGTTGGCTTGGCAGAGTACCACAGTGAGTTAGCAGTCTGAAGCTCTGTGAAGCTCCTGTTGTTGCTCAAATTTTTAACCCCTTTGTTATGTGTTAGGGAAGAGTTGCTGCATTTGAGACTGTAGCAAGATAGCTGAACTGTCATCCTGCCAGGCTGATGGGCTGGTTTTGCATGTCTTTACTTCCTCTAAAATGAAAGCACTGAGAAACAATTTTGCAGATAAGGGTTATCGATTTCACCTTGTGTTAATTTTTCTTTTCACATACCCCAAGTTAAAAATCAAAAATAAGAATGGGTTGTTGGTTTAGTTTGTCCTGTAATAAGTTTTTTCTTTTGTCCTTGCTATTAATAATCTTTGATTCCTTTTTTTTTTTTTACTATGGCTATTGGAGGTAATAAACAATTCAGCTCTCATTTCCTGTCAGAGACTGGTGCCGTGTGACTAATGGGGAAAAAGTTAATGCATCAGCAGATCAGTGTTTTATGTAAAATCCAGGTATTGTATTCTTACCTGACTCTAACCGTTGTTCCGAAGGAGTGTGATGTCCATGCTGAGGCAGAAGCTCACATTAATTTGGTGGTGAGATTATTACTGATAATATTGTGTCTAAGTAGCATTCAGCACAATAGCCTGAAACTGTGAGTGGTGTGGATGATTAGAATGTTACTGTGTCTGGCAAAGAAAATACTCTTTGAATGACTGTAATTGTGGTCAAATATTATCCTGACTTTTCTAAGGTAAACCACCACTTTCCACAGAGAGAGAATGAATTGGAGCTGGGCCTGCTTCCCCAAGCTTTCTACCCTCTTACTCCTTCCTTCCACTACAGTAAAACACTATGTATAGCAGTACGGCAGTAGGTCTCTCCCTCAGCTCAGTTACTGTGTGAGATGCTCATTCCTGACTATGCTCAGTGCAGAGCCGTTGTGTACAGCAACCTGGTGGTGTTGGCATATCATTGAAAAATGCCGCAGAAAATGCATTGCTAAGGTGTCTTGGGAGCCTAGTACTAAGAAGAGTTGTTCTCCTAAAGCCGTGGGCTAATAATTTGTTTAGATATATTAGGTCTTTGAACTGGTATTTGCATTTCGTATCTTTCCCCACTTTTTCTAATTCTTCCTTTTTCAAACTCACCCTCTAACCTCAGCCTTAGACATTGATTTTTTTACTTCCTCTTCCATGTTTGCTCTTTCTCTCCATGTTCATCTTTTGTCCACATCTCTGCTCCCTGAAAAACAGCAGTATTTCTTCTCTTTCCTAGAGCAAAGTTACACCATAAGAGATTTCTGCTCCAGCACCACCAAAGCTGGACCTGAGCCTACCTTTCTCTCTCTTCCTTATAAAGTATCCAATCTAGAGATGTGGGAAGGAATAAAAGTTTAACTTTTCTTTGAATAATGCTAAAGCTGCCTGGCTTTGTGTCTGTCCATTCAAGAAGGGTGACAAAGTGAGTATTGTACGGGACGTTTTATCATATTTCTGTAATGATATACAGCCTCAGGGCCATCATTCAGGAGATGGGATGGAGGGATTTCCAGACTATTTGCAGTCTTCTGTTGAACCCTTATGTGACTGCGAATAAGTAGTTTCACTTCTTTTGAATCTTTTTTTCCACTACTGTGTTTACTGATGTCTCTCACCTACTAAGACTGCATACAGTAGGATATATCTTCCGCTTGTATTTAGAGCCTGAATATTATTTGGATTTTTAGACCCTTCCAAAATGCAACTGATATTTTCAAAGTTTGCTTAATTGTGGAATCAACTGCATTTATGTGATCATCAATTTCTCTGTTGTCTTAGCCATGAAAGATACTCTTGAGTCTCTCCTATGTTCTGTCCATTTTAGCGGAAATAGATTCCCTTTTGTATATATCAGATTTGTTTAATGGAATTAACTGTCTTCCTTACCAGAATTATTTTGATGATTTAATCCCTATGGAATTTGATAGGAAATGTAATCTTGTTCTTGTATGTAGCACTTTAGTTATGATCTCCACAGCTGTGAACTGGGTTTCCCTTATGCCTGCCTGGCTTCCCCTGTCTCTGCTAATACAAATTTGGCCAAGTGTGGTTTATAGTCAGATTTCACGCTCATTACAGTGTGACATGAACTGGTAGCTTGCTGAAATGGGCATTCAGAGGCTTAGAGATAGGAAGGCTTGCTAGGGTGTTCAAAAAATAAACACTGGGAGGAAGTTTCTTCATTAGATGGAGCTGGGAACTGTAAACCCTGGGAATTTGAGAATTATCTATGTACATATCTGAGCACTTAGAGCTAAACCAGGGAAGGTGTGAGATTTCAGCTTTAAGTCATACCTGTCAAGGGTTAATGGGAGTTGAAGCTGGGCTACTTCCTTTGCAGCAGTATCTTTTTACATACGTGATTTTAAAAACCTGCTAACCAAATACAATCTGGCCCTCGCTTAAAAACCCGTTCTCACTTTCTTAAGGTTTAATTAGGGCTGTCTGTCCAAATCTGCTAACATACCGTTTGGTATCATGTGAGAGAATCATAACTACCAGTGGAAAAGGCCACATATTTATCCTAAGAGCAATGTCTTCCAAGAATCCATATCCTACATGACACCCGAGCTGAGGGCTCGAGATTATACCCACTTGGAGATGTTCCTTTGCAACTTCAGTTTCCCTTAACTTTGGTATTTGTGTATGAATATGCCCAATGTTTTATAAATACATTTAAAAAAACCCTTTTCCTGTGTGTTTTCCAGAATTTGCCTTTATCCTATATGTTGCTCTGCTTATTAATTTTTAATGGGGACATCTGATTGCTTGCATGACTGACACAATGAAAGAAGAATTCAAAACAGAACTGAACAAGCACACACAATTTGATTTAAAAAAAAAAAAGAGATTGTAAAATTAATTAAGAATTGCATTTTTTATGAATTTTCATTTAAGAAGATATTTTGCTGAATGGGTGTGTAGATGTCTCTATTACAGCCTCTTCCTATGACTAAATTTGCTAGAGGCAACTGTTCTCTTTTAAATCAGATCCATGAATGAGTATCTGCGTGTTGAGAAAGAACTGTTGGCCAGAAGAAAATTGGGTTGTAAAAGTAAGAGTTCTAGAGGTTGCCAGATGTGTGTGAGTTCACCCTCATTTTAAAGTAACCCTTTCTCTGTGACAGGTATGGATGACTGCTCAAATCAGTCTGAGGGATGTGTGCAAAAATCAGGCTGGCGGTTTGCTTTTAGTTTTTACGGCGTCTGGTGAATGGTGGGCTAACCTCTGAACTCTGTTATCTTATTGAAGTCCAGGGTGTGCCAGAAAACTTCAGAGGTGGCTTGCTTTTTTTTTTTTTGGCTTTAATTAAAAATTTTTCTTCCTAAATAGTAACAATTTTTCAGGCATCTTGCTAGTTCAAAAAAAATGCTCAATGTTTATAACAGCAGCAAGAGATAATTTGACTTTAACCACAGCAGTTGCTGCTAACTATACTCTGCTTCCCAATGAAGTAATTTACCTTGAAGATGGGAAGTGGAAACATATTGTTTAAATAGCTGACTTGATTGCTCAGAAATGAGGCTGACCAAAATGAGTTGATGACTTGTACCTTAGGACTAGGCTACTAAACTAAACTAAACATACAATACTATCAGCAAAAGCTGTCTGGGGGAACCAGACCTCATTGCAATGGGAATGTTACAAGTTTTTTTTTTAAGCAAATAAGCATACTGAGTCAAACAATAATGAAAGAAATGCTGTGATCTGCCTGCAAAACTACCGTTAAAGGTCAGGAATGAAAATAAGTGGGAAAAACAGCACAGCGCCAAAAGAGAAGGTACTGGAGGCGTGGATGTTGCTGTAGCAATGAGTAATGAAGACAAATATGCCACATATGACACTATACAGAAAATTATTCTGGATTTGTTAATGGCTTGAGCTATCAGGAATTTTGTAAATAATAACTAAGCTGGAAAAATGTCAAGTGCTCAACTCAGTAAAGTGGGGTCAAAACTTGCAATACCGACTCAGATAAATTGCCATAGGTGTCTTATTCTGAGACTTCCAGCTACTGCAAATAGGAAGTTCATTACTAATTTGGTAATAGTTTTATTATCTTATTTAAATAAAATGGGCATAGGACAACTTCCAGATTTTACGCTACTCATGCAGACTCTGGATTTAATTTATGGTTACCCTTTGTCTTGCTAGCACCCCGGTCACAACTGCTGAGGCACTGTGCGAGTACTCTGTATTTCTTGTCATGTCTTGAACCCAGTTCATCTCATGTAACTTTAGATGTCTACAGGGTAAATGCTGACATCTGAGCTAGTCATGCTGTCTTCTTTCATCAGTGGAAAGAAACAAACTTAAGTGAGGTCAGTTTTAACACTTCTGACTGTTTCTGGTAAGCCACGTGAGCAGAAACATCCATTTTGCTGTTTGTGTTACACAGAGCAGAATGAGATCTCGTCTCTGGCTGTCTCCTCTATGTGGTACTGTTTTACATAGGCCGTGGGTGAGAATACAGCATTGAGAACGTTGTTGGTTTTGAATATATAGCAAGAGATAAGTAAGGTAGGATTAGCTGCTCAGCATCTAGCTGCATTGAAATTTTACAGTTAGTTGTCCTATTTTAACCAGAGGAGATATATTAGTCTATCTATTCCATGGATAGACTCATGTCCACTGCGTGTGCTGGAAGTCACTGCTGTGTCCTAAACTGTCACCCTCTTTCAGGGAAAACAAAAACCCCAGCCATGGTCAGTGGCTGAGAAGGAAGAAACTTACCAGAAGAAACACTGCAATAAAAGTCTGGTAGGGGATACATAGAGGCACATGTATAAAAACAGAAGAGCACATGACAGAAAAAAGGAGAAGGGAAAGCTGCCGCCTGTCCTTTCTTTATTCCTTGCTGCATTAAGAAAGGCCATTAAGCTGGAGAGCAAATTGGAATGTCAGCAGTGACACACAAGCATTAATCTCGTGTATCTGAAAAGGGGTGGATTTGGGAACCTTTGGTTTCGAAGCTTGGCCTCTGTTGCACTTTAAGTGTGGGTGTTTAAGGGAGACTGTGTTTGTGTGTGCAAGTGTCAGAGAGACAGAAAACAGAGGCCCAAGGGCTTACCTTTGCAGCACCAGCACATGACACCCACTATCAAGAGCGGGTGCATCTCCTCTGCAGGTAGAGGGGGTCTGTCCATTGATCATCCTGTCCTGTGTGTCTGCAGTGTTTGTCTGTGTGTCACAGAACTGGATAAGCCCTCACAGTATTTCTCAGCCTTAACCGAGGACTATGACTTATCTCGTATCTCTTTGTATCTGCTTTTTACGTTGAACTGACTGAGAAAATCCTTGCTTTTTCTCCAGCAGCACAGCTCAAAGTAATGCTCCATTGTGTTAGGCAGGAGATATGCGCCAGTAGGAAGAAGTGTGTGTGTGCGTGCATAAATAACTTGAACAACTTCAGTTGTACTTTTTTTTTTCCAGAGTAGTTCAAAATATTGTTATGTCTTTTTCACATATGTATAACTAGCATAACGAACAAGTCATAAGCCTGTCACTCTGCTTTGGAAGGATTATTAGCCAATGGATATAAAGCAGGTGAGGTTATGAAAAGTCCTGGATTCTTTGATTGGTTCTCTTAAGCTCTAACTTATATGTGCCATGCGTTATCTGTCTTGAAAATACCTTTAAACTTTTTTAACCCTCATTGCATCCTGTACCATCCTATCACCTGCTAGCTCATTATCATAGCTAGTTCTCACACTTATTTTACAAGGTTCTGTTAATGTTTGTAAAGCAATTTGTACTTACTTTCAGTTGTGGATTTCAGTACTTTCTTAATATCTTCCCAGTGGCATGGTATTCAGGGACAAGATTCTGTCTGTTGAATAACTTTTCACTTGAGAGTGAGTAATAGCAGTGCTTGAGACTTGCTTGAACAAAAGATGATGTCAGCCTCTTGCAGGAAGGAAGAAGCCTTGCCTGTACTTCAGTGGCATAGATAAGGGGAAGGGAAAAAAAAAAATTCCTTCCCGGAATGCTTGTGCTTGAAGTAGGAGGAGCTCCTATCACTCAGATCTTCAGCTGCTTTATTGTAGCTTGGTCTTCCTCTTTGATGCCTTTTTTTCCTTTAGTGCCCTGCAGTTAATTAACTCCCTTGATTAAAAGCAGAATGGCTAAGCTCATGGGTCACCACACTTGGGAAGTTTAGATGTCCTGTTTAAAAATAGGCATCAGCACCTGATATGCCTTTTGAAGACAGTGGGAGCCAGTCCTGCATGAGCTGGCTAAATGTAGCAGCAGCCCCACCACTTGCTGGAGAGATTAATAAAGGGAAGGAATTCCATTTGGGCAGGTAGGGTGCGGCAGATCCAGAAGATCTCCCTGTGCTGTCTGGTGGCAGAGTAAAAGGAGAATTGCTGTGATTTTTGTTTTTTCAATATAGCGGTATAGAGAAACTTGCTCTGTCAGATCTTGTAAAGCTGTGAACAAGAAGGATTTTCTATGCCATTTATTCAGTTACTACTTGGACAGAGCAGAAATACTTGAAAATTGCTTTTTTACTTCACAGCTACTGGCAGAGATCAGCCATGTGTGCAACCTTCACTTAGTGAAGTAATGAGAAAATTAAATGATCCTAATTGCGCAGTGCACTGTGGCTCCATCCTTCAGCTGTCCTTTGTTTTAGTTTTATATTTACTGCTAATGCACACAGACCTACTTTTTGTCTCATTTGTTTTGCTGTAAATTATTGGCATTACCTGAAAGGGACAATCAAGGTGAAGTTAAAGGAGCTGGACTGGTAGATTAAGCTTAAGTTTGGTTCCGCAGTTTTATTTCTTGTGTTCCTCAGTTTAGGCATATGTTGTAAGTCTGTGAGCTTTGGCAGGTTGGAAGGTTTTGATGTATGTTGGCTTCTGGATGTAAACATAAGCCACCAACTGCCCTAAAAAGGAGAAGCTAATTCAGTGAAAAGGCTAAGATCTGAAATAAGAAATAGGAACAGTGGGTAAGAGGAGAAAGGAGAGAGACTAGCCAAACTAAAGATGCAGGAATAAATTATGGAGGCTGTGAACTAGCTTTTGGAGTGCTTTTACTCCACATGCTTACACTGAATAACCCATCCCCCAAAATTAAAGCCTCCAAAATAAAGTTTTGCTTGCATCAGCCAAGAAAAAGCTTTAACTAAAAGGGAAGAATAGTATGTATTATTGTGGAATTTTTGATTGTAGAGTATGATCAATATCATAGAATCATGGAATCATTAAGGTTCGAAGAGACCTCAAGGATCATCTAGTCCAACCATCCCCCCTACCACCTGGTACCCACTAAACCATGTCCTTAAGCACCACATCCAACCTTTCCTTCAGCACCCGCAGAGACGGTGACTCCACCACCTCCCTGGGCAACCCATTCCAATGCCCGACCACCCTTTCCGAGAAGAAATTTCTCCTCATCTCCAACCTGAACCTCCCCTGGTGCAACTTGCAGCCATTCCCCCTTGTCCTGTCACTAGTTATCTGTGAGAGGAGGCCGACCCCCAGCTCACCACAACTTCCTTTCAGGTAGTTGTAGAGGGCAACAAGGTCTCCCCTGAGCCTCCTCTTCTCCAGACTAAACAGTCCCAGTTCCTTCAGCTGCTCCTCATAAGACTTGTGTTCCAGCCCCTTCACCAGTTTCGTTGCCCTTCTCTGGACACGCTCCAGGGCCTCAATGTCTTTCTTGTGGTGAGGGGCCCAAAACTGGACACAGTACTCGAGGTGCGGCCTCACCAGGGCTGAGTACAGGGGGACGATCACCTCCCTGCTCCTGCTGGCTACACTATTCTTGAAACAAGCCAGGATGCCGTTGGCCTTCTTGGCCACCTGGGCACACTGCCGGCTCATGTCCAGGCGAGCGTCAACCAACACCCCCAGGTCCTTTTCCTTCAAACAGCTTTCCAGCCACCCTGCCCCAAGCCTGTAGCGCTGCCTGGGGTTGTTGTGGCCAAAGTGCAGGACCCGGCACTTTGCCACATTGAACCTCAAATAAATATAAACTTCCTTTGCCTGAAAAGTTAACCTAACCTTCCAGCTCTGGACAGAGTACTGCTGAGTGTGATGTCCTAATATCTGCCTTAGTCTGCAGCCTTCTCGTTGCTGCCACAGTACTCTTACATTTCAGAAGTGTGAGCAGTAAGCATTCAGGAGTTTGGAACAGCATCAGTCTTCTGGTGCTTGGGAGAAATTTGTAAGTCCTTCATATGTCACTAGAGGTGTAAAGTAAACTTAGTGTTGACCAGATTTTACACACAATGCAATACAGTAGTCCACTACCATAATTCAGATTGATCAAAGATCAATCAAACACAGAAAGTAAATCAACACAGGAGGCCCTAAAAACTGCCAGAGACAGTGCACCTCTGGGAGTGTGGCACCTCCAGGAACTGAGAAAGAGAAGGTTGATCATTTACCATGATATCATCTCTGTACATATATTAAAATATGTTGCTATAATGTTGTTTGACCCTATCATTGCATTCAGTGTATAGTGAACAGAGTATGGTTACCATGTACTCCTAACTGTAAAGCAGGTTCCTTGGGAAAGAGTTATATCTGAAAAGGAACCTTGATTGGTAGGCTTAGTACTTGAAATACGTAGTATGTATAAATTTTTCACCTTTGTAGATTATTTCATCTTTTCTCCAAAAAATCTGATATTTAGAAACACACGTACTTCCTGCATACACATGTTCTGATCTGAGGACCCTCTTCAGGTAGTAATTTGGCCTCTTTGAACATAAGAGACTTTCTTCCCCACGGACCACTTGAAGCTGAAACAGATGCCTGCCTGACCAGGAGGCCAAGCTGATGAACACCAGACTGTCTAAATACTAGCAAAAGGAGGAGAGAACAGTGATATGAAAGGGTGAGGGAAAACATACCCTAAAAAACCTATGGCCTCTGTGTATGTGGTCAAAATACGCTGAGAACTGCTCAAACACCGGTCATGTAAAGGTGGCACTCCTCTCGCTGAGCTACGTCCTGTATTACCTCCCTGTACATGTGTAACGCCGGCAGGCGTGTCCAGCATTTCAGGTGGGGCTAAGAGCCAAAATTTCTTCGCTTTAATTTCTGAGCTCAGATTAATGATCATTAGTATCAGTTGCTGCTGGAGAGTGTTTACCAATGTCACCTTCTCCCTCCACACTGAAATGATATTGTTGGAATAATGCCTCTCTAGGAATTAAAAAAAATAATATGGAGCTGATTTTGTTTTATCAATGTTGTTGTTAAAGATGGATTGTTACAGCAGTTGCAGGAGAGGCTTAAGATCCAGATGAATACTGCAACTAAGTGGAGAAGCAGCTGAAAGAAGTCTGTGTTCCGTGGGGACCCATCAAATAATTCTCGCCCCTTTGTTAAGAAGGAATGCAAAAGCATATTCCCCAGGCTCTGCTGCCATTTTGTCCATTCCTTATTTATTCCTTTAGTGTGGAAAAGCTAGAGAAACTCTTTTCAACAATCTGTGTGCATGAGGCAAGCAATACAAGCCCAGCTGGTCTCTAGAGAGCCTCCTGTGAGGCTGCTCCCATCTATCTGGTGCAGGGTGGTGCTGGTTCCTGAGGGAATGCTTTTTGCACAGGATGACAAGGAGTTGTTTGCACACAGGACGTCCAGGAGCCTGGACCACACTCTCAGGCTCGTTTAAGTGATAGTTCAGCGCTTAGTGTGAGAGGGTTCCAGCGCATCGCCAGGGCTTGTAGGCATGGCTGCAATGCAAATGATTATTGTTGCTGGCCTGTCGCGTTTCAAGAGTGAATATGCATGGAAGCTAAAACGCCATATTAAGTGAAGTTTGAAACAGAGGCAGCAAACAAGAGCTGTACAACCAGTACTGCGTGGAGGAGCACATAAAGGCTGTTGATCTCCTGTACTTTCAGGGGGGTCTTCCTTTGTGCAATAGATTTATATAGAAGTTAATACTCTCTCTGTAAAAATCTATCAAAATGCTTTTGATAGAAGTTGGGAAGCTCAAAGAGAGGAAAGCTCCCTTTCTTTTCAGACTATGAGCCAGCAGCTTCTTCTGGATACTCAATTTCCTCATTTTTCTACTGCAGTTACATCCTTTTTCGTTTTGTGGGAGAGGGTTAAATATTTTAAGTGTGTTATGTTAATCTTTTAATAAGAAAAGAATGAGTGTTTGGAAGTTTGCAAATTTCAGGTTGGCCTGGGTGGTCCTTGTTATTCTCTCAAGATGTTGACAGTATTTCTAATGATGGCTTCATTTTTACACAAATATTATTAAAAGAAATAAACAAAAAACCTAGCCTTTTGAATGTCTTCAAAACTGTATTGTCCTTCTGCCTGTATTACCCTTAAAAGTAGTCGCCCAACTCTGAAGTCTTTTTTGAAGAAGTCTCTTTGAAGAAAGTCTTTTTTTTCAGATGACATCTGGTCTTAAGAAGCTATTTCCTATTGTCTGTGCTCTTAAAAACAGCATTTCCCTTTCTGAACTCTTGAGCTGCTTTTGTTTCTGCTGAAAAACTTGGCTAAATCAGATGTAAGGGAAAGATCAACAGAAATAAGAGGACAGAAGGTGAAGAGACAAGGGAAGTATTTAGTGGCATCACTGGTTTTAAGTGTGTTGTACAAAGATACTGTCATATCAGTATTTGTGTAGTCCATGCTCCTGTGTGATTTCTAAATGTATCTCATGAGTTTAGAGTAAGGAATCTATTAATTGCTTCATTTAACAGGGGTTGTTTCTTTTTTTGGAGCCTTTCCCAACTTTTCTTTGGGTCCTAAAGAAGGTGGATAGAAGCTTTTGGAAATTTTCAGCATTTCCCTAATGCTGACTGTGGACAGCTAGGTAAATCCTGATAGATCAAGACAAATTACATGCACTTGCCTGTCTGTAAGAGACAGTAATATACTGGAAAAATATTTCTTTGCCAGCACCTTTCCCACATTGATTCATCTCGTTCCAGCAGCTTAATCATGGCCATTTGAATGTGCCATTGCAGATATTAATTCAGTTTGACACATCCATTTTCCATACGCTTGGGAAGGAAATCTCTTTCTACTGGTTCCCTACTTTAAGACACAAAGCAAACCAAAAAACAAAGGAATGTTATGTGATTGGTACCAGCACCAGTTGCTCTATCGGTTTGTAAGTTCTTGTTCTTTTTGAAATAAGCTTTAGTGGCAAGAGAGGCCTTTAGACAATCTGGAGGGGATATAAAGAGTGTGCTTTGTTTACAGTGAGCAAAGATAATTGAGCTTTTCTGTTGTTGCCTGAAAGCCATGTCTCCTGTTTCTGGGACCTGTTTACTGTGTACTGTACAGAGCCTGCAGCCGTTCTGCAGCAGATCGGGACTCCCCTAGCCTTTCTGCCGTTTCCTTTTTTATGGCTGGGCTTTTGAGCAGCACTGGTATGCCCCAAACACCTGCCAGATTTGCATATCATTCTTGCTTGGCTTGAGCATCCACTGCAAAGTTGGCACATGAACTGTGGAGAAGCAGGGCTAGTGTTTTGATTGTACGCCAGAGCCTGATACTGAAATAGGCAGTGGGAAGGAATCCAGTAATTGTTGGCCTCTGATCAATGAAAACTGTCGTTAGGCCAGTAAATCGTCGGTATGTGGGCTTAGTTCTATATATCATCTTTGGGCTGGTGTCACCCTGACTCCGGGACGAGAACATTATCAACATGTCATCAAGTCTGCCAGGAGCTTTTTATTACTTTTTCTCCCTTTGATTTATACCCATTCTCAAATTTCACACAGGTCAGGTTCGACAACACACTGGAGGGACGTTCAGGGGATTGTTTCTTTGGTGCAGAAATAGATTTGCTGTCCCAGTCTAGCAGGGAGCCCCTCTCTCTCTCCCCTGTACACCCCAAACTGCTGCTGGTAGAGCTCTGGCCTGGCAGAGCCTCCCTCACATGTTGCTAATTGCTATGGCAGGAAGCAGAGCCTGCCATTATCTCCGCTCAGACTGCTTGCTGGGATTGTGGTGAGACACCACCTGATTAGCTTTGGCCTTGTCCACACACACGAGTGGCACAACTTCAGTTTAAATAAACTACTACTTTTGTTTGAATCAAATGATGAAGGTTCTGTTGTGGACATTAAGGATTCTGGCTATCTTCTCTTTTACTTGGCTTAAAATGGTTCTGAATCAATTAAGGGAAATAAAAATAAACCACCCAAAACAAATGTCCACATGGCTTTTTGCACTCTAACTCAGTTTAAAACCAAGCCTCCCGTTAAATCCAGCAGAGCTTGCTTTTGCAGACAAGCCTGTGCCACCTGTAGTGCCGTGGGAGTAATGGTGGAGCAGCCCCTCTGAGCAGAGCAGATGTGCCAGCTCAGGCAAAATCCTCTCCTGTTGCCATTAGGGAATGTAGGTCTGTACTGGCTACAAAAGCTGCAGCTTCTGTGGCTTCGCTCATGTTTTTCTGAACAGGTAAATGGATGGTCATTGCTATGTATGGATGTGGGATAACATAGTCTCTTCTCTAGGGTAATCTATTGCCAAATAAAGACTTTTTCTGCAGTAGTGCCTGCAAAAGAGAGATACGTTGTTAAAGCAGTAGCAGAATAATTGTAATTGTGACAAAGACCTAAATCTGCTTTAAAGGAAATCGTGAATGTTTTCAGTGTAAAATACTGGCTTTTTCTTTGAGCTGGAGCTGGGGAGCTAGGCGGTATTTCTTCAGTAACTTTTTCCTTTATTCCTAACTATATCCTGTATTTTCAAAGCAAAGTAGGGTCATTTCTCAGTTACCGCTCATGAGAATGATTAGTGCTTAAAGGTATGTGGTGTTTGCAGTTAAAGCCTATTGTAGCATAAAAGTTTGAATTCAAGTCCTTCTGCATGCAAGTAACGACTGAAATCTGGAAGAGATCATAACTGAGAAGAATTTAGCCTGAAAATATGGATGTTTCCTATTGGATTACAAAAGTGAGACAGCACATTCAGAGTTAAGGCTGACTGCACAAGTGGCTGCGGTGTACCAAGGGATTATATGCTGCTGCCTTCTACATATAGGCACAGTGAGTCTGGATACAGTTAAGAGTCCAGGCCCTGATTTTTCCCCGCATTTAGCTGAACTTGAAATGTTCTTTTTAAAATAACTTTCTGGATTCCTTCCTTGTATGTAAGATAGCTTTATTTAAAGGCAAAGTTAGATAAAAGGTTGCCGGTTAAGGTGAATGGCTAGCTTTTTACAGGCTGAGTGGCTTTTCTGGAAACCTTTTATTCTAATGTGTAAATCCTCATTAAGGGACATTCTGTTTAAATCTGATCACGGCCCCATTTCAGGAAAGCACTTGGCGTGTGCTGAAGTATGTGGGAAGTCAGTGAGATTACTTGGATGCTTAAAGTTAAGCAAGTGCAGTACCGAATTGAGATGTGCATGAGTACAAGATTAGTTGCTACACAAGTACAGACCTTATTACTCAAAAGTTAAATATTTTGAATTCTTTTTTAATCTTCTTAATGGGAAAGTGAGTAGGCTGCCTTGAAACTCCTTTCTTGCCAAATTCCATTTCTTAAATCAAAGCTCACATTTGAGTTACATGACCACAAAAAGCATTAGAAACTAATAAACCTCTGAATTTGTTTACAGTTGTGTAAACTGAAAAACAGATGAACCAGTTTAAGATTTCTTTGTTCTTCTTTTTCCTTTCCTTTTTCTTTTAGTATTTACTTTCAGGCTTGGGCCTTTGAACTGTGTTCTCTTCCTTGGCCGCATTATGCTCTTCCCTAGCTCCAGCAGGCAAGGGGGACTTGTGACAGCTGTCTGTACCGAACTACACCGCTAGCCTTGTTACCTCTGTGCCCACGAACTCTCTTCAAAGGAACTACTGTTCTCTGTCAGTACAGTTTAGTATGTCCAGAGTGACGTACCTACCTGACCCAGCCTGTCATCAGGAGGCTTAAATGCAGCCCTGATCATAGAGGGCTGCACGACTGTTTCCAAATGTCACAGTGTGGAGACTTGCTCTGTATAAAATTGGGAAACTTGTGTTCTCTCCGATTCCCCTGCTGCTTCAGTGAGGAGAGCAGAACGCACATTGTAAGCAGAGAGCTGGCACTCTGTGTGTTATGCTCTGAGGGCATAACAAAAATAAATACAGTGATAATACGTTAGGGGAAAAAAAGAGCAGAGATCTCTAAACAAGCTTTTGCGTGTTATGTCCAGCAAGCTTATAAGAGAATTCACAGCATGAATTTGTGTATGCGTGTGATTGTTGGCTTGAGCATGTAGGCTTTAAAGGCTGGTACAAATTGTATTTGTTAGTATTGCCTCTTGTCCTAAATTCTGCCCAGAAAGTGAGATCTTGAAGCCATGATAGTTTCCCGTTCCATTTATTTATTTATTTTAAAATCTTTTAAGTTTGTTACTTTTAAATGGAAAAGACTCCAAAGCAGAGGAGAAGGAGCTCTGCCCATCAAAACAGGCCTATGGAAATGTCCCTCGCTAAAATAAACTGAGCTTTATTGGGCACATTTAGGATTCAGTCAGGATGCAAAGGAGTACCCAACCTGTAACAAGCTCAGCAGCTGCAAAGTTTGCTTTGCAGGCACTGTGTAAGAGATTCACACAATTAAGCTGTTAACAGGGATTCTGCTGCCACATTAAAATTGGTAAACATTGGGTGTGCATGGTTATTTGCTGTAAAATCAGAGAAACTTCAAATGAAATGGTCTGTTAATATTACGGTGTGAACAAATGGAGAATACCTTAGACTGCAGTGCAAAGTCTGTATACTGCCAGAGTTTGTCATTGAGCTGATGTGTTAAAACTATCACAGCCACTGTGTTTTATGATGTAAGGCAGGTAGTGTTTGTGTTTCCTGAAGTCAAAGGCTTGTCACGTGTTAACAAACACTCTCCTCCTAGGCTTCCTTCCAATAGTTGAGTCTACAATATTCATCAATTCAAATGGACCAGAAAGTTGTGTAAAGTTCCGTTCCTGTGTGCTGCAAACTGTTCTGTGGCTCCTTTGCAGAGCTTATGAGTCTGCAGCAGGTGGCTTTTCAGGGACACTCTCCTCTAGCTCTAGCTGCTGGGGTTTCTGCTTTGGCCCTGGAGACCCTGGGAAACCCGTAAAAATAAGGTTAACCACAAACACTTGAACATTGCATTTTTCCATAAACTTGGTGTAACTTTCAGGGCCTTTACTTCCATCACAATATGCATTTCCCTAGCCTACCTTGGTGTGTTTTCCCACTCCTCAGGTTTTTCTTTTCTGCCTCCTAGAACACATCCGAGTGGGATGTCTTTGCTATAAATACTGCTGTAAGAGCAGCTCATGTAGAAACTTTGAGGATTGCTTTACGATGGTTGCTCAGGTAGTACAGACAGTGCCTGGCAGCACAGGGGATGGTGGTGGTGCGTGAGGTACTGCATTGTCTGCTGGGCACGCTGGCTCAGCAGGGTGACATGTTTGCACAAGTTTATTAAGATGGATGGAGGATTAATCTCCCTCTTTTTTCAATAGCATAGAGTTGTCAAAGAGCTTCACTGAGAGATATCATCCACAGAATTATTTTCATAATACCCAGTTTTCTTTCAAATTCTTCATTGTTGTTTTTTTCAAGGCAGCTCTAAATATGTTAGGTGTTGATACATAACTTTATTTTACTAGCGCAGTGTTCTCAGGTTTTTTTCTGAAGTGTCAGCCAGCACATCTCACTTCTGTCAGGTAAGCAGTACAATTTGTCCGTAATTTTTCAGAAATCCCGGTCTCCCCTGGATGGCTGTCTCTGCATTGCACCTCATTTTGTCACACGCCCAGCTGTTCGTTCTCACTTGGACAAGGCTGTGGCTGTTGGAGCCGTATTGTAAGAAAAATACAACCCTGAAAGGGCTGTGAGCTAATGACTAAATCCTGCAGACGCACGGTGTATGCGCACAGGCATGTGCTGCTTCACAAGAGGAGCCCCTGCAACTCCAAACCTAGGAATGTCTTTGGGAGTTAGAGCCAGGTCATTGAAATTCACAGCCATGGCTTTAGTCTTTTCATCAGGTGTTAATCGTTTGTGGGCAATGGCTCGGAATAGATAGGGGATAAAGACCTGTGGGTATTTTCTTTCTCTACACCCATCCCGGTTCCTTTCCTGCTCTAGCTTTTTTGCCTTGTTTTTGTTTCAGTCTGATTACTCCCTTTTCACTGCATGTTCTAGTATATACCTTAGCCTAGTTTCTGTCATCGCTTTTAAATCTTGCCTATATTACCATTCAGGTTTCTCTCTCCACTTTGAAGTTTATTTTTAATGAGGGATAATTAACATTAGTATTAGTGTGATACGATATTTCATGTGCTGTTATTCTGTTACAGATACCTTGTATCTTTTTTCATTGTTTTTAAGCATTCATTTTAGATGCTTCATCCTGCAAACTGTAAAATTTACTCATCTAAGTAGTCACGTTGGTTGCAAAAGAACTGTTTGAGTAAGCTTTAGTATTTGTGCATAGGTTTCCATGACCTTAATTTCTTCTGTGCATCTGTTTTCCAGTCATCTTGTGTTGCTAAGCCTTGTCTCTAGCTTCTTGCAATCTCAATGTCTCTTGTGGGTTAGGTTGGTTTTGTTTTGGGTTTTTTTTTTTTTTGCTTGTTTTAAGTTATATATATATAAACTTCCCCTAGACTTCCTACTTCATCTTCTTCCATCGTTGTTACTATCCTAGTCTGTGTGAAATTGCTTAGCTCCTTCAAAAGAAGTCTGTGGTAGTTTCTGGTAATAACTGTAAAGTAATCATTAAAGCAAGTAAGGGCAGATAGAGAGCAGTTTGTTTGGAATTAAAGACAATTGTAGCCTAAAGTGAGACCTGCAAGGAATGACATATGGTCTAGGCTGTTAATCTGCAGATGGCCTATGCTATGCAATGGAAATAAGGCTTCCTTCTGTTAAAATCAATGGCAAAACTCCTGCTGACTTAAATGGGAGAAGTAGCAAATCCACAATGTGTATTTTTTATAATTACATGCATGAGAGTACGGCAACTCAGCTACTGCAACTCTTGCTTTAACCTTTTGAGGAAGGTATGTATTTTCCAGTGCAGTGTATAGGTGAGTTAGTACGGTAAGATTATTGGTGAGAGAGCGTGGAGGTGAGCAGCAAGGTTCCAAGCTGTGCTTCTTCTTTTCCAAAGCCCCCAAATGTGTTCTTGCTCCAGTCAGTCATTCCTCTTTTGCTCTTTCTCCCTTTCATAAATTTCTCTTTTATAAGAGGAAGAAGGCAGCTTTTATCCAAAGCAGGTAAATGGAGCAAAGTCTGCAAAACGCTAAGGCTGGTCATGGTGAAGAACACCAACTTTAACGGACACCTCAGGTATTGTTGTCCTCTGTTTTTTACAACCTGAAAGTGGAATATATGTAAGAAATGAAGCAATTGGTTAGAGATAAGTGTTGGTGAGAAGCTGTGTTGGAGCTGTGCCTACCTCACTTCAGTTCTGTCTGTCAGCTCCAGAATAATTCTTCACACTTTGTATAACACTGTGCCTGCAAACCAAAATACATGATAGAAGACTTGATTGAAATCAATAATGAGATAAGAAATTCAGGCAATCTAAGCTTTATCAGTCTGTCTAGGGTGAATTGACCAATCTTTGTTCTGCTTGTCCCATACAGCATTGAAGGTTATGCATTTGCAATATTGAATCTTATATTCTGTGTTTCTCTAGATCAAATCTGTATTTATCTCATAATGCCAGTGTATCTTTATTTGGAGAGCAATAACTTTTCAATAACCTTTATTAGGATTTATGAATGAATTTCTACCTTAAGGCAATACTTTATTTAGCTATTGTATGTGGTTACATCCCTGAGCTGGGTTCACTGGTAACTCTAGTGGCTGAGACAGCTGGAGTAAATCTTAATAGCATCAGTAGCAAAGACTGAACAAAGTTCCAGATCATTTGCAGCCTTGTGATTCCTTCTTGTGTATCAGGAATTTCCTACTCTCTGCCTTCTTGCTTGTTTGCAATGTTGTGGGGTTTTTTGGTTGTGGGTGGGTTTTTTTGGTTGTTTTTGTTTTTCTTTTCTTTTTTTTTTTATGGTCAAAGAGGAGCTGTAGTCTCCCAAGGAGTAGAGAAAAAATGAGGAAACTCTTTAGTGACTAGCATGAGCAGACAACTGTTTAGATAATGAGGTTCATTAAATGTGGTGCAAATGATGGTGCAAATGCCTTCTTCAGTCAAGTGGCCCTTTAGAAGACTTTGGAACCAGGATATTTCCTTTCATCATCGGGCTTTGTGGAGGTGCACTGTTGATTAGGAACACAAATGTCAGTCTGTCAGTGTGCTGAGTTGGGAAAGCATGTCTGAACAGACTCCCAGCAGGAAAATTGCTGAGCTACACTTAACAGGTGAAATAAGGTGGGAACTGAGAGGGAAAACCACTGTTAATAGAAGGCAGCTGACTGACAAAGAATAGTGGCAAAAGTCCTCATTATTATTATTTGCTTCATGATAGATGTCATCTTTTCTCACTGCATAGCAAGTGTCTTCTGAGGAAAGACAGTGCACAGTAAACTGAAAGTTCACTTTTTGCAGCCCCCCTGAAGCTCTGCACCAGTCACTCTTGCAGACACTTGGGATGCTCTAAGAAAGCGTTTTTGCAAGGTGCTCTTTTCCATTGTGCGTTTAGCAGGTAGAGTGCCTGTCCTTGCGGACAGTTAGTGGGTACTACGGATACTGCTGCACTGTCTGGCTACTCACTAGACTTACACAGGAGGTTGAGTCCTGAAAAATACAAGGTAGTAGGCCTTAAGAGTGTTTTAAGGTCAAGTCCAGTAATTTAAAGACAAAAACTCTGTTGTATGGTTTTGTGATTTGTCACTGCATGTCAAAAAAAGAATGACCTACTAGTTGTAATTATTTCTTAAAAGAAAAGCCAGGTGGCACAATTTTTCTAATGCAGAGTCATCAAAATGCACTCCTCAATACTGAGTCACGATGTTGTGCCTGGTGTCGGTACCCTTGCTTCTGTCATGTTACGGTTTACGTAAAGTTTGTGAAGCTTATCTACTCGTGACTGGCAGGGCAGACTAATACTTACCTGTGCTGTTACATTCATGGGTTACTGTGTCATTTGGAAGTATTGGCTTGTGCCTAAAAGCGTTTCTGTTCCTTATAATGCAGTTAGGACCAAAATTTGTCCTTGTACTTGAGTTAGCAATATGAGCTATTGCAGACCAGACCACCACGATCAAGTGCTGGTTATACTAAGATCCTTTTATGGGATCTTCAATATAGATGTCGTAATCTCATCTTGCTGCTTCTGATTTCTCTGGTTGTATTGGCCCCTGTGTGCACTTTTGGCCTTGTCCTTTATTAGATTTCTAAATAACAAAACCTCAAGTGCAGACAGCAGTTTGAACCATTAGGCAATGTGCGTGACGGGATACTGGCTGGGGTGTGCTTGAAGTGGAGGTGAGACTCTAGGCTTTGAGATACTGAGAACACAATAGCTGAAAAATCCACAGTCTGTGACAAGCATGGCAGCTGAGGTGCTTTGCAATGGCCTCCTACATCTTCCCAGCGTGTGCTCCGGGTTACACAGAACCAGGCAGAGGCAGATGTAGATGGTGTAAAAGGCCTGGTTCCAGTGCCTCTGTGGCAGGCGGGCTGCTGTGGTACTGACAGTCACGGCAGTACGGGTAGGGTGGGCTGCTCCAAAGGGTGAGGGCTTATACAGCAGCTTGGCATTGGAGCAACGTAATGGGTGTTGGCTTTGTGCATGTTTAATGGACAGTCTCTTCAAACGACTCATAGCCCTTATTTTAGTGATTTTTAAATAAAAGCTTTCCTTTTAAGAGAGGAGGTTACTGGTTCTTTTGAGTGCATCTATTTGCAGAAATGGTTTTCATTCCCATCTGCTTCCCTCTGCCCTTTTTTGTTGTGAGGTTTGTTTCTTTGGGGTTTTTTTCCTGTTTGTGCTGAGACCTTTTTTTCCATTGCAATTTGATTGATCCTCCTTCTTTCAATTCCGCATTGGCTGGCTGCATATGGAACCCCGCCTGGCTTTAACAGAGACAAAATCGACTGCACACAATTTCCCTCTGACAGCTTGTACAAGAGCAAACATTTCCGAAGAGCTGAAAGTCTAGAAATTCAATCAGCGGAAAACCTACTGTGTGGAACAGCTTTGCTAGTGCTACAGCTCCCTGCTGGGTAGAAAAGCAATCCAGTTACAATAAATCCTTAAGAGTGGAGTCATTTGGGTAAAAGGAAAAACAAAAGCTGGTTTATACAAACTGATTGAAGTCAGACGTTTTGACTTCCCATTGAAAAAGGAGTCAAGGCCCAGGCTTGCTTGGTAATTTAAAGGGGGGATTGGCTCCTTTCATCTTTCTCTAGGGCAGGATTTTTAATATTTCGGTTGTGGAAGAAATATAAAGAGTTTTCAACTTAAGTTAAAGTATCTTCTTTGATATCGGTATTGATGCTATAGCTGACTATAAAACAAGTTGGTCCTGAATGCTCTGACAAGAGGTGAAGGCACAATTCTGTTTCTGAGCCACTCTGATTTTGTTCCACTGCAGTTACAGAAATGTGAAACTAGGGTAAAACTGGGATCAAAATCAAGGCTTGCATGTCTTGCCAGGACAGCTTGGGCAACGGTTTGTGCTGAGTTCCTGGTGTGTCATGGGCTTATGAAGCTGTTGATGCAATCTGGGCTGTCCGACAGACTCTTCTGACTGAACTTAAGAGTTGTGCCTAGTGAGAGAGATCTGTTCTGTTTGTGTTAATTTTATTTCATCCTTTAAATGAAAGTAATTAAAAATTAAAAAGCACTAAAAACCATTTGACATTAATATAACACTGTTAACTGAAATGCCAGTAATGACTGATGAAATATTTCTCTTAGTTTATATGTAAAAATTTAAATTAAGGCAGCTTGGGGTAATAAAGTCTTGACATTTTCATTTATTTTAATAATTATTTGCACCACTCTTGTTTCATACTGGAACGTATTAAACAGACCAACAGGCTTGACTAAAAAAAAAATCAAGGAAGCAATCTTCTGTAAAGTCAAGTGAGCAAAGTAAACTATCTGGAAATGCTGAGGTTTCCTTCCTCCTTTAATGCCTTTCAGGTGTTTGCATAAGACTAGGTGAAATGTTTCTGGGCAAATGTGATTTTTAAGCTGCTGCTGTCCCTTTAATAGCTGCATGGGATCAGTCAAGCCTGCTGTTCTGCATATAATCTGCATTCGGCTGTCATCCCTCCTCCCTCCCCTCCCAAATGTGTCTGGTCCTCGTGGAAAATGTTAAAGATTGTATAAACATTTTAAAGGATTTTCACTGGCCTTTCTGTTTAAATAAGATGTTATAAATCATAGCAAATGAGCACAAAACCTTGCCACAAACATGTGGTTAAGTTGGTTTAAAAAAAGAAAATAAGGCACGATGATGATACACTTAAATCTCCAGTTTGTGTCATTTGATAGTCACTAGCCCATGAGGGAGACGTAGTGGACCTGTGATGAAACTGAAGTATGATAAGTTTCCCTTCCAGCTTTCTCCCACCCTCTGTGGGAAGAGAGAGTGGCTGTTGATCCCAAGTGATGCCACTTTTGTCAGTTTTGTACTAGCTGTCGAGTTGTGTTTTCTATGCCACCTGTTTAAAGGGGGGCTGTGCCCTTCCGAGAGGAGCACACTGAGGACTTGCTAGCCCAAGTGATGTACTCAGTGCATGGACATGGTGCTCTTACAGCTTTTGACAACATCCAATATCCTTGGTTTGGTTGGCTTCTCACAGTGCTGGTTTTGGCCTCTCCTGTTTTCTGTGAAGAAACTGCAGAACAGAAATGGATAGCAGTGATACTTGTTAATGGGAATAGGGGAACAAGGGAAAAAAGACATTGAAAGAGGTCCTACAAATATTAGCTCCCAGAGTGCTTCAGAAACCAAGGCTTGGCTTTGTCACTGCAAATAAATTCCTTTGTTTCAGGCTAAGGAACTGCACGTGTGTTCTGTGAGACTGGATTCTGTTTTTCTATCTGCGTTTCTTGAGAGGAAACAGTGTTTGGCAAAATTAATCTTTCTGTTCTTGCAGTTTCTGTTCTCCTTGCAGTGTAACAAACAAACATACATACACACACACAATCAGAAAACCAAGCAATGCCCCTGAAATGGTGAAAAACAGCCACAAAAGCTCTTCCAAGGCCTTTGGATGTCTCTGAGCGTCATTCTGCCCAATTCAAGGGACAAAACTATACCAACAGCCCGATGTTCAGAGTTTTGCATGTCCAGAATGTCAGAGTTGCATCAAAATGAGGATCTGCTCCATCATGGCAGACTGAAGTTGTTTGAGGGTTTTTTTCTCCTATCTGTAGCGCAGTTTCTGTGTGTATCGGGAGAAGTCCTCTTTGAGGAAGATAGGCACATCTGAAAGACTTCTGTCTAGACGTTTACTGTTCAGAGGGACACAGCTGAAAATACATTGATGCTAACTTTGATGGTTTAAAAAAAATCAGGAAAAATGTAAAGAACTTTAATTTGTCTCCTTGAAATTGGAAAGGAATTACATGTTTCTGAGAGGAGCCAATACTGCTGGGCCCCTAGAGCTGAGATCATCTGAAGGAGATACACTTGAAAGGTTTTTTTGCTCTGACTTGTCTATAGGTTGGTTTTTTTCTTTGACAAATTCCAGCAAAAGTAACTTAGCCTAGTGAATGTAAATTTTCAGTGTATAGAAACAGCTGATAGAGTCCAACAAGGTTACTATAAAGCTGGATATATCACTTCCTCTGTAGCTAATGTTTGGGTATAGAAAGCAGAAACATAGTATAAAGTCAAGAGTATTGCTATAGGTGCATATTTCTAAGTCTTCATTCAGGCAAACCATCACCAGCTTTAGGAAGAAACTCAGATTGTAGTCCTATTATTTTTTTAATGTAAAGTCCCAGTCATGGTGCTGCTGCTGTTCATCTCATGCTGGAGAAACTTCAGCTTTTGCTGCCAATAGCCACTGTAAGTAATAGTTACGAAGTTTTTGTTAGGGTTTTTTTTTGCCTTCTAATTATAATTTGCTATTTTTTTCATCATAAAGGACAAAGTATTTTGCTGTCACAAAATAGTCACAGTAGGGCCCAGCTGAAACTAAAACCAGGCCATAGCGTTTATTTTATATTGTATATTTCAGGATGCCTTTCCTCATGCTGTTCTGATATAGGCGAGACAGAAGGAGCATGTCATTAGCCCACGCTGGAATATGCCATTTGACCGTTGCGACCATCCTACGCAAAACATCCAGTGTACTCCGAAGGTGGTTCCTGGCCTGAGAGCTGCATCCCAGTAGCTCAGAACCTGCCGTTTGACAGAGACCGGAGTGTTGCCACAGTACTGCCACCACAGACGCATGGCACGAGTGGTTCTGGTAGGGCTTCACAGCCTTTCCACACACTCAGTAGTCCTCTTAGTCAGGGACGTTGGGGTGTTTTGAGGATACTTAGAACCTAGATCTTACAGGTGTGCTATTTGGAGAGTTTACTAAGCTTTTGAATTTATGGAATAGAATTTAAAATCTTCTGATTCCATGCGTTTAGCCCAAAGGACTCAGTAATGTTTTCTACTTTGTATTGTCCCTTGTTTCTCCTGGTGTTTTCCATCTTGGCTCTGCTCCACCTCTGTGAAAGTCTTGCAAGTCCACAGACTAGATTTGAGTTACCTGAGCAGCTCTGCTCTCTGCTCTGCTGCTGAAGTTTCCTGCCACTCTGAAATGTGGTGGATGACCTCAGTAATATGGTGTTTTATTTACAAAACCACAAAGCTTGAGGATGCCTTCCTCACTATTCCCTCGAGGAAATGATCCATCCCCAAACAGCGAGGCAGGAGAGATAATACGGAATCATTTTACAAGGAACCACATTTTATCCTGAACAAATCTGATGGAAAATCAGAACTAAAATCTTCTAAAGCTGTTTACCAGTGTGTTTGGGGGATAATTACCCTGGAAAGATGTGCATGGGAGTAGTGGCAGCCGAAGTGGGGCGACTATAGAGCTGCTACAAGGAAAAATTTTATGCAGATGAAAGTGGATGGTGGTTTGTATTTGAACTGTTCTGAAAAAGAGACCATGCACTGTTGCTGCTGCTGCAGTAGGGCTGACTTTTATTTTTTTCCCTTCTCTTGCTTTCCCATCTAAACCCCTGAAAAAAACCCAAGCAGGACAACACACCTGGTTGTTTAAACCCATTAAAACTCTTTACATTTTAATTAGTAGATGGGGGATACTTATGATGGTGTAGTGGGATAGATTCCCCCAACTCCCCTTCCCCCCCCCCCATTTTCTTTCTCTTTGTTACTTGTTTTGTGTGAAATCTGCAGTTCAATGGTAGGAACTTCATGCAGACTTCTATACAACTATACAATAACTCTACAGTGGTGGATTTTTAGGAGTTTGTGTATGAGAGGGAGAAGGAATTCAACATCGTTAGTATATTTTCATTTGTTTTGATTTGATATCCATCCTGATGGAGGGCAGGGCACGACCGAGAGAGGTGCTGCCAGGTGTGGCATCCTACTGCTTTCTAATTCTGTGATCACAGAATACCCGATTCTGCAGTCCTTGCACAGACAAGTCTCCCACTGATTTCAATGGGAAATTTGCCTGCATCAGGGATAAAAGAGCGGCCCCCAAGTTGTGTACAATGATGCAATCTGATCCTCCTGCTGTGTAAATTGATGTAATCGCATTCTCGCCCTCCCCCCTTTTCTCAACCCTTCTCCCTACCAACGCCTGGTGACTCCTGGGGGGCTTCTCACCAAACGGAAAGGAGGATGCAGCTGTGTGCTGAAACAGCAGGGGAGGGGAGGGGACCTGCTAGAAAAATTTATGAAGGGTTGCATCCTAGATGTAACCCTAGAAAATGGCTAAGGACACGGACCTGCCTGCCCTGAAAATTGCAATCACCTGCTTTTGCTAAATGAGCAAATGTTTCTTCTGTATAATTGTGACATTCGTGACATATCGTCCTGCGTATGTTGTAAAGCTGAATTCAAGTGCTCTGTGAATTGAGCAATCTCATCGCTGCTTGCATTCATTCCAGGCAGAGGAACAGAGTTAGCTTTTTTTAGGGCTCTCTGTATTGTTATTGTTGACAGTCCCCGCTTTTCAGCGGTGCTTTTGTGCCCTCGCACAGTGCAGGTTGCTTGGGAATATCGAACCTCGAGAATGCTGCGCTTTGTTACTGGGCGAGCCGGGCGACCTCTCTGATGCTTCCCTCTGCGTTGCCATTTACATGGGCTTTGGGTTTATTTTTTTCCTTTGGGAATTCTAGGCTCAGCTGAATTTGTTCTATGTTTTGCGGAAGAAAGAGCTTGTTAAAGAATTCCCCGATGACTTTGAAGTGAACTATTTATTTTCTCTCAAGGGTTATTCAGTGTAGCCATTTGCCCCCTATCCTCTGTTTTTTCACCCCAGTGTTTCCTGAGCTACAAGCATTCTTGGAATATATTAGTTGTAATGAGTTATGTGGGCATCAAAAGTTTTCTTTGAAACTATATGGCATCAACATCTGTTAGCTCTTAGAGAACAGAGACGCAGACAAAGGGGCTGATGGGGGGAGGGAGGAAAAAGATATTAAATTCTGGAGTATGAAGTCTCCGTCTCAAAGACTCAGGGGGAGGGGAAGGGGAAATCTCCTAAACTCCGTGGCTTTGATGTGGTCCTCTGGCCCTGGGATTCCTTTTATGGGAATGTGCGTGGCAGACGGTCCCGCACGGCCGCCTGCCCGCCCAGTGCTCCCTCCCAGCAGCCTGCCCAGCCTGCAGCATAAATCCTGCCACAGCCCTTGTTGCTGCAGTAACATTTTCGAGGGGAATGCCGTGTGCTCAGTTTTCAGCTACTCAGATGGGGCATCGAAATTCCTAGTAATAGAGGAAACTCTTAAGTAAAAAAATAAAATAATGAGAAATTATGTTTAGAAGTGAACTTTTTATTTGCTTGTAATCCTCCTGACCCTGTGGGTCAACATACAACTGTTCATCTAAATCAAGTTTTTAAATGGTGTGTGTCTGTGGTTTTTATTGCCTGTAATTAAAAACCATGTGTCTGTTCCTATGTACGCAGCATCAGTCAGCATTCAGGCATGATCGCTGGTGCTGTACTACTTACAGGAATGTGTGGGGATGGGTTCTGCTTCTTCTTTTATCTCTTTCTGCAGAGCCTCACAGGGTTTGTCCTACGTGCCAGGGAGCGGAGGAGAAGAGTAAAAGAAACCTCTATGTCTGTCTGTTCCTCTCGTTGGCTCTGTTTTTAGCCATAATGCTGGTGGCATTGTGCTTCACTGTGACTTCCTGGCCCATTAAAACCCTGACCAGTTATAAAATGATTAGTTGACATACCTGGGCTTTGGGGACAAAGAGGTGGTTTAAAAAGGAATGTGAACCATCTGTTTTGCCAGCACCTCCTGTTGACAGATTTATGGATCAATGTTAGCGTATGTGTCCAGGGTCACACACCTGTGCTTCCTAACAAGGTAATATTATTTAGCAGGATCTGTTTTCATCCTGAGGATGCAGAGCTCTTTGCAAAGGTGGGCACCAAGAATTCTGTTGCACAGTTGAAAAATGAAGGCACAGAGAGATTTAACTGACTTACCCTACACCACACAGTGAGTCTGTCGTGGAGCAGTTATTGAATCCAGGTTTCCTCCAGCTGCATAAATATACGTCATCCATTAGCAGGAAAAGACTTAGAGCTATAAACATAATAGAGGAGCATTGATTATCATTCTAGGGGAGCTTTAGGCCCTTGTGCTGTATGAAAACCTGTGCCATGTGGGAAGGCACAGGCTATTATCAGAAGAAAGTTTCAGACTGCAGTATGTTAAAGCTATAATGATCACTGAAGTCAGTGGAAAGAGCACCCTTGATTTCAGTGATCATGTCTTAAATGAACAAATTATTCTGTAGTCAAGCTCTGTAACCATTTTCTGCACGCTTATTTCCCAGCGTATGCCTGGGTAGAATCACCTCAGTGCACTCAAGTCTGTTTGTTAAAGAGTTTCTTGGTAACCAAATCTATCATGAAAGGAAGTTGAATAAAAAATCAGATTTATTATGTAGCTACACCCATCTGTCTGCTGTGGTGAAGAAAGCCAAAACAAGCAATTTGGAGGAGTTATTGAGCTTCTCCAGGCTGGAAGTTAGATGAAGATTTGTCCTATGTTGTTCCTGTCCTTAGACTTGTTCATCAGTATAATCTATGTTGAAGATAAGATCTTGGGGGACATGGGACAATTGATTTTGCAATCAGCAAAGAGGTTAGAAGATAGCGAGGAGAGGAAAGTAACGTAAATAGCTGAATCTGTAGAGTGAGTTAATTTATCCTTCTGAATTAGGTTCAATGTGAATTTAAATATAGCAAAGAGCAGTCATTTCTTGTTTCAGTCCTGTTTATCTCAAAGACTGATGATCTTTTTTAGTTGAAGATGGTTGGACCTTTCAGTTGAAAAGTAACTGCTGAATCCGTAGGTCTATTCATACAGTTGCTCTCAATTATATTGTTTTTTTATCTGGCAGAAGTCCTTGAAAAACTGTATCTTGCCCTATCACCTTAAAAAGTAGAAGTGCCAAAATTCCAGTAACAGTCTTAATGAAAGATGTCACTTTGCAACACCTAGCAAGAGTTTCTAAAATGCATGAAATCCAGGGTGAAAACATCACAGAAACAGTAACGTTCTATCTTGAAACTGAAATAATCCAAATGAAACTGTCCCCTAAATGGATCTTCTGTTTATCTACAGGTCTTAATGTTCATTGGATAATTTTATCTGTTAACAATTTTTTGCTAGCTACAAGCAATATTAACTGACCGCTAAAAGAGGGTGCTCATTTACCCACTGCAGCAGACGTGAAAAAGCTACTCGCAAAGAGCATGTTTCAGTATTGCCACTACCTGATTTTCATGGACTGGAGAAAAGAACTGTATCAGAAGAATGAAGAAAGGATTTGTGGTTTATCATGTTGGAAAGCCTGGTCCAAGTGTTGGATTGGGACAAAAGAGATTCAGCTGCATGTTGCAAGCAACCTGGAGCAAAAAGTACATTTCCTTTCTTACTTTCTCAGACATCCATCATGAAGGCTTTTGTGTGAGCGTTCATCTGCTTTGCACTTTCACTTCCTCAACAGCTTCATGTTCGTATTCCTGGGATATTCTTAAAAGCATATCATACAACAGCTCCTTGTACCCATTTGAGTGTCTGTAACAGGGATATAAAGATATTGGGGATATTCTTTGTCTCATAAGCCTCTAATAGTCCACAATCCATTGTGACTACAGATTAATGGGTTTGGGTTTTGGTGGTTTGTTTTTTTTTTTTTGGTAATCCTGTCTTTATCTTCTCAGAATTTTACCAGCAGTAAACTTCTGTGAGATGACACTGCAGGGGCTCCAGTTCTGCCACATTGGTGGATATAGATGCATTAACTTAAAACACTATTACCACATTGTCATGGCTGGGAGTTACTTCTCCTAGAGCAGAGGCAGCCAGACTGAATGCATTTGTGCCCTTCACCATCAGAGTTTTTGAGGTAATTAGTGTGAGCTTTGTGCTAATGTACCAAGGGACGAATTTCAGTATCTGCTGTGCCACGCCCATTATATTCTGCTACCTCTGTTAAGAAGACGGTAACTTTAGACATAGAGGCCATCATGGCAGACAAAGGCAGTAAAATGCGAAACTGCAGCAGCTAAACCCACTCGAGATCAACTATCAGAGATCTTTGAGGCGAAATCTCTACCTGCTGTGATTATAGTATGAAGAAATCTTATCCGAGAGAAGCTTCCATGCATGGTGGAGGAAGAAAAACCCATCTGCAATGGATCACAGAGGACCAGGTTCTTATTTCCGAGAGAGAAAATATTATAGAAGTTGAGCTTGCTGCTTTTACTTAAAAACTGCATTATTGCAGTTGTAGTATATATTCTAATGTTGGTCTGAAAGTTGAAGTCATGCTGATGACTTCTCCAAGTGTGAGCTGCTTTACACATTGTTTACAGAAGGTTGAATCCTGGTGAGTTAACTTTATTGTTGTCTGGAATGGCAAACTCAGAAAGAAAATGTAAAACCTTATGATTGCAGAAGGAAAGGTAAAATATGCCATGGGAGAAACAATATGAGGCTTAAACCAAGGCATCAATGTGTATTGCTCTATAGTGTTTGTCTATATGGTATGTGCTGTAATTCTTAAGTGTATTTGTCTGGTTTCAGTTTTCATTACAGTGAGGCTTGGAATATACTTTGTCTGTGTAAGGCCCTAGGTATATAGATTGCTTATGAACAGGGAAGGAAAGGAAGCTCTTGTCCCCAGTAAGATACTGTAATACAGAAGCATATGGTTTATTTGAAAAGGCTTACAAGGGGGATCTTCCAGCGTTTTTGAAAGAGAGTACTAATATGAAGGCTTCACTTCCAAATGCGGAGAGCACCAAATGCATGCCAAAATGTATTCTTATTTTTTGCCTGCAAGTAGTGATCACACATAATTGTGTGTACAAACATGCACTTTTATGTATATTGGGCTGCATGGGTTTGTATGCATGAAAGCTGCTAACCTAGCAAACTGTCGTCTCCAAGTATGTCTTAGCGCAAGCAGTTTAATTTTTTATTTATTTATTATATTTTATTTTTGAGTTTTAAGCCTGGCTGTGAAGCTGTATTTGTAAAGAAAGATGATTACCTCAGATACCTGAATATCTACTTTCACCTACATTATTCTAAAATAAATGATACCGGTTTTTCATGTGTGAATAGGTTTCTTAGTAGTGAAGATTAGGCTTGAGTTGATCATAGTTAAACATGGATATGTTTCTAGTCCATGGAAAATTTCAGATACCTAAAGGGGATCTAGGTTCCTCCCATCAATTGTTTTCTCGAAAAAGTCTTTTATCTCTTCCTTTTCAAGTCTGGACAAGATTAAAAATAAAGTAAAACAATAATAATGACTGATTTCAGATTTGGATGGATTTCCTGAAACACCTTCAAGAGACTAGGTTTTCAAGATCTGCTAAGGACTTGCTATATGAAAATCAGACTTACTTTGGAAACTTGTTTCCTGCAAGCAAGACTCAAGCATTCAGAATAACCACTTAGCAGTTGATAGAGCCCTCAGCTGTTTGGGTAAAGGCCAAAGGGCATCTTCGTTCTCATGAACCTCTGTTTCTTGCGATTATTTTTTCTCTACATCAAGAATGGAATTTTATGCATAGGTGACATGGCATTCTTGTTGGCAGCTATTTTAAAACCATTATAAAATCTGCTCCACAAGACATTAAGAGTTACCACTCCCTTGCAGTCCTGTTGTGAAACATGTTTCTTCAGCTTTGCTATTTTTCAAGATCTTGGAACTTTATTGCATCAATATGAGAATAAGGAGAGAAAAAAATACGTGTTTCAGTCAGATGGTCTAAAAATAGGGAGGAAAGTTTTGTTGATTGACAATTTGTCATTTTCCGTGTGTTTTACTTGGGGAAAGTGGTGGATATGGTACCTTGATAAGAACTTCAGCAAAGTAGGATTGTACATATTTTCTGCCAAAAATGTGGAAAATTGGGTATCTTAAGGCTAAATCAAAGGATTTTCATGAGATGTTTGAAGATAAAGCAACTTGTTTCTACTTGGGAAGAGCAACACCTTTTAGAAAAATGTTAATGAACACAATGTGTGATGTAGTAGAGGGAGTACGGGGGTCCAAAAATGTGCTTGTTATCATGATAACCTACCTAAATCAAAGGTTATCTTTTGATATATCGAATACAGCCATGGATGTAGGTGTTTCTACTTACAGCAAAAGCAAAACTGTGTTCCATGCCACACCGTCTCAGTCCAAATGTGGGTTGCAAAAATGCACACAGTTTGCGTTCTGTAGCTTTGGCTCGTTTGTGCGGGCTGCTGGGTGTCGTGGAGAGTGGCATGAAAAGGCAGAGGCAGGACAGGTAGAGTCGTACTGATGGTTAAAGGAATCGGTGGGTGTAGGGTCTAGGAGGTAGGACTAGGAGATGTAAACACAAAGACAACTGTGTAGAGCCTGGAAGCGGAAGACAAGGAGCTTCGCCTTAGTGTAGAAGCAGAAAGGGAGCCAGCAGAGGCATCGGAGGCGTACAGCGATGTAGGTGAGGATTTGGATGGCAGTGTTTTCAGAAAAGAAAGTGAAAAGAAAAGTCAATAGCTGGAAGCCCCAGAGTGAGTGCCTGGCCTTTAGTCTCCAGAGACTTGTATCAGTATGAAAACTGCACAGGATGGTTAGGGCTGAGGTTGGGGTTACAAAAATAAAATTCCCAGCGAGTTAGAATTCATCGGAGTCCGATTGAACGGCAAAGGTGGGAAGTGAGTGACGATTGCCTGTCTTGTAGCCTGCTGAATAGAAGCCCTGGGGTGTGGGAGCTTTTAAAGATTGTTTTTCTTCCTCGTGTATGTATTTACTCAGCAGCATTTCTGAGGGAGTTGCACTAATTAACTCTTCTCTCCACCCCCACCCTCTTAAATCTGAGCTGGGTACGGTGGCACCTATCAGAACAGGACATATGGGACACAAGGTCCTTTCTCCCCAGGCCAGGCAGCCAGCTGTTCAGAGTTTTGAAGCAGATGTTTGAGCCTGAATCTCAGTCATTTTGTGTGATTTGTGTTGGTAGCTAACGGAGGCCAACTTTTTTATCTGGGAGACTCCTGGTGAGGTAGAGACACTTACTCTGGATGGGTTCCTGTTTAGCAACCTATAGAACTGGCCCGCTGGAATAATCCTTCTACGTAAATGTTTCTTTTCTTTATTCTTTCAAGTGCTCGCTGACCTCATTTATATAGTATTTCACAGGGTACATCTGGTTTTGGTTGTTTCATGACTCAATGTTCCAGTTCAAAAACACAGTGTTGCGATTTAAAACATCGTGTCAGGACAGTGATATACAACTACCTATGACCTAAACGTTGTCGCTTTTGCTCTCAGGCACCGCTCCTGCCGCGGGCCGGGCTGCTGCAGCTGCGCGGGGAGGCCCGTGCTGCAGAGCCTGGCCAAAAGGCAGAGCCACCGCTGGCTTTTTCACCCCCTCAAGCTTGTGTTTCTTTTGTGCTTGAACACGCTTCTCCCCAGTGTCAAATATTCCTACCTGACTGTAGCATTCACTTCCCACCAGAATTTCCTGATCTGCAGGTTATGTTTTACACATTTACCCTTTTCTTTTGCTCTAGTCTGCTTTCTGGGTTTGGGTAGCTGGGTTACTGGGAAAATACTCTGTTATGCAGTACGAGCTGCAGTCAGAATTGTTTTCTCAGATGTTTGCTCAGCTTTTGTACTTGTCTGTTGAGTGTGAGTTTACATACACTGTCAAAACCCTTTCCTGAAGCAGATGTGTTGTGGTATTTATCCAGGTTGTGACATCTGTCTCTGGTGCTAAAAATATTCAGGTAACTCTCTTGCAGTTTTTTTGACGAAAGAGTTAATGATAGTAAGATGAGTGATACAGCTTCTTTTTTCCCTTAATTTTTACCCTGTAAAATCTGAGAGTTGCCCACGCCTTTCACAGATACCTATCTCTATATCAAAGATAATACATGTCATAATCTTACATGCACAGAGGAACACATTTGAATGGGAGCTGAGGAATTCTGCTTAAATGTATAGCTAAAAAGTTCAAATGATACTCTCATCAGTTTCAGGCTGGATCATCAATTTACGTGGCATGTAACAGTAATACTATGGTTCAGCATCATATCAACACTTTTCTAGAATGTGCTAATTTATAATAATTTGGTTTAAGGCAGAAACACTTACTGGAAATTTGCTTCCATTAAGTTACTACTTTAACTTAAATAACTAGGAGCTAGAGAAGGAGCGAAACTAGACTAGAATATAAAACATATTTACTTAAGACCCATGTAATGATTAAAGGTGTGAAAATCAGGAAGCTAGCTTAATGAATATAAATGCTTCACTCTGCTGTTTTACACTTCTGTCTTCCACTCTTTCCGATCCAGTTACTCGATGGAGCGTTTTACATCAACAAATGTATTCTCATTTTTAAGTGGCATCTTTTGAAAAATCATAAAAATTAATGACTTACATGTTTTGTAGATGATGAAATTAATGACATCATTTTAACAGGCAGCATTTGATACCCAGATGCACTGCACTTTGCTAAAATTTTAAGAGATAAAAGCTACCAGCTAGATAGTGTTCTCCTAGGTACAACACAAGTGAGCTACTCATTGCATATTTGCCCATCAGGTTAACAGAATTTTTATTATTTTTTTTCCTGAGAGAACAGGAGGGCGCAGGAATTCTGAGTTTAGTTAAAAAAAAGCAAAACAACAACACCCAACAAACAGATCCACAAACAAAACAGTTATTAAATATTTAGCATTGTGGGAGAGAGCAGAGGTGCCATATATGCCTGTGTAGTCACTTCTATGCGTCTCATTATCTGCGAGAGCAGTCAGAGATGTGAGTTTCATGGAGACGGATGACATGGGGGAATTTGATCAGTTAAAATTATACTTTTACAAGGCCCTGGAAAGACTATCTTCTTGCAGAAATATGATAAGTTAGGCCAACATTTAATGGCTTCTTTTTGTTCATTGTCCATGTTTCCATAATTTTTAAGGTAATGATTGATATTGATCAGAATATGCTCAAAAAAAAAAAGACACTTTTCTGGAACAGAAACTCAAGGAAACAAAATAGGTTTTTTTGTGATTTGCTTCTTGGAAAGCTAAATCCAGACTGACAGCTTTTATAACAACACTGTGTTGTGCAGAATCCTAGCATTCCAGGCCAAGTTACCAGCATTTCTCAGACCCATTTGGCCTGTGAGTTCTAACTTTATTTCAGGGTATCTGCTCATGAATAGAACAATATTTTCAGAGTCTCAGGTCTAGCTGTCCAGTAATGCTTGTGAAATCTGATTTTTAAAATGCTGTTGCAGAAAATGATACTGAAGAATTCTGAAGATATGCTTTTGTGGTATAGTTACTTTCTGATAACTAATCTCAAAGAATAACATTTGGGCATGTGGAAGACAAAAGAACCTTTGTCAGCTTTTTTAAGCAAAAAGGTGAACTGCTTTCATTGTGATAAAATAGCTTAACAATAAAGCTAATGAATACAACCAGACATTAATTTTCACAGGTTATTCTTTTTTTCTTGTACAAAAAGCTCTGTACTGTCAACTTCCAGTTCGCAGATGATGCTGAGAATGTTGGCTCTGTGTTCCTGGTATGTTTTTGCAGGTGAAGTTAAAATGGACATGAGTATAGCATACCAGCTTTTTAGGACCATGTCCTCTTTTGATCATCAAAACTATTTCTCAGTGGCTTGCAGTTTGTGAAGAATCTAGGGACCCAGACTAGTTGTAAGATCAGAGATGTTAGGGTGATGCTAGAGCCTTGGAAATGAGTGGGAGAAGGCAAAACATAAGGATAGCTGTCATTGCTTATGGTTTAGCTGGGGTGGGGGGATAGAGCTGGAAGGGTCCGCTAATAAGAGCGTAAGAATGCTCTTCAGGGTCTTTGTAAGTGGGATTAGCTCCAAATCCCACTGATGCCCTTTGTTACTACTTCAGTACCATTAGAGAAATGGGGTTTGGGTCTGATATAAGATCATCTGCATATCTATGGCATCTGCTTCTGTATTGCTCTAGACGTACCAGGGCTGACAAAATTTGATTAATTTCGGGACTTAAGGGTCAGGCAGCTCTTCAGAGTCTGCTATCTGCTTTTCTTGGGTGACCTCTGACACATGAAAGTTTTCTGTTTGTTGGTGGAACCAAGTGATAACATTCCTCCGTGGGTAATGAACGGCTTATTTCTCCTTTATCATTTCCATTTGGAGTTTTTTTAATCTTACTCGATTGACAGGATGTTGAAATGCTAAATATTGATCTGCTTTGTAAAAGAATTTGAATATGAACACTTCTTTTTTCTTTCTCCTGGTACAATGTATTCTTCTCCATTAAATTTTGGTCCTGAAGTATGTCCAGAACTTTGTAAAATAGCACCAAATGCATGGACTACAGCTAATAAAGTGATTGACTTCTTTCCTGAAAAACAACTTCTGTGCTCTTGTTGGTGTTTTAAATTAATCCTAGTGATAATAAATATATATTCTTAACACCTCAAGACTTTGTATGTAGTATATTTGTCACTAATTTTTTATTTTTTTAACAGGATTTGTCTGGGGAAGGCTACAGAGATGCTATTGGTGACGAACACTTTCATCTAGAAGGTATTTAAAGAACAAAACTTCTTGCTTAATATTAAGGGATATTGGAGTCAGTCACTGTAAGAATGCATATGAGAGTGCAGTTCTTCATATACTGATGTGTCGTTTGCCTGGCAAGACTATTAAGATGGAAATGTGGTATTATTTCTGTGTCTCCTACCACTGTCATCCTAGTATTGAAAAGTCATCCAGTTGTATCATAGGGATCAAGTGTTTTATTCAAGGTCTCACAATTTTTTCCAGGTACTTCTCTTGGCATTAGTAGCAGTAGTGGACATCGCTGTCCCCAGCAAAGGTGTTCCAATACTAGCGCGTTCAGTGATCACATTTGTTTTGTGATACACTGCACACCCTGCTGTATTATACAAACCAAACTTAGAAACTCCTGCATTGGTTTCTGATAAAGACCAGAGACACTTACTCTCTTGGATATGAATGGAATCATTATTGCCTCAAATAACTTCTTTCCAAGGCTCATCTCATCTCTTCATCTGTGATCAGGCCTCTCTTTGCAATGGCGATGGAATTATTGCTGTGATAGGAAGGGTCTTTGGGACCCTTGAGTGTGGACGCTGCATTCTTTGTGTCAAAGAAGGTATTTGAGGTACCTTGAACTTCACTTGGGCGAGTGGGACGTGGTGAAGAGATTAGTTCAAGGACATTGTTCCTCATTCTTTAAAAAAAAAAGAACAGGAAATGAGACTACAGAAGCTCTGGGAAACTCTCCACTATAACATGTGGCTGCATGGGCTGTGTGCTAGATTTATATTATAGGTTAGTGGAAACAATATGCCCAGTTTATTTAGAGCAATGAACCATGTCAAGCTTAACTTGGAAAGTTCTGTCCCTTTTTATAATCCAGACATTTGTTTCTGGTGGTAGAGACCTTTGTCTAAATAGAACGTGAAAGATTCTCTATGTCTTCCCGTTCCTTATCTGTGAGATGTGTTAATATACTGTGTTTCTTGGATCCCATGTTTCTGTCATGTCTTTGGTTTACAAAGAATGTTCCCTTGTGTGTGCCTGTAACATAGGAGCTCAGTTTCAACTGGTGCTTGTAGGGTACTGCTAAACACAAAAGCAAGTGTTTGTTAAAAGTGTTTCGATACTTAGCTTCACCACAGTTTTCCTTTTAGCGCATAGTAGGACATAACTCTAATAAAGTTGGCCTTTTATAATTTTCAGATGATAGGGGAATCTACTTAACACAGGATATTAAATGTGAGGTGAATAATTCCATTTTTCTGTGTCTCATTCTACCTTTCCTCTAATTATTTCTTACTTTGTTGTGTAGAATTGTCTTGCATAGCAAACATAATATCCAATATATAATATTTCCAAAGTAGTCAGCAGCAGGATTGTTTTTACTAGAGTGCGAAACCTTTTAGGCTACTGCAATTTCAGTCTTTCAGCAGTTTTACATTATTACTTCTGATGTGTCTCATTTCTTATGAAGTAGCTGAGTAGTGAAGACAAGATTTAGGTACCAGCAGGTGGTCCTTTCTTTGTGTGCTGCGGCTGGGGAAGAGCTGTTCTGTGGCATCTTTCCAGTTAGGAGGCAGGTAACCATTCCCACCCGGTGCTCAGGCAAACGTGTGCAGGTTGCCAAGGCTTGGTCCTCATCCCTTCTGCTCTCAGACCTCCAGGCTAGCTTTCCATGCTGAGGGCAGTGTTAGCCACTTCCCTCTTGAATGGTTATTTAAAATCTTATAATTAACAGGTGATACTAGAAGCACTGTGTTAAAGCAGGATGCTTTCACCCTTTCTGTATACCTTCATGCTTTTTACTGGCATAATATTCTTGGGTGATTGTGGTAATACTAGCATAAAATTGTGCTGTTAGCATAAATGCAGATGAAATGTGATGTGAGACCTTCATTAGGGCACAGCTTGAATTCTGTGTGGCTTAGGTACAAGATGACCACTGTAGTAGCTCTTTTCTGCATAGAAATGTTTTGTGTGAAAATGTAATTAATATTCTAGGAAGCATATTAATTTTTCCACTTCAAATAGTTGTTCTGCTTTTATTTTGCTACCTCATAATCTATACAAATGTACTGGTGTAACACATATGTTGTGTGATTATATATTCATGTGTCATAAGGTAACATCAACATCGCTGATAACTGATCTCAGATATAGGGACCTGCAACACACTGAAGCATGGTTGGTTGGGTTAAGCTCACAAAGGACACAAATGGCAAAACCAAGACTTGAACTCAGCTCTACCAAGTACCAAGCAAGTGTCTAATCAATGAACTAGATTCTATCTTTATAAATACATGGTAAGGATGGAAAAAATGAAAAAGAAACATTTCCCAGAAATTTGCAAAAAAGCACAGCAGGTGCCACAGTTCTTCTGTGGTAGGGGAAAGCTACAGCCTTCACAATCAGACTTATTGGAGAATAAATCTGAGTACTTTAGAAGACTCTCACTGAAAAGACAAAGTGGCAATAAGAGAAATAATTGAATTTCTTATTTTGTTTTACATAGCCAAGTTCATTACCTTTTTTTTCCCACCTCCCTCTTTTTTCCTCCTTAGCCTTCTGAGCAGTACAGATAAAAAGAACTCTCTTTGCTGGGTTTAACTTCTGTGTTGTTATGTAAAGCTTGATCAAATCCTTTCGTCTTAACAGACTTAACTGGCCAACAGCAAAAGGCTCGGGATTCTGGGATTAAGATTGTATTTGGTAAGAGGACTGGTGCATTAGTGCTTTCTTTTGAACTATAGAAAGAACAAAGTAAACATCAAAAGCATTAAGCCATGAGAGCGGATTGTTGACTCAATGTTGCTGCATGACAAGAGTTTAGAACTCAGTAGTGGCGGCTCTGTTTACCGAGTGCTGTGCAGAAAGAAACAGTTTGACCAGTATTGTCTATTATAGCCAGCACCTGCCTTTGATTTTGCTGCCGCGCAAGTAACTAAATTGAACTTTTTGGATTTTCTCTTACGTGGTCAGTGATTTCCTTAGATAAGAGACACCAACAGAAACCTCAGTCTCTTCTTATATTATTTTTACTCTGTTTCCCTTCTTCCTCTTACATTAATAAGACGACAATTTAGCATGCTGAATGTAGGTTCTATAGTGGATTCATTTGCAACTTTTATTTCAAGTTTAACCGTGCTTTTCCACTGCATTTCAGAGACTTCCACCTGCCAAACAAAGTACTTGTGCAATCTACTGTGGCTGTGTACAGACTTCTTGTGCTTGAGCTTTCTTGTCCAGCAGTTTCTGCACGTATGTTTCATCACTCTCCATATCTAGAATAGAAGAGCTTGAATTTTCTCTTCCTTCTCCCTAGATAGAACAGTAGGTCACCAGAACTGAACAACTGAAGGTGGCTCTAGGAGCAGTCACAGAAACCAGCACAGACATTGGGAGATATTTTTCATTTCGTTTCAGTTGGGAAGCTAAAATGGCAGGCAGGAATTGAATGTAGCATCAAACAGTAAGTCACTCCTGCATGATGGAGATATGCAGGTGGCTTAGAAAGATATCTGCTGTTAGTGTGTTCAATACTGATGTCCAAATTCTCTCTCTGCTCTTCAAGGCATAAATAAGCTATTAAATGAATCATTCAAGAGTCCTGCTCTTGTTTTCCAGAACTTTTTTCATCTCCTTTACCTGGAGCTTTTGGGAAATTTTCACAGCTAAAGCCTGTAGACCAGGAGAGCTTTCTTATCTTGACCACTCCATGTCTTTCTGAAGTGAACTGGGATTCCTCCATCTTATCACTCAAAAATTTTGAAGTTTTTCAGAGCAGCCTGTTTTCTCTCTGCTTTTGATGTCTGAACCAGGAGCAGGAAAATCTCCGTGTGACACATACTGATTGTGGAAAAGACACAGTTTCCTACTTGTCTCAATACAAGCTCTTCAGAGCCCAGTGGGATATAGCTATCAGTCTACTTCAGCTGCCTTTTGGAGTTCAAGGTGAAGACCTTAAGCTCAGGAGACACCTAACCAATACCCACAATTAGTTATGTGATAATGTGATTTCTCATGTCACTGTTCTCCTGAAAAGTATGACTTAAGTGTTTCTACTAACCAGAAATCTTGTGTCTCTGTGAGATCAGTCTAGTCCTGTACCTGTCAGAGGAGCTGCCTCTTACGCTGACAGCAATCTGTTCCCGGTTTCATTTGTCAGCCGAGGGTGATGTCTTTATTATTATTCTCTCAGCAGAAGACTGGAGAAGATCCAAGCCTTCCTGGTGCCTTATCTGAACATGATATCCAAAGTCCTGCTGAAAGTAGTGACAGAGCTTGACCTGAATCAACAAACTCATTTTTTGATGTTTGCCAAACCAGATGTATCCAAATCCCTAGATGGTAAGATGTTCCCTTGTCTGGAACCAGAAAGGACAAAATTATTCAGACAGGACAAAATTATTCAGGTCATCGTCTTGCCCATAAATATTAGAGAGCCCTCCAGCAGAGTTCAAAGCATATGTTGCTGCTGAAAAAAATATCTATCATAAAAGAGCTATTCGTAGCGCTTTTCACACATTTATAAGACATTACGGAATTTCTAAACCTTGAAGTAAGATGTGTTGTATTTAGTAAAGCAGAAAAAAAGAATTCATTGTATTCTTCTTATTATATGTTTTTCAAGATGTTACCAGTATGTCCAGTCAGCCCTTCATCTCTTCCTCCTCCATCCTGTATCCAGGGAATCTGTGGTCAAATGGGAGCTGAGGTGTGGTTAACAGAGTTCCACCACAAAGAGCTGTGCTGTTATTTTTGACTTTAATACGAACTGATAAACAAACAAGGAACAAATAGTAAAGAATGAACTGGTGATGTGCAGCTGCTGATCTTATGCCCAATGCTGCCAACCTGCCTGGACCCCACCACAGCTGCACATGCTTTTCCTGCCGCATGTGTCCCGGGCAGCCCAGTGAGGAGAGCGTGCTGGCTTCTGTGTGGGTGCTGCCGCAGTGCCCGCGCTTCCCCTGTGCTGGGGCTGCAGCGGCAGCGGGGGGCATGGGGTGGAGCGTGCCTCCCCCACAGCATCCTGCAGCAAGGCTGCTCTCGTGCATTGCAAGAGAATTCCCTCTCTGTCTCTCCATTCAGGAAAATTCAGTGAAGACTGAAGTTCCTGGCGTTGTTTCTAAAATTGGTAATTGGAAGAATATCCATTGCGTTGTCAACTCAGAGGAAGAGTGGCAAGGTATGGTACTTCGGCCCAACTTGTTTATAAACATGTCGGCAAAGGGAAACTCGAACAAGCATTTGAACTACTTTTAGCTAACCATCTGTTTGCATGAGACACTTTCTACCATACTTTGATAATCTCTTAGCTGTAATAAATTCCTGTATTGTGCTGGGCAGAGCTATGGATGGGTAATAAAAGGCAGTTATTTCAAATTGCATGCTCCTTTCTAGTTAATGACTTCAGTTGTGATGGTTGTTTATTTTCTAAAGCTTAAATAGTTTTCTATGTATTATGTATGTGAAATTCCAGTGTATTTATAGAAAAGACATAGATTGCATCTTGCACACAGATGGCATTGCTTTATCTCAGCTCTGTTGTTAATACCTACCTAGTACTACTGATGCAGGCTTGGTGCTTTGCAGAAAATGAAGGTCCCTTCTCTGTCATGTTCTTAAGCCAAATACCTATTCATCACTGACACTGCAAACAGAGTGCTAATAATTCTGTCTTGAAAGTGTTCTTGTGGTCAGCCTTCTGGGATGTTGTATGAGAACTCTGCATTTTAATGACTTGTTGCTAATCCTACACACTTACCACAGATTTGCTGTACATGAGCATATGCTATGTGATCACCTCAGCCGAGTGATCACTTGCTCACCGGCTGTATTTTTTTTGGCGGTCAAGAGGTTTCTGTTGTACCCTTTTCCTACGACTCACTATGACATGAAACGGCTCTGAAAAATACCTTCAGCTTCAGGGTGACCCACCGGCACCAGCCACTGTTATCTGACAAACAGCTAGTCCCTGCCGAGGCTGGAAGCTGATAAGCTGTTTGCTGTGAATTGGAAGGAGTACCAAAGAACATGAGGGGCGGAGGGGGGAAAGGAGCAGTGGAGAGTGCCAAGAGAAAACTGCTTAGTTTGGCAGTTAGAATAAAAGTCACCAAAGAACATGAGTCTGGTAGGATTAGCAGAAGTTTTCCTGTGGTCATACACAGATCCAGGAAATTATAAGAAGCAGGTAGGCTGTTTGCCATGAGTGGGAGGAAAATCTTATGGCATAAGGTACTTTAAAAAAAAAAAGTAAAAAAAATAAAAATTGTACAAGTGTTTCTTGACATTAGCTGTTCCAGTTGGGGGGGTTGGTGTTTGGATCAGAAGCTTTTACTTCTAGAGCTGCTGTTTCAAGTGCAGCCAGGTCAGTAGTGATGAAAGACTGTTGCCATCCAACGTCTGTCCATAGCCTGTGTGTAAGCTAGTGGTCTCCAGGTGTTTCCAAATGGACCTTTACAGTGTCTAACAGCTCCCACCCATGTTGGCAAGCGGGGCACAAAAAGGCAGTGAAAAGTGGGCTGTTATGTCACCTTGGAGGATGAGCATTTCTCCTGACACTGAGCCGCTGCTGTGTGGAGGCTGTGTGCTCTGCTGCCCGTGCCATGCTTGTTCCCTGCCATGTCGGGTGTTGCTCTCTTTAGCTGACAACCCCCCAGCTCCTACCCCTGCTACCTAACGGTTTTTGATAGATGATGTGTTTTGTCTGTGGTTTGAGAGATTTGTTCTGGGTTATTTATCCTCTGTATTAGACTGGGAAGATCATACCTGCTGTTAAATAGTAGTTTCATATTGATCTCTGTATTCAGATCATTCTGCACTCCTGGAAGGTTGTTATTCCTGAACATAAGCTGGTTGCATGGTTGGTTCAGGAGCACAGCAGCAAAGGTAAGAACAGAGCCTGGGATCTGCTGCGTCCGTGTCTGTCCCTTACAGTACAACAGAGAGGGTTTCCAAGTACAGTACACAAGCAAACCTTTCAAACCTACAAGTGGTTGCTATTCTTTGTGGTGGCTGAAGAAAGCCAAATGTTAATTTGTATGTAATGTATAAAAAATATTTCAGTAGAAAACCGAGGTAATGAAAAGGGAAGGGAACAAGCACCTCAAGAAAGCAATGAGTTGATCCTTAGCGAACACCTTAAACATGGAAAGCTTTAAAATGGTATGTTGATGCTTGGTATTTATAACAATATTGGTTTTCCATACTCTTTCCTTCTATCTAAACCTGGCAACTTTTCCTTCTTTCACAGAGACGCTAATGCTCCTTCTGATCATTTAAAAAGTGAATCAATTAACAATAAGAATATTCATTAACTCTCATCTCTGGGGATATAGCTGTTGAAAAGCTATGTCTACAAATCTCAAGCTGCTTCTATTGCAGCATGTAAGAGGCAGACAATCAGGGTGCATATGGGAAGCTGGGCAATCAAAGGGCAAAAGTACTTAGCCTGGGGAGATCTCATCAAAGGGAGAAGGGCTCTCGCATTTGCCTTCCACATCCTGAAGGTGAGCAAAGCATCACGTGGTGCTTAGGCAGCAGACTGTGGCACCCAACTGGTTGCTCACACCAGTGCGTGAACCCTGTGGGAGCTACTGCCGTGTAGCGAGACTGAGATAGGGGCGAGAAATGGGTGCCAGTGACGTGAGACTCATGCTCTGTGCATGAGGTTTGAAAGGGCTGGGCCTCAGCAATTAGGAGTCACCAAATCAGTTTTGGTCATTGGTGTTTCCCTTGGGCTGTCAAGATTGTGCTTCAGAGGAGGAAGGAACTGTAGCATGTGTAGGCATATCTGTGTGAGCTGTTCATCTGGCTTAGGCTGGGTCACAATCACACTGACGCAGAGGAATGCAGGCTGGTGAAGAGCTCTGCACTCGCTGCCCACCGTATGGGTACACTGTCAAACCCTTAACACCACCCGAGATGTCTGGTCTACAGCTAGCCATGTCCATCCGTGTGGCCTGTCTCCTGCCTCAGCAGTGGTGACTAATCTGGGAGGCAGGGTCTACCATCAGATATACCTTGCTAAACTGATAAGACTCAGGTGTATCTCTGAGAGACAGCTGATCTAGTGTGTACTGAGATAAAGCTGCGTTACTGTACATGTGCAGCAGTATAAAAATGTACTTGAACTTTGCCCCAGGACATCCACCACCAAGAACAAAGAATGAAATATGGGAACAAGTCAGGAGTTTGAAAACAATCTTTCTGGAAACATGATGAATACCAGTGGTTTCATTTATTCTACTTGAAGAACAAAGGTCCTTTTCTACTTTTAATTTCCCAGCAACGATTATTACCAGTTATTTTTCTTGTAGCTTTGACCACAGTTCGTGGAGGTTTTATTAAACATGTTTTTGAAAAGTGAGTCAAAATGCCATTCTTCTCTGACTCTCTTGTGACTCTCTCTATTTTTTACCCATGTGAGTGAAACTAGAGTATATTTCCAGGCAAAGATTTGGGGCCAGATAATACTCTCATGCTGGTGTTCATGGAATTATTCCAGTTTTGTGCTCTTCTCATTGAAAGAAGTTTTGGCCCTCGTTATTTCAGAAGACAATGTGTGTGTTTCAAATCCCTTGCCTTTACATGAAACATTAAATTCATTTTTAGAAAACTTGAGTACTACATTGAATAGGCAATTTGCCTGCTGCATAACTCCCGAATACTCCTAAAGTTGCCAGTTCTCTTGTGTTGGACTTGACCTTAGCACAGCCAGGGAACCAAGTTTCAGACTGCCCCCTTTGCTGGGTTTTTAATAGCTTTCTGCAGTAGTGTTTTTTTAAAATCCCACGTCAATGCTCCTGTAAGGCCCTTCTCTCTTGCCCACAGGGATTTTGTATCCCAGTGTCTCATGTGAGGATACAGTGTATGGCGGGATTAAATGGTTATTGCACTTCTGGGATCGAATTTAGGAGCCATCGTTTTCTGTAGACAGCTAGATAATTGTATAGCTAGATAGATGCTGGAACCTTCGGGCTGGATAGTTTAGACACAACAACCTGTCATCCTGCTGAACCTTACAAATACACAAGCATGTACATGCAGACTTAGAGAGGCAATTTCAGTGAAAAGCATATTGCTTTTGCCGGTTGCTGTTCCAAATTCAAAGTGTGTATCAGTCAGGGTGCTTTTGTGTGCTTCAACTCCACTTCTGCTGCAGTAGCTACAGAAACCCAAAGTTTTACCTCACCAGGCAGAACAAGTGCCCTTTGTTACCTAGACAGATTACAGCTTTTTCTAAAGTCTGCTCTTCATAAAAGCCCAGCTTGAACAGTGGAAATTCTGACTTGCCTCAGATACTGAGGAGACTTTTATAGTTTCAAGTAGCTCCAGGGTTATATTTTAAAAGTTGAATTTCATCACATGTTTCAAGTTTGGTGGAAAAAAAAGGCATGATATTTTTAGCAGAAGAAAGTCCCCCCCACACCTTTTTTCTTAACAGATGTTTCATCTCAATCATATCCAAACCTCAAAGCACAAGTAGCAGTCAACCTTATTCTCCTGTGGAGAAAAAGATAAAATGTCATTTGTTTGGAAGAGGGTTTTTGGTTGGTGGTGGGTTTTTTTGGTGTGGTGGTTTTTTTTTTGTTTTTTTTTTTTTTTGTAACCACAACTAGTTTGTGAGTAAAGGCAAATAATAAATGCAGCACTATGGAGTTGTGGAAATGAACCTGAAGCAACGTTTCTGCTCTTGTTAGATGGAAAGTCCCAACCCCCAGCCTATGAAAAAAATAAAAATACCAGTAATCAGGTTTTTCTTGCTTTATAAATCTGATCCAGCAATCCAGGTCTTTTCCCCAGTAAAATATGTCATACAAAGTGCCCAACTTTATACCAAAAAGGATTTAAATCTGTAAAGGTAACAAAAAGGGAGGGAAGGAATAGCAGTTGTAAAACAAAACATCCAGAAGTAAAAGAGCTGCTACCCGAGGAATTTTCACAGGGCTCTGGAGGAGCACAGAGCTTTGCTGTGCTTTGCAGCCAGGCTGTGCGCAGGGCTCCGCGCAGGTCGGGGAGAGGCTGAGGGGAGCCAAGGCAGCTCTGAACTCTGTGCACAGATTTATTTAGGAGGGAATTACCGTCCCTCTTAAGGATTTGGAGGCATAAAGCTCAAGTGTGGTGCTGCAGACCCTTGTTTTTTGTTTTGTTATTTTAATGAGCCTTTACAGAGAGTGGAGCCATCCAGGTGTGGAAGGATATTCTTGGCAAATGGGTGTTCAGATGAAGACTGCTCTCTCTGCCTGCTGCAGGACCCTCCAGGAGCCGCACTAAGCACCTACTGTCCTGCCCCATCCCAGGCTGCCTGCACCCTTGCAGGGCCCAGGCACCGCTAGCAAGTAGCAATTGCCACCCAGATTTCAAGACACTACATTTAAATGAGAATTCACAATGACACTGTCTAGGATATTGCAGGATTTTCCACCAGAAGGGTAGCTCCAAGTGGGAAGTTGACTTTAGAGTTGTGAAACGTGGGCCCTCTAGATCAACAGGAAGGGCTGGCTCCTCCCGTAGGCAGGCTCCAAACCATCTTCTCTCCTGCATTTTGAGCAGTACATAGCACAGCGGGCTTCCATCTCTGGTTGTGGTCTTTAGGCTGTTCTGTAATTATTAATAATGGTGAGCAGTTTACCAGCATTTGCTCTGTAGAAGTCATTTCTTGTGATGAGATCCTGTGCGCTCTTTAGGCTTTAGGTAAGCTGGTGGGCTCAAGCCTTGATGAATTTTATTTCTCTGCATGTTTTGCACTATATCACCTTAGTACCATTCCTCACACGTATATAAAATTGGAAAGAGACATCTTCTTGTGCACACACATGTATATGCTGGACTATTGGTCATATATTACTTTTCAGTTGTGTTGCAGATCAATTTCCATTCTCTGCTGCCTCTCAGACTAAGATGTAGGGCTCTGAGGATGGGAACACTGAACCTGCTACTGAATATTAACTATGAGAGAGTTGTCAGATATGCAACTGATTCATCACAGCCAAAATAATGTTACAGTACAGGTCCACAACATAGCTCTCTGTAAAAGGTTGGCTTTGTGTGAGGGTCAGAGTGACATTCTTCCTGATGAGAAGCAATTCTCATGAAATGAATCTCACAGTTCAGATACCTTTAGAGGCCCTGTTATCATAGCAAAGATGGTGGAAACATGATTTTCCCATTGAACATCTAAGTTAGATGGGAGTGAGTTGATATCAAAGCCTACATTTTTAATAATACTACCTACTCAAACCCTTCATTTGAATAAAGGGTTATGTAGTGGCAGGAAGTTTTTGTTGGTTTTTTTTTTTTTTTTTCTCGTTTCCTTATGAATCTCGGGGAAAAAATCCAGAGACAAAGAAAATTTAAGACAGAAAATCTTAACGCGCATATCTGCAATTTACACCGAGAAGGAATTTTTAAAAAGCAAAATTGTTACCACTTACTAACCAAAACCAGTGTATGTCCATCTTTAGAGAAGGGAGGTCTATCTTCTTTTGTTTTAAGCTACAAATGATTAGTCGGTGTTCCCATCCGTCACTGTTCAGTAACAGAATTCAACACTTTGCAGGCCCATTCAGACCTCCAGGGACACATAATGCTGTTAGAAAGTGGTAAGTGGTCCATATGACAGTGACAGTTTTCACTTAAGAAGTACTTACCCCTGTTAAATGATACAGATATATATAGCAGATTGCATTCTGTTAATGTGGCTTTTGATGTGCCCACTGATCAAACACAAATCTCGCTGCTACAGGTATCATCCTGAACTATTCTGACCAAAGCTTATGGAGATTCACTCCCCCTGTGCCACATGCCCGTGCTTTTTTCTTTCTTTCTTTCTTTTTTTCTTTTTTTTTTCTTTTTTTTTTTTAAGACAGGAGGGGAGGGAGAAATGATCTTCTTTGATCTCCGATGAGGAAGGGGAAAAAAAAGACCGTTCTGTTCAGGCTTTTGGCTAACACAACAAACAGTGTTTAAAATTTAACTTTGGTTAATTAATTAGTAATTCTGTTTAGTGCTGTCTGATCTTCATCCAAAAGGTATTTTGAAGCTTGAGAACTGAACATCAAAGTGTATTGGGTGAAGATGGTCAAGTAAGGCATTTAATCTGGCAGTTGCTGTTGGTGAAATACAGCCAGTTGGGGAACTAATTGGAACAGGGAATCATAATCTGGCAAAATTCAACAAACTCCCTCCCTTCAGCAAACTCACTCCAGACAGAGTGTGAGAAATCTAGGGTTAGTGTTTAAGCATGTATGAGTTACACCCTAGCTAGCAGAGAGAGACTGTATTGTCCTTTGTATCTGCATCTTTAGTACAAATCTTTTTTTTGGTAAGAGAGCGTAAAAAAAATTTTCCCCCAACACAACAGCCAAAAAAAAAAAAAAAGCCAGCAGACCTAGACAGAAACCTGTGATTCTGTATCAAGGCTTAGAAATATTTCTGCTTATGTGTGTCAAATTATTGGGATTGGCAAAAGGCATTGAAGCTTTAAGGGAGGTGGTGTTGCACAGACCTATGAGTCTGACTACTTTTTATTCAGGAGAGAAAACGTTCTCTGAACATGTCAGTGAATTTCAGTTTAGCAATTCCCCTATGTCCTAGTGGTGACTTGTGAGTTAGAATCATTATCTGATGCCTGAATGATTAAAACATATTTTGGTTGTCTATTTTTGTTGGGTTTTTTGCAAGCCATCACATGGTCTGAGTCACTACCCCTCTGTTGTGCGCCTAATTGTCTCCCCCTGCTCGGGTGCTGGCAGTAGGTCTTGTGACATCATGAATGTTGCGGTTTTTTTCCACTCGGTGGTGTGCAATTGAACCTTTAATTTATGTTGTGACCATCAACAGGAAATAGTGAAATAGAAGAGAATTACTTCTCTCCATATTTTCAGGTGAAGTGCTCATCCCAGACTAGTACAAAGCACTACTAGTACAGCTTTTGCTGAATTGCTTTTGACTTGTCCCACTGGACTTAAAATGGACAATTAATTTCTCTACAGCAAGTTTCAGAGAAGGCAGTTTGATCTTTGTTGTTTTGAAGGGTGTGTCTAATTCATCAGCTTCAGCTTTCAGCCAGAGAAAGTTGAATACACGCTTTTGGCACTGACCCAGGACAAGCCTGTTTTTTTGCGTGCTTATTCTGGTGGCTGTGGAACAGGAATGTTACTCCCTTCCTGGTCCTATTCTGCCTACGTTCATTTGCCGCTGGAGAAGAGGACCTTTGCTCAAGCACAGTTATCTCCATCAGGGATGTATTTCAATCAATGCTATGGAATAAAACCAAAGCGTGTGCTTACTGGGGGTCATACTTCTTAATCTGTGGCCTCCAGGAGAATTTCAAAGTGAAATATGAATGTGAATGCAATTGTTAATTAAAGGACAACTTCTCAGTTAGGACTTTCAAACATAGTTGTTATTGCTTTGGTTGTTGTCATACAGTCAGTGAAGAATGTCAGTTATGTTTGTCGAACCTGATTTGCAATGAAAAAAATATTGATGGAACCAGATAATTTAGACATCAGAGACTTCAGGAAAACCAACACAATTCTCTTTCTATCCCTTTAGTCCTCATAGTCTCTGACTTTAAGTTCTGCTGTGTCTGCTAGATCTGTAAATTGGAAGTGAAACCCTTACCCTGTTGACGTCAACAGGAATTCTACTACTGAGCTCGGTTGGACCAGCTCTTTGATGGTCAGTTCCACCAGTCAAATATTGCTACTCAAGTTCAATTTGAGCTGTTACAGAAGTGCTTATGACTTCGTCTCTGTCTTGATATGTCTATGCGCTTTTTAATTTTCCTTTTATCCAACTTCCCCACAGATCTCAGGTTCTGGTGTGTGGTTTGTTGTTTTTCCCCATGTACAGATAATTCTGTCCCTCTGTTTCTGGTAGTAGCTTTAAAGAATTGCCATGGAATCCAGTCTATCCAATTTGAGGGGAAAGCTAATAATATTTCACTTCAAAGGGTTTGGTTTCATGTGTGCCAGATGGTGACTTTCATAGATGGCATTTTTGTCAGTTCTTCAGTTTTACCTTTTTTTCTGCTTTCTCTCAGTAATTACACAGTAGTGACCCTAACATTAAGATAGTAGTCATTAGTAATGTCCAGTCGTAATTTATCACTATGGAATTGCATAGCTTCTCCCATAGTTCTGCTTCCTGGGTGAAGGCCCTGTGGTCCATCACATACCTTTTGGAACAGCTGTCACCCCAAAGAGGCTCTGAAGCAGTTCATCTTTAGCCTGAGTTCTCCTAGCTGTGCACATTGGGACTTGGTTAGCCGTAACTTAGACCTAAACATTCATCAGAGTTGCGTCCTTTTTTGTTTCTGGCTACAAGATCCCCTTAATCCATTTGACTCAAATGCTCAATACTGCTGAAAGACAGTGAAACTGTCCTTACTCTGAGAAGGAAGATCATTCCTTAAAGAGCGTGGTGCTTGGCTTGAATGAGGCTTTGAGAAATCTGAAATGACAAAGCCACCTGAGTGAGGGTGAAAGTTTAAACAGCCACTTTTTGACCTGACTGCAGCTGTATTTTGGCTCTCTGTTTTTTTCCCCCCTTATTCTCAGACACAGGATGGAGGTGAGTGAAGAGCGGTTTGGCTGTCTGAAGCTTAGTATTCTATGCTCCGCCAAGACACTGAGCAGGGCAATCAGTTTTACCTCATTTCTGGCATTTTTTGGTGATTCCTAAGGAACAGTTGGAATTGTTACCCCCTTCTTTTCTTAGGAATGCATAAACCCCTGAAAAAAAGAATTCTTCAGAGATAGAGTCTTAATACCTTTAAACTTGTGTTTATTCTCTCCCTCTTTTCCTCCCCCACCTCAATTATGAACAATTGGGTGGTAGCAATTAACAATCTTAGAGAGAAACATCTGCTAGTACACTTAAGCCAGTCAGTTTGTTCTTCATGAAAGAATGGTATTTCACAATTTTTCCAAGTTAATATTTTTCCTTTATTGTGTTTCCAATTTCAAATATTGTCCAGACGCATTTTTATAGTGTCTTAAGGTTATAGAAGTAAATACAAGACCATTAATAATGAACAAGAAAAGAGAACATCATAAAGAAAACATATGCAGTATTTCAATTCATGAACCATTCTGTTAGAGAACATTGTTTTTGAGAGCATATGGTTATTCCCATGAGAAACAATAAATACAATTTTTTTTTCCTCCAGTTGTGGATTCCCACAACAAGGGTAGGTTTCTCTGTGTATTCATCTATATAGCGCAATCTCTTTGTCAGGACTTGTTATCTGAGTGAGGAGGTAAGTAAGAGTTTTTGCACAGATGATATATTGTACGTGGACCTATTTCTGATGGCCTAGGCTTTGGAAACACAAGTTTATTAATTCTCCACACTCCTTTGAGATAGCGATCTTGTCTGATCTGGTTCAGTATCATTGGCACAGCTGAAAGGAAGTTCACATTGTGAATATATCTGAACCTTGGCATGTGGCTCACTGGTGTATCTCTGTTTACAGGCTGCCAGTTTTAACTGTCCCAAGCAGACATTCTCCTTTTATTTATAAGTAGGTTCAGCATGTGTTTGTATCCTTCATGAAATTGAGCGCATGTCAATAGTCAAAACTAAGTATAGAAACAAGATACCAAACACTTCTCCTGCTCTTCTCAGACAAAACAGTCATACTCCAGTATGTATTTTTAAATGTTCATTGGGTTTGGATACAGGTTATATGTAAAGACACATTATGTGATCGTTCATTAATATTATTTTAATACCCTCCGTATTCCCCTTTAAAGTTTCCTCATTTAGATTTCATTTTATTTTGCTGAATGAAACTTGACATCAGGATGAGATCACCAGATTTCCCTGTTTCATGTGAGCTCCAAAACGAGTAACTGATTTCAAAGGATAATTCCCTGGAGCAGCAAGGCCAATGAGTTCTTCAGATCAAAGGTCAGCAGTGCTCAGAGAGGATAATTTCTGGCATACAGTATTTAAACTGTCTCAAGAAGTGTACTGCAAGATGTATCTCCTCCTTCCCCAATAGTTGAACTCTTGTTTTTTGAGAAGACTAATTTGTCAGAGCACATTTTTTCCTCTTACATATATTATAGATTAAAGTGCAAGCTTCTTATCTCAACACACAAACTGTACATCCAGAAAGGTGATTAAATGTGCCAGTGGAAGGGCGGTTCCTGAAACCAGAAGGTAGCTCTGCTGTTCCTCTTTGAAGCACCCCGCGGACTGGGGAACTCTGGTGCTCTTGGCCCATGCTGGCAGCTTTCGGCACAGTGCAAGAGCACTTGGTGGAAGGGAGAGAACGCTCTGTAAGACGCTTGGTTTTGACAGAAAAACCCAACAAAGAGCACCAGAGTAGGGAATAGTCACCTTGTGCAGGACCTGCATCAGTGCTTTTGGCCAGATGTGTTTGCCATGCCAATCTCATTTGGGATGCTGTCCCTGTTGGTTGCTCACTGTTCCAGTGAAGCTGGGGGTCATACCAGCCCAGCTTTCTCTATTTCACATTCCCTAGAACGAGATTGTGAGGGCTTGCAGAAGGGCTTTCTATCAGCTTAGTTAGAACTGTTCATGTTAGAAACTGATCACTGGTGCAAACGAACCACGGAAAATCTAGCGGAGTATTTAATAGTTATGAAGACCCACTGTCAATGTAACTGTCCTTGTTATGAAGGCCCACATTACCTTTTCATTTCTTGTTGATTTTAGAATGAAACAACAGGCTGGACTAAGCTAGACAACCAAATATTGTCTTTTGTTTTACGGGGGCCTTTTTGTGGCCTTAGCTTTGAACTTCCAGGAGTATGGAGTTGTATTTATGGACAAAGTGGGTATAAAGCAAATGACCTTTCTTTAGATATACATCAAAGTTCTGCATTGTAAGTAATATTTATTTTAATACATGCCTTCATTATGATAAACACTACACAAAAACCTCCTAATAAACAGTCCCTGCTAATCCGATAACACCAGGTTAAAGGGACAAGGGGAAAAACTGCTGTGAAGTGAGCTTGCTCCTCCTTCAGCTGACCTTCCTGCTTAGCTTATGTTCAGTGCCGGGAATCCTAACGTGGCTTGGAGCAGAAATCAAAGAGTATCAGTGTGTGAGTATGTGTATGATAAACTCCGTGTCTACTTACATTTCTACAATGCAAATTACACGTCCGTGTTGGGAAGCTGACGTTAGTATAACATCAAAACTGCAAATAAGTATCAAAGTCAGGAAATTCAAAGTTAGGATTTCTATGTCATTCCCCCTTTCTTTACTGCACATCCAGAACATTTTATAGTACACCGCAGTTTTGAAAACCAAAAAGTAGTAATACAATAATGTTAAATTTAAACAAAGAAATAAGACTAGAAAATGTGATATATTGCAGTGTAGCAACGTGAATGTTTTGGCAGAAATCTTAGCTTTTGGAATTTCTGAGCATATAAAGCTACGGCAAAGGTAGATTTTTAATTTTTTTTAATTATTTTTTAGCTAATTGTTCTATTTTAAATGTGAAATAAAACACTGACAGATGGCTGATACAATATCTTAATTTCTAGCATGTTAGTGACTTGCTTTCCTGGGAGAATGCTTGGAAGGTACCTCAGTAGTGCCGAACACCGGGAAAGCCACAGAGCAAACCCAGTTTGAAATGGGTCATTCTGAACTGGAGGGAATCATCTCTCCTTTTTTGAAAGGAATCTGACTTTACTGAACTGGCACTTACAGGAGCTCTTACTTACAGAGGCATCCCCAAGAAATGATTCCTACACAGCATTAGGATAAAGGCTTTGGGTAAATGCAAATGCTGCAGAGCAGGAATAAAAATGCCGACTTTAAGACCGACGTTCTCATAATATCTTCTATTTTTTGGGGAGTAGGCAGGATTACTGCTATGCCTAATGACGTATGGGCATAACATTGTTGGCAGAGGTATGTGGATATATAAAAAATCATATCCAAAATGTTTGAGGGTTGGGTTAATAAAATCTCTGTGTTTTCATAATGAACATAGAATTAATTTTCTTCAGATATAGGGCTTCATCATGTGCAAGGCCGAGTGCCTCTGCGGGAGCCAAAGGCACAGCTGTTAAGTTCCTGGCCATTTGTCTTTTAATCCACATGAGAAGTATAGATATCTTTCTGTTATGTATCTGATTTATGCTATGATATGTTGTGATATATGTCTGATAGATGTTAATCTTGATTCTCTTTATGAGTGCTATTGAATTATTAAAGTGAGAATGTTTTACCTTGAAACTTAGGTGAAATACTTTTTCATATCTACTTGAAAAAATGCAGCTTAACCTTTTGGCACGTAGTGTTTCCTCCTTGGAAGGTAGCAAAGTTTGTGTGTGTGTGAAGACCAAAATTGAAACAGAATGAGGACTTCGTTTCAGCTCCATTACTTCATTCACTGCTGGTGAATGCAGTGTGTTTTTGCCATATGTCACAAACTTCCAATATTTTGCAAAATTATTCAACTTATTTACAGTAACAGTTCTGCTGATTTATATTCCCATAATACTGTGTTTGAACTTCCTGTGACTCTAGTGATGTTTGTAGGAGAGGCTGTGTACCAGAAGCTGTTGGTTGTCTGCAGAAATTATCCCAGATGTGTAGTGAACACAAAAGCAAATCAAGTATAATGATCCTCTCTTACAAGTTTGCTGAAATCAGTTTCACCCTAAATACAAAGACAGATTTGCAAATATGAGACTGCTTTGACATTTCCTTATAAGCGTTTTTTCTTAAATATATTTTTCGCAGTGGCTTTGCCTCCAGAGAAGACAGATGGAGTTTGCAGTGGAGATGAAAAGAAAGCAGAAAAAGAAAGTGACACACGCACAGGTTCCAAGAAGCAGTTGAAATTTGAAGTAAGTTCTCTGTATTTTAAAGTTTCACTGTACTGATATAATTATGGTAGAAAAATAACCTGTGGTCCAGAAAGTGTCCTCTGCAGGTATGTAGCTCCCGACAATTGTAACAGGTACAGGAGGAGGCAGAATTGGCACAAGTCAGTGTCTTACTATTGGTGTTCCTTACAAGGTGATTAGTGAGGTTTATTTCCAGGTTTGGAGAGGATCAAATGATGATCATGCCTCTGTAGGATCCGAACTGCATATTAAGAAGAGCTATTTGGTTTAACCCTTTATTTATGATCCTTTCCTTAGTAATTTATTATGCCAGCTGCCATGTTATCAAATCTTTAGATCGTTTTAATTAATTATTGCACTTGGTTAAATCTGCCTAGTGTGTAAAAGATGTGTGCAAAATTTTCTCAGCTATCGATCTTGTGTACCTCGGCCTCCAAAGTGAAATAACCCTGACCTGCTACATGGGAAATCCATCTCGTCACATGGCAGGAGAAAAAGGATCCTGGAGGGCAATGAGTCTGATGGTCTATTTCCTTGTAGACTTACAAACATCATAAAACTGCCAGACATTGTGTGTAGTTGGCAGGTTTTGTTTATATAGGGAGTGATTTAATAAATATGAGTATTGAAACATGCTGTCATCCAGCCAGAGGGTTTTCTGTCTTGGTAAGGAGGAAAATACTCTGGTACTGGCAAGAAACAGCACAAATTTTCATCTCTGCACTCCAGCAGACGTGGCGAACATCTACTTTTCAGTGCTGTCAACCTGTCACAGTAATGAGCTTTGCGTTCCTCAATTGTTATTTAAAAGATCGTGCAGCCACCTTGCAGCACGGCTCCAGTGTTCGTTTCCTTGTCTGGAGCAGATTCAGTTACTGATTTAAGGCGGATGAAAAGGAGGTAGCTTTCCCATAGGCAGTTCAGGTGTTGCTAGGTGCTTGTGTGCCTTCTGGGGGGAGGTGACTATTCCTGCCTTTTGTTTTTTGCAGAGCAGTAACTCTTTTGTCTAGGCACATTTTATAGTCTACCTCGAGTAGCAGACATTTGCAGACAGGAAAGGCATGATAAATTGCAATTAGCAGTGCCTTAATATTTGAATGTTGGAGGACACCTGTCAACATGGTTGGTGCCAGAGTAGCTGGAACTCTACCGTACCGACAAAGTCTGTGTTTGTTCCCAAGTAGTTCTTGGCATGCCATAAAGGTTAGCACTTGGTACTAGGCTCCATGACTAATGCAGGGAAGGTTGCCATGGCTCTTAACTAAGCAGAGCACATCCTCACATAAAGATGTTATGTTAGGCAGTGTGGGACAGGGAAGTATTAATGTGTGGCAAGAAGCCAAATATTGATATTTTTTCCCTTGTTCTACAAATGAAAGTTTTCCAGCTATGTAAGCTAGGAGCTAAGAGATTGGTGCGTGTTTCAAAGGTATAAAAGAATCAGAAATGCAAGTGTGGAGACAGGAGGTCTAAATCTGAGGTGGATGTGATTTGGCTGTTGGAGGTGCCGGGAATGTTTATGTAACACGAAACTGTGTTTCCACGGTAGAGTGTGGGGCACTTGGCAGCTTTCAGCCGGGCTTGTTACAACTGAGAGAGGACTGCCTTTGAACTCAGCAGGGGACAGGGGGACCGTAACTGCTGTAGGGAATTGGTTTCAAGTCAGATCAACCAGGTATTTTGAGCTCTATCATGCCGAAGCTATTTGGAGCTGTTTATTTTACTTGCATACAGTGGCTTTCATTTTAATTGCACTGTAACTTTTCTGTTCTGCCTTCTTGTGGCTCTGGATGATTCTGATTGCACAGGTCTTGGGAGAAAGCAAACCATTTCCACCCAGGTGGCTGGAGTCAGTCAAAGTGCATCCTTTGTTCTTGACTGAAGTCTTGGTTTTGGTTTAGGGTATTTTTTTCCCTTTAACAAATTGATTCTTTCAGGCTTTCCACAGTTCAGATAAGGAGCAGGCACTACTCCCAGGTTGTTCTTAACCTGCCATTCCTAGGCAGGCTCCATTTCAGGAGCTTCAGCCGCATGATGCTGTACTGCACTAACTCTGACAACCTTTGGGTATCAAGTATCTGTGTCAAGGACAGGTCTCACCGGTGGGGATTTGTGCCACATGTCCTTTTTATGTTGATGACTGCTCTTGGCACTGTGGTGTACTGCCTTGTTCTGTGACTGTTTCTGTTATCTTTCTCTTCCTGAGTTAAGTGGAATTTTCTTCCTCACTTTTTAGTGGGAAATTTTATTATATTTCAAGAGCTTTAGGGAGTAGTTTCTTTGTACCTTTTGGTGTTTTCTACAATAAAGTAGAAAGCATCTTGCAGATTGCTCGAAGTCTAGCCCAGGGGAGTTAGGATTATCAAGTAACTGTGATGAGACTCCTTCAGTGTGGTGGACAGAGGTCTTCCAGGGACATATCCTGAAAGCTTCCTCCCATTGGGGGAGGGAGGAAGGAAGAAAGCAAGCAGCCTCCTTCTATGGAGAGTCTCCTCTGCAAACAGGCCTTTTGCTTTAGGTAATCAGCTGCTCTTTGCATGTTTCTTAGGAATTGCAATGTGATGTGTCTGTAGAGGAAGATAACAGGCAAGAATGGACCTTCACACTGTATGACTTTGATAACAACGGAAGAGTCACACGCGAGGTAAGCAAAGTACAGCTGCCCCTTTGTGTGCAGCGTTTGCTAACAAGAGAAGTGTTTTATAACAGGAACATTTTTTTCTTCTATGAAATAGAGGTGTCCTGCCAACTTAAACAGCAGTTTCCATGGACCCTTCCCTCCTCGAAACAATCCCACCAGTAGTTTACTGTTTTCAGATGTACTGTACCACTTCTTAAACTGGTTGTTGTTTAATATCTGGGATTAGCCTTTAAAAAATAGTACTGGCATTTGAGGAGGAAAAATATCTGAAACAACTGAACAGCTAAACACATTGTCAAAATAAACTCCTGCAAATGTATATTGTTCTGGCTTCTATCCTGCTTTTCAGAGTTAAGCTAACCAAATAGCAAGGTTGCTTTCTGACATTCTTTCCAGAAAGACTAACTATACCATTCTGTTGTTTTCATGAATATTAGGCTGATCTCTGCCTTCTGCTTCCAAGTATAAATAACATTGATGATACTTGCTGGAGGATCATAGTGAATGGCTGTCAAAGCATACCCATGTATATTTTTATTATCAGGATGTCTTCAGGTCATATTTCCTGTGCAAATAAGAAGCCAAATAAGAGGATGTATAGATTAGAATACAGTCCTTTTTCAGAACTATTTCTGTCCAGATTGAATGATAGTTCTTCTAGAAGAATGTCTTTTACTGAGATATACTGAAATGTGCTGTCATTAAATTTTTTTTTTTTTTTTTTTTTTTGTGTGAGGTGTGTTTACTGGCTCCCATGCCTTCACATAATCAGCTAAAAATTGACTGGTTTTGTCTCTCTTGGCTCTTATGCTGGTGCCTGTGAAAGTTACTGAAAATGGATTGAAAGGAATAGGGTAAATACTGAAGTGCAGTGCCTTGGACACCAAATGAGGGCAGAATTTTTTCCTAGAAGACTGAAGCAAATCTCTTTTGACATTTATGAACTTATTTCCAAATGTAGTGGTTGTTCAGACTTTTTAACATGTATGTGGACATCATTACTAAGCTTTTTTTACTGTCTCTATTCCAATAGCGCTTTGAATAGTCAAAAGAAATCTGTGCCCCTCATGCAAGAGAATAAGCAGATGAAATGTTACAGGCCAAGTCCAGGGTTTCAAATGGGAAGGCGAGATGTGTAGAGAGGGCAAGGAGAAGGGGGGCTGGGGAAGTAGTATTGTGTTTGTTAATGTATGGAGAACAGAGACCAGAAGAATGAAAGAACTTGCCTGAAGTCTCACGAGAACCTAGTGGCAGATTGAACCCAGATCTTTTGAGACCCAAGGCTAAGTCTTCATTACAAGATTGTCGTGATCTGAAAGACTAGGGGAAAAACACACAAACCCCAAACCCACACATATGGGTGTCCTTTACATTCAGGCATGGAATTCCCATTAATGTCAGTGGGAGTTCCATGTGCTGAACACAAGAAGAATATGCTTTTAAGTATGTATACAATAATTATTTGTGATTATGTGGTACACCAAAGAGCTTAATTTGACTGTACTTAGAGAATATGTTACAGCCAAATTCTACCTCTCCCTGTTACAAGAGCAGACTGCAGCTTAACTGAAACCAAATCTACGCAGGGATTGAAAATTATACTACTCTGAGGTCTGGAGGTTGCTATATTCAGGCTTGAACCTGTGCCAAAAATAATTCTTTTAACCAAGGGACCAAATAGGTTGATAATTTTCAGCTCTTTACATGTGAACAAAGATTGAAACAAACAGTATGCACCATTTCAGAGTTTCCCAGTTACATTACACACTTCTTTTGCAAGCTGTTCCATTGCCATTTGTATAATCCATCTTGTTGGTTGTCTTCTGTTGAATCCAGATACGATTTAAGAGTTGTTTGTGCAAGAATGACTAATGATAGCAGGTCATAGATAAACTTGGCCACAGAAGAGGAATTTCAGTCTCTTCGTGACATAGAATTTCTTGTTCTGTTAGCCCCTGAGAGGCTGGCAGTCAACATAGTGGGGTTGATACTGTTGTTTGTTAAGCAGCTCTGCTCCTGATCCAGCAAAGGACTTAACGATGGCAAATGTTAAACGTGTGAATAGTTTCAATTAAAATGAATGGAACACATGCTTTGAGTTAAAAGTATGTGAAGCACATTGCTGGATCAGGGACAGAACTACAGTCTGAGGAAGAGGGCTGGTCTGTACCAGTGCCGTTTAGTGAGCTGATGAAAATGCTTTCAGAACCAGTCACCTTTTCTAAACAAAGGTCCAGTGTTCTGGTGAGAAAAGCTTAGTATGGACCTTTTCCCCTTCCTTGAAAATTTCCCTTAAATGTGTCCTGGATTTATAGCCAGGTTTAAGAGAGAGATGAAATTTCGTAAGTCAGATTTCTATCTGTAGACCTTGAGGTGCTTTACGAAAAGAAGTCAGCCTTATCATTCTTATTCTTCATGTTGGAAAACTGAGACCCTGGAAAAGGAAGTGACTTGCCCACCCACATCCATTTCATTTGATGCAAAGTCACTGTGTTTCAAACATTGGACTTCGTGTCCAGGGAGTTTCCAAAGGAATACATGGTGTTAAATTAAGTTTATAAGAGGCATGTAGGTGGGGTGCAATTTTACAAGTGGACTAAATGTCTTTTTCATTAAAATATTTGAAAATTGTAAGTAAGATATGGATTTAGTTACTGAATAACATTTCCCTTGGGTTTTACACAGTGACAGATCACGGCAAGAGCATTCAAATTCCATCTTAGTGAAATTTCTTCTGGATCTTAACATCTTCAGAACTTAATACTGCTTTGATTTCCTCCTAGCATCTGTATGACTGATTCTGTAGTCCTTATAATTAGAAATTCAGATCTAGTCATACTTCTTGAAGAGATACACCCATTATGAAAGCATAATTATCGGGATGGCAAATTATAAAATCAGCATTACTGTATGTTATTAAACTATTGCTTTTTCTGTCATAGAAAACAGCCATTTTTCAGTCCTTTTGGTGTAGTGGGAGATAACTTTTCCTGTTCTAATATGTATATTACAAAACTTGGCTAATAATGTTTCCCTTCATTCCATAAGCCATAAGAGGACAATTCATTATGTACTGCAGGCCGTTTTAGAACTGACAGCTGCGCTGTAATTATCTTCACACAGATATTTGTAATTGGACTTGAAACTTGGGTAATTGAACTAATGTGTTTTGATCCATGGGGTTTTATATTGAGCTCTCTGAATGTAATTCTGCATAAACACTAGCCTTTTTTTTTCTTTCTTTCTTTTTGCAATCAGTTCGTTCTTTGGTGAGTGGCTGCACAGGAATAAGAAACAAGAAAGTTGCTTGTCAGGAGTAAAAAAAGGGAATTTCTTCTAGACTAGTTGTTGAGTAGATAGCAAGTGAAGCTCCTTTTAGGTTCCAAATAAGAATGATTCAGAAACTTATGTCATCAAACAAAGCTGATGTTGCAATAAAAACATCCTGCTGTATGTAAAAATCAGACGACAAAGCACAAATGAGACATTTGTACTTTTCTTTTTCTGAGGAAAAGGTAATGAAGTGATATTGATGTTTCTCTTCATGCATTTTTAATGCTAAAAATATTCTTTGTATGTTACGTTAAAAACCCAATTTTTCCTGTTATGTTTCTTCTTTTTTCCCTTTCTTTTTGTATTTATTTTTGCTCATATTCCCTATAATGAGAGAAAAGGTTTGAGGTTACTTCTGCATTCAGAACTCGGCACCAAATTTTTGACTTGAGGAAGGATACTGGCTTTTCTGAGGCTACTGTTTATCAGGTTGAACCTTATATTGAAATTTGCTGGGTTTCACTGTGTTTGTCCAGATTGTATTAACTCATGATACAGAAGCAGCAATGGAACCAACAGATAGAGGAGCAGTGCCTGTCTGTATCGGAGGGGCCATCACTGCAGCCATTAGATATGGTGGATTTGTGCCAGAGAGAAATATTAAGGGAAAATACGACTTTCTCTTTTGATTTTGAGGGGAGCCAAAAACATCTCTTCTGGACAAGTTACAAGGAATCAAACAGTGTTTTCTTTCAGTATGATTAAATTCAGTGGGGCGTTGGGGTGGGGGTTTTTTTCTTCGTTTGGTTTGGGTTTTTTGGGCTTGGAGGGTTTTTTTTTGTGAAAATATCTCATTCTGTTACATTAATTCTGCTGGAAAAGCCCCTTAGTTTCCTTTACGGAATCGATAGTTTGTTAACTAGTCCTATGACGATAAACTATGCTGATACTGGAAAAATAGGGTTGTCCATGTACCACTAATATTCCTGAGAAGTAAAAAATGAATACCTGGAATAGGGACTTTCCCAGTCACATGAATTGTGTAAATAATGAAAAATCCTTCAACATAATTTTCTCTTGTTCTTTTTTGCAGACCCATTAGTTTCTCAGAATGTTCTAAATTCCTGCTAATCTCCTAGTGGAGATCTGTAAAGTATTCTGCAGATATGTGTGTGAGTGCAGCATACATGTGTGGCCTTAACTGTTTTCTTCTTAGTATTTCTAATGCAAGTATTTCTGGCAACCTATTAAAGATGCTCTTTTTAATATACTTTGTTGTATTAGCTGCTTGATAAAATAGGATGTGAAAAACATACAGATTAACACTGTTAAATCCTTCAGCCCTGGAAAAACCAACTGTAGTGTTCAATAAGCAAGACACAAATAAATCTGGGTATGGCATGTGCTGGCTGGTTGGATAGTATCCAGCAAGCATTTGTTTTCCTCTTTGAGGAAAAATTGTCATCATTTCAGTTTTCTTACTAGATTTAACTAGCTATTCCAGCAGAAATTCTGCCTGCTAGAAGCCTTCAGAAGTTAGTTAGATTCATGCGGTCTATTTCCCCTCTAAATATGATCCATTTGCTATAAAGGAGAGAATTTATTTATTATTTTAATTCTTACTTCTCTTTACCCATTTAATTTACTAATTTAAAAATCCACAATGATTTTTAACTAGAAATGGTTTAAAAGTAGATTTCAACTAAAAACTCAAGTGAAGATATTGTTGGAAAAATAGGAAACACTGAAAAATCTGTTCTTGTTTATGTTTCATGTAAAAAGGGAGGAAGTTTGAGGTAATGTGGGATGAAACTTTTTGTGTGGGAAGTACCGAGCAGTTTAAGCAAAGCAGCTGCAAAATCATGTGACTAGTAAAAATCATAATTCATTGTGCAGAAAAGTTAGATTCTTTGGTAGGTGGTCTCTGAGGCGTGCTTGTTGGTGCACCAGCAGAGAGGAAAATTTAACTAGTTTTTATTCTTGTTCTTTGATGCTAGATTTCTTGAGGACAGTGAAATGCACAATCTGGTGTGTAGGAGGTAAGGCTATGTTTTTAGGCAGTTCTTTTAAGGATTTTAAATGCAGATAATGTTCAGTGGGATAGCTTTCAAGGGGAATATAAATTGCCTCAGTTTCCTGACAGGCTACTGAGAGATGAAAATTCTTTTGGGGGTAAATATAGACATAACTATAAAATACAATTTTTGTAATGTATTTTAATGTTCTAGTGCTACTAATTTGACAAGAAACCATTACCCCATTAGCTGCCAAAAACGGGCTGTGAGAAGGCAGTTGTAGTTGCCGTTCAAAACTCATTGATGAAGACTGTTCCTATCAGATCAGTGCCTTAGAAATTTGTATGTTGTAATTTTGAAGCAGTAACTGGAAAGCAACAGGAGGTTCAGGCTGTCTTGCAGCTGATACCTAGTCAGCCAGGACCTTGGTAGATGACAGAGTAGCAAATGATCCAAGCAGACTTGTTTGACCAAATCAGAACTGTCAATTTCCTAGAATTTCCAACCCCAAATTAGGACCACAAGTAAACGAATCCTATAATAAAAATGTTGTTGTCGGTGTTTAAGAGATCAGCATAAGCATTAAGTGGTTACTTATGGATATCCCTAACCTCGATCTTGGTATATATCCAGTCCGACAACCACGTTCATTCAGTGCCAGAATGCAAGGCAGTTCAGATTGTCATGGAGGAAGCTGGGTATTAAACATGTCATGAACTGCAGAGGCAGCAGAACATAAGGTCAGAAGGCCTCCTGATACCTCTATGCAGGCTCTTGAACTGCTTGGAGCCTGGACGTTAATTTGAGTTAATTTAGGTCCATTTGGCTGAGAGATGTAAATTGTCCTGATTTGATATGTGCGTGCACGTATTTCTGACTTGCCAAGTATGTGTCACACAAATGTTGCGTGTGGCCTTCCTTGACAGCATTTGGGAGTACTTTTTAACTGCTGAGTCAAGCGGCTTGTTGAGAACGACCCTCACAGAACACAAGGGGCAGATTGTATGTCAGTTAGCAAGTTAGACCTCATGACTGGAAAAAAGAAATCATGTAAAAGGACAGTGGAAGCAAAGACTTTTTGTCTTTGCCTATTGAAGTTAAAATAGACTAGATGATCGGCTTGTACAAACATCTGGCATAGCTGAAAAAAGGAAGGAGGACAGATTATTGTGAATGAAAGAGTTGATAATAACCTCTTGATAGTAGCCTTGTGTGGAAAAATGCCACACTGCTAACCAGCGCTTGCTAAGGAATGCATTTACTCATACAAAGCTCTGCTCACCAAAGTGTTGAGTGTATGAGGCTCTATAAGAATAAATATGGTGCTTAAGTATTCTGCTGAAGGGGAAGGTTTGGCTTATCAAGGTGCAGGGTTGTAGCACAAGGACCCTATAACATCATTTATGGAGGGCATATAAAGCAACAGATACATTTTGTATGTCGGTCTGTTTATGTTCTTGCTTGGTTGGGTTTTGCTCATAGATGAAATAAAAATCCAGCTCTTCAAGCTGGCTGTCAGATATGGTGGTGTCTATTTAGAGGTCTGGCTAGGTTTCAAATTAGAGTGGAAGTGTGAGAAGTGACACATGCTAAAGAGCTGTGAGGTGTCCACCAAATTGTCACTGAGCAGTCTCTCCCTCATGCAAGCTTCAGACGGCAGTTCTTGTCAAAAGCGGCTACTGACATGGTAGTAACAGCCTGTATATAGACTGTTGTGGCAATGGTAGAAAACACTATTTCAGTGGGGAAGTAAAGGAGAGACTGCAAATTCTCCTCTCTTTTTATGAATATGTTGTCTTGAACTCAGAAATCTGGAGAAAGTCCACTGAGTGCAGAAAAGTCAACGAGAGTACATATTAAGACAAAGTCTGGACCTTCCAGGATTTAGTTATTCATTCTGCCTGTTGAGCTGGGAAATCATCTACGGTAAAATCATTTGTCCTGGCCATAAGGTCAGTATTTTCCTAAATTCTGTGTGAGTAGAAATCCGTATTTCTCTGTCACCTTTAAAGCTGTTTATATAACAAGGACTGTGCAGTATATTGACTACTAAAGTACTGGGACCCATTAATGCATACTAAACTTCCAGTTGCCATTGTTATGGGCATGATCTGTGGGCAAAGGAAAAATTGTAGAGGTTTTGATATGTTACAGACCTGACTCTTACTCCTCAGAACCAGTTACATTTAACAAAGGATGATCTAGATATTTCCTTTGTGCTCGCAGGCATCTGGAAAGCGCTTAAGTGCTAGGATTAGATCAAGGAATAGGAAGACCAGCATGGAGAAATTCTTAGATACACATTGAATGGTATCTTTACAGCCTTCAGTGATTAGTATGCCTTACCTTGGTGCTCAAGTTCAATTTGGGTGAAATCCCTTTGGGGAAAAGCAGTGAGCCAAGAGATCTCCTTTTCGTCCTGGCAATTTAAGGTAGTGCCCTACCTGAGCCTGGCAGGATTAGGTCAGCCTGAGACATTTGAGCATCACCAGCTGCTAAACAGTTTCTCCTGTTTGAAACAATTGGCAAGTGTTCTTTCTGATATAGCCAGACATTTAAACATTTGTTCACGTCCCATTGCCTTCAAAGAGATGTGTGAAGAATGTTCTGTAATAGGCCTGACTGGATAATCTCTGCCATTCAAAAATGTAAGTTTGCGACTTGTTTGAATTTTGCAAAATAAGCTAGTCCCCTCATATGGTAGAGTGACATTCAGGTGTCATTTATGTCCAAATCAGAGGTTTATAGTTGTGCCACTTCTCTTACTGGTTTTCCTCTATATAATCATTTAACTATTCCAAGAAAAAACCCAAGAACTAGTAAGACTGTAACATCCAAGATTTTCTTTAATTGCAGTATTTGTTTTGTTTATGTGAACTCAATTTTTAGTGCAGTACGAATGGTTATTCCTGGGTTCTGTTGAAACCAGAAAAAAGAGAAGGCAGAACACAAATTTGCTGAGTCACAGTTTGGGAAAGCTGAATGCCTTGTGCTTTTATTATTGTTTTGATCTGGTCTGCCCCATTTCATAAATCTTATGCCATTTGATGAAGAAGAATATGGATCTCCTTGAATAATTCCCTTCTGTGTCTGTGACTTATATTACAGTCTATGTTAGAAAAAATGGGGGTTAACAGAAGAGAGAAATGGATCCTTTCTTGAAAGTTTCTGTGCAAGTTCAGCTCTTTAAATTCAGTGATTTCTGAGGATATTTCAGCATTTGATAGTCCCAAGTCTAAAACAGCTGTAAGTATCAAAGCTGTAGGTTTCATACCATTTTCACAACAGTGTGTCTTTTTGTGTTTCAATCCCAACTATAGGATATTACCAGCTTGCTTCATACCATCTATGAGGTAGTTGATGCATCAGTAAACCATTCTCCTAGTTCCAGCAAAACTCTGCGAGTGAAACTTACTGTGGCACCAGATGGCAGCCAGAAGAAAAAGAGTATCTTGTTAAATCATACTGGTAAGGATGTGCAATCAGCCGTTGGAAAAAGAGGAAAAACTTCAAGAATCCCTTAAAAATACATCTTTGTGTTTTATTAATACAAACAAATATATACTTAAAGGCAAATAATTATGTGGGTATTTTAAACCCCATGAACCTGTTTTAAGATCTTGGGTGCAAAGTTGCCTACCTTCCTTTCAATGTCTCTTAAGCAAATTAGGATTCCCTCTCCTGATTGATTGTTTCCTGTTGGCAGCAGCAATAACCTGTATGTTGTGTATTTGTCTTTGTGTACTGCAAGGCAGATTTAAGGCCTTTGTGACTTGTACCACTTTAACTCTGCTGATACTGCAGTGCTCAGTTTGTGCGGAAGCAGGTGTAGTGGTATAAAAATGTTTATTGCAAGTGCATAGCTATCACTGCTGCTGGATAAGAATAAACAATTAAGCATAAATAAACTTTATGAATCTGTGCATAAAAATGGCACATTTTTCTGTAGTGGTGTTATAAAATGGCTCATATTCTGGTAGCTTATTCACCTTATATTCACTCTGATAATAGTTCTATCACTATAATTGCTTCAGTAGAAGTAGTACTAAATTAAAATACTTAAAAGTATTTAAAGTAATACTTCAGTAGAAAATGTTGGCACCTTATCCAGAAGGAGAGCCTTGTTACCTCAGTTTCAGTAGACACATCCACTCAGACATAACCAAATGTGCACTGCTGGGAAGCTATGTGATGTGTTAGTACAGCGTCGAGCTCGCAGCTGCTGAGCCCTCCTGAGGGACAAGTATGTCAGTGTGAATGCGGCTCCGTTGAACCTGCTGCATGGCTTGCAGCCCAAACCCAACTAATGTCTGACAGTCAAGGTTATGTCTGCCTAAAATCTGTCCTGCGGACAAAAGCGCTTTTGAGAAGGTTACACAAAATGATACATTACATCTTGATCTACTGACAAGAAAAAATGTATTTGCAATGTAGCACGTCAGTTGTGCTGATCAGCACGGACAGTAATGTGAGAATAATGTACCTTCTCTTGTTGGCAGATTTGCAGAATGCCAGGCATAGAGCTGAAAGCAAAGCTAATGAAGAAGTAAGAAACTCTGAGAAGAAGCAGCGGGCTTCTCTCAGGTAAGGGGAAAGAAACTTGTCTCCTGACAGGCACTGTGTACCTCTGAGGAAACCTCAACCACTGATTTCCTGCTTGCTTATTTTTAAAAAAATATGTTAAAATAGAGGAATAACAGTTTTTATCACTGTGATACAGTCAGCAGATTCCATGGGTGGATACTTTGTATACTAAAACAAAGAAGCAAATCTATAGTGCCCATCACTCAAATTTTCTTCTGTTGGTTCTTATGGAGGACATGCAGTGTCTAGGTGCCATCTGCAAATGTTATACTACTAGCGAAGTTTATAGCAGAGCCTTTTGGCTAAAAGTGTCCTAAAACTTTCTTCTTCATAGAACTCCTGCCTTTCTCGTGTCTCCTTCCAGCATATCTTTTTCACTAGTCAGCTCAGTTATCTCCAAGCTTTATTAACGCTCTCTTGTTTACCAGGTCATAGCCAGACCTACTTCTCTTTGCCGCCTTTCCTCCTAAAGGAAGTAGCTTTGAGGTGACACTGGATACAGTATCTAGCAGGAGGAGGAGGAGGGAAGCAACAGAGCAGCTGCTGCATCAGCTTTAAGTCAACATCATCCTTACAGAATCAGTTATTAGGTTCATATAATATTATAATTTTATTATAATATTATAATTATCCATATAATTCCATATAGGAATTAGCCTGCTTGCTTAGAACCAATATATTTAATGTAATCTTGCAGGAAAATTGGGATAATTTAATTTATCTTTTTTTTTTTCCTCCATAAGTTTCAGAATACATTTCAGCACTTGAAAAAATACCTGTCTGTTATCTCTCAGTGGAATCCAGCGTGGCTCAGAGTGCATCCATTTCCACTGCATAAGCACGGTGGTATCTTTTATGAATGGCTGCAGGTACACTGGCAGCCATCTACAGATTAGATAAAGAAAGGTTTTCAGCTCTTCCCTAGCAAAATGTACAATATTATTTTGGATGCCAGTCCACAACAGACCTTTTTGCTCTGAAAATGTGTAATCATGTGTATCTACCCTGTTATCATGAGTTCTACCTGCCTGATAGGCATTACCTGCACTGAACTTCAGAGGATGTGATAATAATTTGCCATGTATTTTTCAAGTATTGAAATTTTTTACACCTAAGAAAAATGCTAAACTTGCAGTCACATGTAGGTGTGCTATTCCTTTTCTGAATTCGGTATTTTCATAGATAGAAAAAAAAAATCAAAAGCAGGTAATTTTGATGCATTTTAATGTAGATTAGTGGCTCCAAACAGGTCATCTCGGTATATAGGTTGGATTTGGGTTAGGATTTTATGTTTCATGTGAAGGCAGAGGGAAGTGTTTGCTGAAATGCTACAGTAATGACATTGAATCATTAGTTGCGTTTGTTTTTTCAGCTGCAAATTTAAAAAAAAATCCAGTTCTGGCTTTCCTTGGAATTAGAGATATTTGTCCAAATACATGTATTTAGTTTAATAAATTTATAAGGGGAAGGAGCATTCAGTTTTATCAAAATTGACAACAAAACTGTGCCTCCCTTTTTTGGATAGAGTAAAAATGCTAGTGAGTTATTCCAATGAGTAAGTCCCAGTACAATCAAATTTCAGATTAAAAAAAGACTAAAATGGCTTCTAATCATCTGTTAGCAACTCTGTACAAAATCTTTTGTGAACTAAAGAACACTTCACATGAACTAAAGAATACTCTGTGGTTTTGCTTGCTGGCCTAGATGTAGTGTTGAGATTCCCTCTGCCCAATAGCAAAGGTTTACCCTGTGTGAATTTAATGGACTCCTTTTTTTTGATAATCCATTGCAAAAATCCCCTTTTAGTTTGAAGTCCCCTTCCCATCTACCTTAAAGTCCTGGTTTTGCAAATGTAGTGGTTTTATGTACAGCAGCCATTTCCACTTAAACCCACAGTCATGGAGGCATCAAATATTGGGACAGAATCTTGGCTCTGCTGCATTTGTCCTTTTCATCCCTCAGGTTAGAGGCTTCCTCAACAGGTCAAACCTGTATCTTGAGCTGAGCAGATCAGCGTAAGACAACTGTCAGCATCTGACAGTTTCTGTTGCATCTCATTAAATGTGGACAGGACGAAGAATGCCCTGTGCACGCTGTCTGTGTTACAGGGAGGTTTGTGCACTCTGGCCAAACTGCTGACCCTCAGGAAAGCTCCCTGAGGTTCATAGCAGAATCTCACGATATTAATACAGTTTTCCCCTTTGAAAGCAGCAATGAGGACTTGTGAGAAGTGCACGCATTTCACAAATTCAGTCACTTAGGAATTCTAGGAAAGATGTGATTAATATTGAAGATAAAATGAATAGAAAGGTTTTTATCCTGAAGGTGGGAGATAGACGGGTTAGAATTTTTCATCTGCTGGAAGCTACAGGCAGGAGTTTTCACCTGTAGGGCTAATACAAGTATCAAAATCAAGTAACTAGATTCATAGCTAGCTTGCCTGGCGTGTATGGTATAAAATTAATGGTGGAAGAGCACTGGCAGGCAGCTTTGTGGATTGGGTATCTTCATGCCGTTCTAGTTTATATTTCATTTAGTGCAACAGGGAAGATATGATGCACGCCAGCCTCTCTCTTCCTTTTACCCACAGATAAACATTCTCACTCTCTCTTTCCTGCCTAAATGATTTCTCCCTGACTGGCTTAAACTCTATGTTATCAGCAAGTGTAGCTTTCAGGAAACGTCCTTGCATTTTTCTACCCTGCGTTCTGTCACTGCTGTATTCCCCATACTGACGCATTGCTGTGGGCTTATTACCTTCAGAGTGACACTCCAGCGTGGGAATTTTAGAAGGGGCTTTCATACACTGCACAAACACTTAAGCAGATGCTTTTTTTTATTAAAAACAAAACAACCCCCCAAAACCAGCAACAACATTATATTTTTATGCCCTCTGCTTGATGCATGGCTGATGCATGCCTGTGTCTTCCCATGTGTGTGCAGGAGAGCACTGTGGGGCTGGATGCCAGACACTTCAGTTCTCAGAAGTACTTAAAGTCCTCTTTGACAGTGGAGCACATCTCTCATCAGTATATAATTGCTTCACTGTGTATATTTGCATGAATATTGTTGAATGTTATCTTGCATGCAAGAACGCTATTAGAATGCAGTCCTGTGGCAGTACGGGTATAGTTTTTCTTCACTGTCTTGAGAGAAATTGAATTTATTACAGTAACAAAAAAACTGCTTCCATGTTAACTTAGTTTTCAACAGACAGTTCTGTATACAGTGTTGCTTAATTGTGTTGGATCTAAACCAGTGATGTTTTTTCTGGGTTAACTGCATTTTCTTCAACACATGTGTGCAAGTCCCAATGGTTTCTGTAGGCAGTTCATGCCTGGCAACTTCAGTTGGCCAGGTTCTAGCCCCAGAGATCTTTTATGTTGACCTGACAAAGCATAACAACCTGTAAAGGTGTGTCTGAGGCAGGAAAGGTACCAAGTTAGCTATGTATCCAAAAAAATAAAGAGTATCTGGACATTCCCTCTTTTTTGACAGTACCCCATATCAGTTCTAGAGTTCAAAGCTGACTCAGAGTCTTTAAAGCTTACCTGCTTTTCAGGCAGACTCTCCTCCATTCAAGAGACTCTACCTCTATCAAAGTAGAGCAAAAATTGTCTTCCAGATAGGTCAAGTCTTGTGACTTTTATCAAAGAAACTGTAGACCCGTGTCTGACAGAGACACGAGGGACTCAGTTCTGTCATATCCCTGAGTAGTACTGTGCTAGACCGGGAAAGCAGTTTGTGCCAACACTCAGTGGGATCAGCAGCCTCTGGAGACCTGGAAATGTGTTAATAGAGTAAAAGTGGAGTACTGGGCGCCGTACAGTACAGAGCCCATATGTAGTAACTGTTGTAGGATACCAGGCCAAATTCTGGTTTTAGGTTGACATCAGTGGAATTGCATAGAGAAAGAGCAAAGCGTTCTTGTGGTCTTGGAGACTGAACTATCTGAATGACGGGCAGTGACTTACTCAGAAGCTTTCTGCTTGTCCTGTTTGTTATATTGAAAATATTGTTCATATCTGCAGATATCCATTTAAATTGCTGGATTAAATTGTTTGGCATTATGGGCTACACCACTGTAAACCTCTGCATGATTTTTTCCTGCCTCATAAATGAATGGTATTTCAGATATTCATTTTCAGGAAATAGTTCTGCTATAAATAAAATCGTAAAGCAGAGCAGGAAAAGGAGTCGAGCTTCTGAACCCAGCGGCTGATCTGACCTTATTAATTGTAGTTTGGAAAGCAGTGGTGATCTCTGGGTGTCCTACCAACACCTTTTGAGATGCTCTCTAGTTACTACACTTGTGCTGTTGCCCGTCGTACTGAAGCAGATACACATGAACGTTTATCTGACACGAGGCTCACCCCAGGGCTTCCTGACAGCGGTGGGAACAGTCGTGAATCAAACACCAGTTTTTCTTTAGCATGACCAAATTAGAGAATCAGTTGAATGGTTTGCCCCTAAGACAGAATGTAATAAATCCTAGGAGCATTTTTATTTGTTTTTGCATGCATGATGCAATTTGAAAGCCTACTTTGCTTTGCAACATCGAGGTCGATTTATATGAGGGGAAAGAACAGTCAGTTCGGGCCTATCGACTTAGCAAATCCGGTCATCCAGAATTTGAAGCGTTTGTTGTTTCTGTGTGAGCAATTCCTGTCACTTCAAAGGGGCCATTAGTTGTTGGTTTGCAGATGTTGTTATCAACTTTAAAGAAGTTCTGCTGAATTGTAATTTTATTTCCTGCTGACAGATATCACCAGAGTGAGAACAATCCAGAGCAAAGTGGGTGCTATCGTCATTGTGTTGATGAGAACATTGAAAGGAGAAACCACTATTTGGATCTTGCAGGAATAGAAAACTACACATCAAAGTTTGGGCCAGGTAATTTGGTAGTTTATGTTGCAACCTTTGCGTCTTGTCTTTCTTCAGTTGCATGTTCCACATCAGGGCAGTGGATTGTGAACCTGTGTGATTTGTCTGTAGTGACTTACTGGAAGGAATATGACCGTGTGAATACCGCAAGATAATTACTGGTGGTGGTGGTATCACAGCGGAGTGGCTAATGTGCTGCAAGCCTGCTTTGATGTACTTGTTTGTGTAGCTAAACTTGGAGGTGAGCCTAGGAGAACAATCTTTTCATCTAAATTATTAAGTTTAGTGTATGGATGAGGCGAGGACTGATTTTTGAATGTTGGAGCTGATTCCCAAGGTAATACCAGCACAAATTTTGTGCTCGCTACTGACCCAAAAATCAGAGAATATGGGTTCATACCTGAGTTTTTTGCTTTTGTCGCCAAATTAAAGGGATTTGGATTTCCTCCCTTTCCCTGTCCTTTGCCAAGATTTTACTATTCCATTCGCAGTTGTTTTGGTGAATTTCGGATAGATGATGACCAGGAGAAGGTAATGTAAAGACTTATACACACACGCGCGTGCGCTCTCTTACACAGACCTGTTTGTGTATTTGTGTGTGTGTTATTTACTAGCCAGAATTATTAAATGTAATTAAACTCGACGGCTATAATTGCATTCATTTCCTTAGGAAAAAATCACTCTGCCGATTAATGCTATCCCTGCCAACAGCATGCTACTAATTAAAACTTGAAATACTAGATGACTAACTCAGCTTGTTATTTCCTAGGATCTCCTCCAGCAGCTCAAAAACATGACCCACCAAGCAGAGTTGTGAATCAGACTAGATCCCGTTCTCATGAACCTGAAACCTTCCATGCTCACCACAGGAAATCTCAAGTGGTGGATCCGAGCCACATCAATCTGGCTGAGAGTTCATATGCCAAGATTGCAGAAATCCAACAGAGGCTCCGGAACCAGGACTCAAACAAGCACTTTGTGAGGTCTCCCAAGGCCCAGGGCAAAAACGTCGCTCCTGTGCATCCTGGAAGGGCAGTAAGAAATAAACCTTTTCAAGGGGCGCCCATGCCAATGGCTTCCCCAAGTGCGCGGGTGGGCCAGAATCTTCCTTACCTCCCCTTGCAATCCCAACAGGTTCACAAGAAGCATAAGCAGAGGGCAAAGGAGAATCACCAAATGTGCAAAACCTTTCAGTCTCAAGGGGGAGTTGTGGAAAAGGAACATGTGAGAGACCTGCCCACAGTCATTTTATATGAAGGCCAAGTTGGACAAATGATACAAAGACATGAACACCACCACCACCATGAGCACCACCACCACTACCATCACTTCTACCAGACATAAAACAGATCCCACCAACATCCTCCAAGAATCATCCCATATGAAGGAAATGTGTTCTTGTGATACCAGAACTAAGGCATTACTATGATTAATATTATTGTTACTCCATTAATATCCAGCTAGCATATATTTTAGAGGTTATATGGAACTCTTAAAACTTACCCTATTTATATGTTGTGGAACTGCATAGCTTACTTAAACACCTTGTGGATTTTTTTTTAAATGGCTTGTAAAACAGCAAACAGCCATAGCTTTTTGAGCTGTGATTTAATACAGGTCGTCAACGCACTTCTTTACAAGTACTACTTCCATTGTAGTAGGAAAGATACTTCAAACATTATTGCAGACATCTAGCTTACCAGTCTGCTGTATGTCGGCTGATCGCACACAAGCCTTTTATCAGGGGAGCAATGTTCGAAGGGTTGGACTCCAGAGATACTCAGAATAACAGAAAATACAAACAGCTGCTACCTCTAGTATTATTCAGATTTTATTTTCTTTTTATTGATTGTAATGTGCTATGGGGGCGGGGGGGGGGGGGTNCATTCATGTAGCCTGTTTGTGTTCACATCCTTTCAAATTATCTTCGTGATTACAAAGAAACATTAGCTATACTTGTCAACAGAGCAACACTTGTATGATTTACACTTTATTTTCTTGGAGATTCTTCACTGACACAAGTACAGTCTGTTATATACTGGGTACTATTTAAATATACTACTTCTGGTTTTGATTTTTCTCTTGCTTACTTTCCATTCTGTTTGGGGTAGCCATTTGAAAAGAGGAGGATGTGAAATGGGCTTTTCAAAAGCATCACAAGACTTTAGTGCTTGGGCCATAAGTATTGTTCATAGGGGTTTGGGAAGGAGAGGGGTTGTTTGAGGTTTTTGTTTTGTTTAAATCCACAGTTCTTTGTTTTGAGAAAGAATTGAGGAAAATATACTTTCTCACTTTAAATGTTGGCAAATATATATAAAATATAAATATAAATATATATATATATAAATATGCACTCTCTCAGGTACATTTTGTTGTGTTTTGGAAATCTGTGGTTTGAATATTAACATGGTAATTTTTTTTTCCACAACAGTGACTTTTTAGAAATGTACGCGATGGCATTTTCTTAGGTGCCTCCGCTTTAAATTTCCTCAGCACCTACCAGTTTGTTTCTCCCATTTTAGACACAATTCAACATATAAAAAATATCATTCACAGTCATTCTGGCCTCTTCTACTTTTTCTGTATCAAAGGGCTTCCATTCCATGAAGGAGAATGAGACCATAGTCACAAGACCTTACTGGCTGCTGAGAAATTTGGAAAGTCAAAAGCAAATTGGAAAAGTGAAAAAAAGGGTCAGTATTTACAAGTTTTATGTTCTGTGGGGCTCAGATTTATAATACATTCAAGTTGGGATTTGTACAGATCACCATTTTGCAGGTGACTGAGAAATACCTACGTCACTTTTGGAACTTTAAAGTAGAGAACTCCTCACAGAAAACCGTAATTGTTCTATAAACATACTTGCTTTTCATTTTAATTATTTTAAATGTTGTGGTATTTTGTCTATAGTATATATTGTAAAATGTAACTATCCCACATTGTTATAAGCCCTTTATGATTAGGGTATTTTTTTTCCTGACTAGAGTTTTGATTGGTCCAAAATGGGGTGTTACCTTACTGCTGACCAGTTTTAGAGGGATGTTGTCCTTTCTAAGAACATGGAGGCATCAACTTTTAAAGAAAAGTGGAAAGCCTTGCCTTTTGTGGAATTGGAATAAAATCACTGCTTCGTGGTAATTAGGTCCATCTCTTGTCTCCCTGAATCAGCAGTTGTTTAGACTTATTGTCCTCTTTAAAAAATCTGGTTTATTTTATTTTATTTTATTTAGCTGTCAACAGTGTGTTCTGTTAAATCTAACAAAATGTTTTTAAGATGTGTTTGATCTGTGTGACAACTATACTGTTCTGTTTATTTTTAAAATTCCTAAAGTCCAAAAATATTTATATGCAGAAATTTCTGTATTGAAAATATGAAAAGGCCACAAATTTGGTTAGTTACCACTGAGTTGTTCTAGTCTAAGCCTTTTTTGCTGCTTGTGTATCATTTTTCAATGTATATATAATTATGGACTGCAAAAAAAAAAAAGGCATTTATATGTCTAGTAGAAGGAATAAGCTTATTTATATTATAGTGTTAACAAAGTCTGATGTATTCAAGTGACTTACGTTATACGCATGCAAACACACAAGTGTACATTCCATCTAAGAAGGGATGCCATGCTATTTGTTTTGAAGATGTAATTAAAGCTGTTCTCTTTTCAGTAGAGCATATACCAGAAAGACTGGGAGGTGGGAATTGTTTCGTAGTTCATTTTTTTAATGCAGACTGTTGCTGGAAACCAGAAAATGTTCTGGAAAACTAGAGTGCTTTCAGAACCGTGGGTTTTTCTAAGAAAGGGCAGCAAAGGGGCGTAAATGCTCCTGCACCCAAAGATACTTTGCTGGAAAAGATAACAGCACCAATAACAAAATCCTGTCTGACTGAAAAGTGTGCAGTACTAGTTGTGCCAAGCGAACTCTGCAATGTGACACAGCTGACCGTTGGTTACAACCTTGCATTGATTGGCTTTGGTTTGTTGTATTTGGAGATTCAAAAGACAAATTCTGCTTTGCTCAGATTCTGTGAAATACAAATACATTTTAATAACGTGGCATCCCCATACTAAAACTTTACACCAGCCATGTATGAACGTGCAGTATCTAAATACTGTCTTGCAGTTGTGTTACGTGTATTAAGTGTGAATAACATGTAGCACAGTTTCTTTTCACAGAACCTTAAATTTCCGTATCTTTTAAAAATGTTTGCTTTTCAGTATTTTGTATAGTAAATATAGATGGTTTTGACTAAATGCTTTATTTATTTAACAGCAAAAACTGTGCCAAGAGAACCCCCTGTTAATTAAAGTTTTACTAGTTCAGAAAGTATATTTCCTCCTTCTTGTTGTGGATTTCAGGGGCTTATTGTAATTGCTGTCAGTGCTTGCAGATCCCAGCGATGAAAGAGCTTGCATTAACATTTTTGGGAACAGGATCAGGCCATAAGGTATGGACTGGGTATGCTTTGGTTTTATATTTAAACTACCAAGTTTCGAAGTTAAATTTCTTGTCCCCTATTATTAGACCTGTCTTGAGTAACTGATTTTTGAGCTTGATATTAATTCTGAAAACATTTTTTAAAAAATGTTATTAATTTGTGCAAAGCTGTGGCTGAATCAAAATTTAAAATAGTTTCTGGTTAAACAAAACATTTCATTTCCAAGAAAAGAAAAAAATCAGAGTTGAGAATATTATTACTATTTAAAAGTAAAATGGAGTGGCATGAAAATAATTCCAAGTGAAAACTCCAGCCTTTTCACTTTTTCTGTTTTTACACAAAGCAATTCAGCAAAACTAAGCCCATCCAAAAATTGGCATTATTTCCTGAAAAAAATTCAGCTGCAAAATTTTGCTCAGCTCTACCAGCTGCAATTTTCGGGAAGGCAGGTTTTTGAAAAGAGGGATTGCTAAGCTCTTCTCACAGCTTCACGACCACCTGATACAAAGTAAATGAAGCTAAGGATAGCGAAGTGAAATCTGTCCCAGGGAAATCTCTGGCGGGACTGCCGGGTTGCCACTGGCTTCAGGGTGCCTGTAATTTCATTCCAGGAGTGTGGGTTTGAAGTCTATGTGATGTGCAGATAGTGATTTCAGTATTTATTTTTATGCATCTTACTGATGGTGGGTTTGTAGTAGCTAATGTTAAATGGAAGTTTTACTGTAAGAGATCAAGCTGGTAAATTAATTAAGATTAGCAGCAAATACTGTGCTTTATACTCATGCCATTGGAGGACCTCAAGGCTCTTCCAAATGTCTTTGAAACATCCACATGCCATGTAGTTGCTGTTAGAAATTAAGACCCAGTTTTGCCCTTGGATGGTGAAGTACAGGTTCTGCTGGCGTATCAGCGGAGCAGCCCCCTAAGGCCATACCAAACTAAAATGCCACATACATGACTTCTGTAACTGCCTTCCTACTGTAGTCATCATGAGCACAGAACAGCAAAGTACAGCTGGAGAAGTACCTTAAAGGGGGTGTGTATATATATGTATGTATGCGTGTGTGTGTGTATATATGTGCGCGTGTCCTCTGGCAGGAGTTAGTGAATGGCGCAAGATGGACTCTGACAGAGGTGATCTTTTATAAAGGGATAAGTACTGTGTATGCTCAACAGTCTGCAAGTTGCCACATAAATATACGGATCTGATGAATGCTTACTGTTCTCCATATGTCATTGTGTACCTCAATTACTGAATGACAGATTTCATTTGTATTCCAATTAACAGGAAAGTTAGGCCCCTTGGGGTCTAAATTGTACTTGAGAAAAATTCATCATGCTAGAAAGCTTGCAAAAACATTCACCATAATTTTGGCCTGGAGTATAGGCAAGAATGTTCATGTTTGGAAATGTGTCAGCTAATCAAGTCTCACCTTTAATTACCTTGATGCAATTCATCAAGATCTGAAAATATGTTTTCAAGCATGACTTATTCATGGTTTTTCTGGGAATCGAGTCATATTCAGCATCCTGTTAGTTGTCAGGCTTCTTTTTTTTTCAAATGTACCAAGCAGAAAGATGTTTGAAAATCCATGCAATAAAAATTGAACTTAATGTGTTTTATAAATAGCTTCTGGAAGAAGATTTCTCTTCTAATGCACTTAGCAGCAAAACCAGCCTCAATTTATCACATAATGATTTATTTTCTTTGCATATTTGACAGCTGTTCAGTTGATTTGACTTGGAAGGGGCTGTTTTGGGATTTTTTTGGCTTGTGTACATTTAAAATGGGCTCAAAATGGACTAAAAGGAACAGATGTAGAAAAGCAAGTAACTTTATATTGAAATTATTCAGTGGACATTGAACTGCATCTTGTTTGAGGTTTGGATTATAGTTATTAAATAATGAGATTTTCAATGATGCTTTAATTTACTTTTATATTTCTAAGTAATTCTAGATAATTCAATCCTACAGAGCTAAAATGATAAAAATCATATGGGTGGGGGCTTCTAATTTCTTTAAAATAGCATCTCTTAGTCTATAGGACTATTCAGATGGATTGCTATGAGGGTTGGAGCTGTGAAGAAAGGCTAGTAAAGGAAGGATGGAAGGATTTGAGCAGTGTAGGGATAACACAGAACTGTCCAACACGGGCAGGGGGAGACAGACGAGAGGCAGGAACATACTGTACAGGGAAGCTGTATTCATATTCCTTTTTTTTTTGAAACTTATGGTACTTTTTTTGCTCATAAAACAGCAACAGTAGTTCATAGAATGCTTTTCACTGGGAGAGCTTGAAAGACTTTCTGGAAGAGGTCAATCTCCAGTGTGCAGTGGAATGCACAAGGAAGGAAAGCTGTAGATAATCACTGGTAGGGCTGTGGCAGAATAAGAAACGGTGCCCTGGTTTCCCGAGTCCTTGTCCAAGCTGAGGGAATTTTTTTCAGAAGTGGAGATGTTCCTACAGATGTTTTCAGTATTTCTTAGAACGTGTTTTGAATAGTAGCGTCAGTTCTTTTTCTGTTTGATTACAACCACAGAGAAGTTGGTCAAATGTTGCCCAAAGCTTCGAAATCTCTTCTGATTTTTCTAAACACTAAGCACTAACTATGCCTTGGAACTCTACTGACACAAAATATAATCTTTGTATCACAAGAAATGGCAGATGACCTATAGGTTGTCTCATCAGCCTAGTATTTTGGGGTCCAAGAGTAGGAAGTTCCATTCCTGAAGACATAAGGGGCTTCATAAATTTGGCAATGGGCAAACATTAATGGTATCAGGTATACTGGTAATTATGTGCACTGTGCTTTCTGGTTTTTATGACATGCATATGAGGTGGGGTTTGTGTCTTCCTTTGAGTGCCTAGTCCATGTAGACAACGCAGCCTGTAATTGCTACCAGCTAAGAGATGTACTCTTGCGTTGAGCCTGTACTTTGTGGATGAAGATTCGATGTTCAGACTGTTCTGGCGCTGGGGGCTTATTCCTGTGCTTAATCCTCCCTATTCTGTTCTATTCGTGAAGTATAGTATGTTGAGGCTTTGTGAGTTTTCTAACAAAACACCTAACAAACCGGGCCAAATTTGTTTTCAGCTTCACAAGCGGAAGCCAGAAGAGCCCCACGAGTGTCTTGGAATTTGGACCTTCAAATGCATTTTGCTATATGAGTCATCATTTTTTCTTGTACTAATTTGAGATATTTGATAAGCTCTTTTTATGGTTTACAAGTTTAAAAAGAAAAATAAAACTTTGTAGATTAAAACATTCATTTGGAGGTTGTATTTTTTCTGTTCTCAGTGGAGTTCTGTGAATGGTCCTTTTCTGTGGGCTTTAGCTTAAACCTACAAAGTGACTTTGGAGTGGGTGTTTATAGTTCTTCACGTGCTTGTTCACAGGATAAGACTGTTGATAGATGAATAAAGTGCCACTTGAGGTTGTTAACAACCAGGACTGGTAACACCAGTTCAACTAAGATAAATAGTGAAAAGCTATGGCAATTAGCATTAAGGTCTCACTTGCCCAGTGCTGATTTTTGAAGTTGATGATACGGTGCTTTATAGAGATGCATGGCCATGGGGTCTGGAGCTATTTATTCCATCCCTGCTCTGAGTGCTGTATGGACTCCTGTGCGGTGCATGCCCAGGGCATCCTTGCATACTCAATGTGCTATTAGGAAGCAGGAGTACGAAAATCGTAATGTTTCAGTCCGAAGCAATTAACCCTCTCACCCTGCAAGGAGTGGAGGGGAGGAAAAGCTCAATTAAAGCAACTCGGAGTTTCCAGTAAGTGCAAAAGTATGAAGGGAAGCAAAAAGCAGCACTGTGGGCCTCACATTCCTCCTGTCTCTTTACAGCCTTCTCGGGAATATTTTTTACTTTTGATGTCTATAATCACAACTTCTTGCTGTTTGAGTATGCCATCTGTTAAGGCCATAGCCCTCATTGGCTCTGCACGTGTGACTTCCATGGGTTTCAATGGAAACTTTGTGCAGCTAAACTGAATCGGCAGATGTAAAGAGGTACTGCAATTTACACTCACTTGGAATCAGGGCCCTGGGGCGCTCGTAGCTTGCACTGATCAGGGACAGGTTTTTATAAGAATTTTCCTGGTCCAATAAGTGGAGGCTAAAATCAATTAATTTAAAGATTATAATCTTGACGGCTTAGGAGTCTGAAATATGGAGTCATTTTAGCTAGTGACCATGAATTAAGGTAGTAAGTCATAGTGTTTTCAGGAGCAGAGCAAGACTTTCATACCTTACTCTGCTAAAACGATCATCACTGCAACCCTTTTCCTACGACTGTGTCATAAATTCAGCATTCACAGGATACTTTGTGTCTGTGGATCTTTCTAACAACAGTTAATGAAGTTCATTTTACTTAGAGCCTTTGTTCATATAGATACTGTGTTTATTGCCCACAAATGTAAAGGAAATCCTCTGAACATCAGCCCTCACCGTGAGCATCCTGCATACCCTGTTGCCCACCTTCTCAAAGATGTGCAGGACGAGTCACTCCAAAGAAATGGTCTGAAATGTCTGCTTGCAGCCACACAAGAGGTACGTTCACTATGTCTGGAACCACGGCAGAGAAGATTGAGGAGCCAAAGTCATTCCGAGGCAAGTAACTGTTCCTTTTCCTCAAGAGGGGCAGCAACATTTCATACTGCCTCAACACCAGTAGTCTGGGTTTCTGCTGATGCTCTGGGACACGGGACCAGCAGATGCTAATACTCAGTAAGGCCTTAGATTCCAAAATGCTCTTCAATCCCTTCAGTCGGTGATAGGAAATGTTTGGGAGGATGGCACTGCGAAAAGAACAAGACAATTTTTTTGCTGTTGACTCTCTGCTGTGCCCTTTCATGGGTTTAAAATCCACTTATCTGAAAGTGTGCAGTTACATTTTGTCCTTTTTCATCATTTAAATGCATCTTCTTGATCTGAAGAAATAAAAGCAATTTAAAAAATTAGAGATTTTGTTTTCATATGTGCTGCCAAGTCTGATACTGCAAAGTAACTGCTGAATTGGCACAAGCAGTTTGAGAGAGCCAGCAGATTTAGGAAGGGAGAAGATAAACCTTATTATGTTTCTTTGCCAAAGGAGAAAAGGAACGATATTGACTTAAATGTGGGAAATTTAAAAGGGGCCATATGTTCTCACTTTGTGCTTTGTTTCTAATAGATAGACAGAAATCTTTGAAGTGTGGATTGGCACAGTAGGGTGCATGCTTCTGTAGAGAAAAGATGCTAAATGGGGAGGATGTGAGGGGGCACATGAAACTCTATTAGCCATGCAACAGCAAAGAGAGAAAGGCAAATCCAATGATAATGTACATCTGTTTCAGGGAATTTATAAGCTTTGAACATTTTTTATGTGCAGATAAGTGGATCCTTTTCTTACCATAACTTAGAACTTCAAAGCAGATTGTGTGGATAATGCAAATTGCTGAAATATGAGATTTTCCTACAAAGAGGTTTCCAAAAAAGAAAAAAAAAAAGAATTAAGGCTAATTGATGCCACAGTCTTTTATGTACAGTGTAAAAACTCTACAAAAATTGATTTTTATGAACTAAGAAATTGATGAAAAAAATATTGAAGTCTGCTGTTTGCATTCAGGGACTGTAGTTTGAAACTGAGGTTCTGTGAATTAAACATTTGTCTCCGATATCACTACAGCAATATTGTAACATAAATTAAGATATGTAGCTGAGCTGTAATTGTATCAAAGTCTGCCATGTCGTAGGAATGTAAAACTCATGAGTGTGGCATGACATGCAGCACCTGACATTAACATCACTGTCAAGGTAGCAAAGCAGGAATTTCTAGGACATGAGAAAAAATTATTACAGAAGACAAAAACTAATTGGGGGTGGGAGGCAGGGAGGGGAGGATACTGATATGGTAAATCTTGGGAGTAGATGAATGTGTAACTTCTTAACTGCTCAGAAAAATTAGTTGCTGTCTGAACTGGGGAGTTATGACTGGGCTTGGGGATGCCGGCTGCATTCCAGCTGGGAGATACGAGTATCCCAGCTGAAAGCGCAAGGCTATGATATCATACGCAAGAAATGACGTAAGCGAAGGGATTTTGAAGACTCTCGCGTATTGCACGTGCCGCAGAGGTGCATTCCCTTCCCCTCTTGCCAGTCTCAGATGATAGCGCCAGCTCTGTGTTTCTCCTGCGCTGTAACTGCTGGGCATAGGGGTGCCAAGGCCCACCCCGAAGCTAAACACGTAGGCAACCAGAAGTGGGAGCTCACGTCTCATTGCTGAGTCTTTGCTCAAGTTTGGCTTCAGCTGCCAGCTTGGCATCTTCAGTAGGTGTTTCTTTCCTGCTCTTCAGCCTGAACAGACCGTTGTGACCTCAGTCCGGGATTTTTATTTTTATTTTTTAACTAAATACTTGCACAACCTTGGTCACTGTCTGTCATGGCGGGAGATCTTTTGAGGGAAGTGCCAGGCCTCAATACCTTTAAATAAGCTTATATCCTTTCATAATTTTGTGATGCATTTTCACATCTATGGCTTTTCTTCCCCAAATCTGTCTCAGCTGAGGGGGCCCTGGCCCCTTTCCGGAAGGTTCCGCCAGGGCCCCCTCAGCTGAGGCGGGAAGTGGCAGTTGCTCCCACCACAGCACCAGCTCTGACCCCTCACCTCACGATGGTGGTGACTTGAAGTGCCACCCCCTCACCATGTGACAGGTATGATCACTCTCAAAAAGGTGGATTTTTTATTTTTTTTCCCAGCCTTTTTGCTTTGTGATGTTTTGCCTTGTGACGGGATGAGTGTTGTGAGGCCTGAGGCTGTGGGATCTGTCCCATGTGAGGTGGTGTCTTTCTAACTGCAATTAAACCAAACTCCTATGAAGTAAAGAAACATTTTATCTCATGATTTGGGCTAAAACTTACTGGTTTAAGTAATCAGCAAAGGCCGTGCCTTTTAGGCACCTGGTAAGGTGCTGTTTGGGTTAATTAATCAGGCAATAGGCTGTCCTTCAGCAGCAATGGCGTCCCACCTGCCCACGCCTCCTTCCCGCCATCCTCCCCAGGGCTGATGGAGGCCCTCTCCCAGCACAGCTCCGTCTCTCTGGGCTTGCAGTTCATCAATAGAGAGTTAAACTTGAGGCAATCTCGCCTCGTATATTTACAATCGTACCCCAACAGCAGGGAAAGGGCAGTAGGCAGCGATGTTGAAAAGAACAGCTGTATGCCATCAGACTAAAGATAGAAACATGAAGCATGCGGACTAATTAAGTTCCCAAGTGGCAGTGTACAAAGTGTACAGACCAAACAGAACAGTGCCTTCTGCTTGTTTTGATCAACTCTGTTCCTATCACTTTGATGAAAATAACCGCTTGATTTGTCGCTCCCTGTGGCTGCCAAGGGATCCCTCACACCCCACGCTTGCAGACGGTCTCGCTCTGTTGATGCCGCCTCATGTCGAGCGGCGTAGCCCGGACATGGAGCCATTTCATAGCCAGGGAGTGACTGCAGCTTCTGTTGTCAGCAAGTGGGGCCAGGCAGCAGCACTGAGTGTCAACAAAAAAAGGCATGAAAGCCGTTCAGAACTTCTGAATTTACTTTCCTGCATTTTTTCCCCAGCCAGCTATAATATTAGACAGTTTCACCCAAAATAGGGTAAAGTGGGCATGCTCTGACCAGCTCAGCACAATGCTATGGACTTTATATGGTTCTTTATTTTTCTTTCTCTGATGTCCTTCAGTCATTTCTTTTTTCCTTCGGGTGGGCCCAGATGACTCTTGATTAAGTCCGTCGGCTTGCTTCCTAACCAGTTTGTAGGTCTGGTAACTTTTGATGTAAACTGAATGTGAGCCAGAACTGCCTTTTTTTTCAGAGTTCTGAGTAGAAAATTACCTTAAGGATAAACACGAAGAAAAAAGTAATCTGAAAATCATCTTCCACATGAAAAATGAATTTGTGATGTTTCAAAGTCTCTTATGCTCCAATAGGAGACAGAAGGGACACTTTGGGGCAGTAATCCCATGAACTGCTCTAGCAAGCTGAAGAGAGAATGGCTTGGCTCAACTGTAGCTCTGCAGCAGGTTATAAGTTGTAAAGCTGAAGGCCTGTGACAGGTTTGAATTCTTTGTTGTAATGATGCTCAGATAGAGACTGAAAGATGAAAATGCTCAGTGTGAAGAGATGCTCTTTCTTTCTTCTAAGCATAATAGCTCTAAGTTTGCATTGCTAAGCTGCTCCAATTAGAAGCATGGGGCGACTTCAAATTTTCTTTTATTGCAGCATAGCTTTCAGTGAACTCTGGAATTTAAATTTAAGTCTATTTTAATTCCAGACTTAATCTTGCAGTTGAAACCTTGAGTTTTCAGAAGGCAGTGTCATTGGTGACTGTTTCATTCCTGATCACCAGTAATTAAGTTACAATGAGATATATACACACGTACACACACTTTTTTTTTTATTGTAACCTTTCTTTCTAAAGTGTTTCTGCTTTAATCTTTTTACAGTTCCATTTTTCATTCTTTGAGATCTGAGTGCTCCACCCCCACTTGTTTAACTGCAATCCACAATAATGGACTCCTTGAGGGAATTTTGAATCAACAAAGCTACATCTTCATGCACAGGAGACCTGACATCCTGTAAGCTGTCAGGCCTCACTGTAACATACAGAATGTATTGTCAAGGCTGCTGTGCTGTTGATGAGTCAAATAAAATGATGGCTATTCTTTACAGTGAGAGCCTAAATTGCTATGTATTTTGTCATGATTGACTTTCACAGCTCTCCTGATAGAAGGTTAGACCCAGTTAAGTCCTTAATAATTTTGTTTGATATAGTAGTACTTCAATTAGCAATAAGTGTCAGCTCTAATTTACTCTACTGGCCACTTGCAATAGATTGATTCCTGCCCCCCCTTCATTTTTTGCTTACTGCTGAAGGCGTTTGCACATCTGGTTCCTACTTCTGAGCTCCTCAGGTAAGGAGACTACTGTGTAGATTAGATTTTTAGATGAGGGGCTGTAATAGTTGAAAGTGTGATAGCACTTTTTAGGGCTTTAAAGATACATGAACTGGTTTTCTCCCTTAACTACAACAATGTCTGACATTACAGTGGTATTATCTACTATAGCTGTAGTGCCAGCAAAAAATACAACATACCGCTTGTTTTCTAGAAGGGTTCAGAGACGTTGGAAAGATTTGACAGTAGCGTTTGGGTTACTGCTGTGTAATGCTTGTTATCTGCCACTGTGGAGGAAACGAATCAGTTTTCTTAACCAGAATTTACAGCTACAGGAGATCAGTTAATTAGGCTAGTAATGAACTGGTTTGTTTACAAAATTTCCAGAGATCAAGATACCTCAAAAAGGTCCCAAATCTGCACTAAATAAACATTACCAAAATAGGCAATGCTAGCAGGTACTTCAGCTTAGCATTACAGTTTTGACAGCAGTCAGTGCTGCATGTGTTTAAGGGATGGGATAAAAAACCTGAGCATTGAGAAGTTACTTCCCAAGGCTTCTCAGCAGTCACAGCTTGTCTTGAAGCCTGCAGCAAACAGGAGATCCTGTACTTTCCAAAACTCCCAGTCCCTTGTGCTGGGTGATGGTCTGATGATGGCTCTTGCTACTATAATTCTGATGATTCTTTTTGCCCTTATTGACTGCACAGTATTCAGTCTTCTACTTTTGTTCTTCTACTCCTTCTCGAAAGAGATGGGATTTCAGGGAGGGAGGGGGATTACGCTTTCTCTTGGGGAGCTACCGAGTGTGCTCAGGCAAGATGTTGGGGTGCCAGACGGTCCTGGTAGGTCTGCAAGGAGGCTCTGAGGAGTGCAGGTGTAGCAGAAGCTGCAGCCTGGTCTCAGGAGGCTGCAGACCCTGTTGGCTGCAGCTGAGTAAGTCCTGGGGCTGGCTGAAACCATGCCTGGAAACGAGGCGCTTTCGGACTGGGAAAGCTCCTCAGTCTGAATGCGTTGATACTGGTAGGGAAGTGTACTGCTGCTGCTACAGACAAAGGCATAGTTTGTGTCAGGATGTAGGCATCTTAAACTGCCACAACTGCTGCTTGAGAATTTCATTGGCTTCCTTTACCTTTCCGTCTCTGGTCTGCTGCTACACAGCTTTTACAAAACTAAAAAGGGCTTCTTGCAGCTGAGTTGGTACTGACAACTATTTCTTTAAGAATAGGCTAATGCTTAATGAGAATATTTATGGTGATTTGTGACTTGATCAGGCATTATTTCGGGCTCAAGAATAAAGGAGGATAAATACGGCTTATAGATGGTGTTCTTTTCAGCGTTTGGCCTGGGGAACAAAGGGAGCACGCAGGATTGCACCTGGCTAATCCTTATGCTTCCGAACAATTCTTTTCAACAACGTCTGCTGGGTAGCCTGAAAAAGGTGCTGCAGTACAGTACTTGGGTGCTAGCAGCAAGGGAGGGTGAAAGGAAGTGAATGTGATGCTGCTAAACAATTCTCAATCATGTGCGACCTTCAAGCAGAGTAGAACACTAAATTGTTGTTATACTTCTATTACCATAAATGATATAAACAACATTGTGAACATTTTTTTCTATTAAACATTCTACTCCTGGCACTCTTGGCCAGCTAATAACAGTAGCAAAACCAGAAAGATTCAAATGTCTTAGAGATCAACAGACAGTCCTCTAAGGTAGACTGAGTCAGTGCTTTGACAAGGAGGGAATCTCACTGGAATAATGTTGAAAGCAGAGAGCAGAATAACAATGAGTGTCAGGAGCACTGAGTCTACAGAGGAGTTGAATGCAGAGGGCAACAGTGACAGAGACTGAACTCCAAAAGGCAGAAATAAAAAGATTAAGTCACACACACAACTTCATATAGTCAGAAGGTGCTGCAGAAATCTGCCAAATCTGTCAAAAAAGCCCCTGTACTAACAATGATATTTTTAGGCAATATCATTCTCCTCAAAATCTGCATTAATTCACGAGTTATTTTTTTTCCTGACACTCAAAATATCTGCTGGAAAGCCTCTTCCATTCTTTAGCAAGGGCCTGTCAGCCAAGGGGAAAGGACTGATGCTCAGAGGCTTCTATTTTCAAACCTGGCATATTTCAAGAGCCATCGCTGAAAACTCAGTGCTGTTTGATCACAGGCATCCGTTTTATTTGGTTGGCTCAGGCAGTCCAAATAATTGTTGAGATAATTTTTCCTATTTGGTTGTTATAAGGTCTAGGCTACACTATAAAAAGAAGCATTTTCAAGCACAGTCTCTATCCTTTTTTTTTAAAAAAAGGCAGAAAGACCACAATATAACCATATGTTGAACCACCTTTTAGCCTTGGTACTTACAAACTTGCTTGTTCTGCTGTTCAGCAGTGGTAGCAAATCAGAAACTGTAGCATAAAATGGTCTCAGGTGTTTGTTTTGTTTTAACCACTCAAGAGACATAAACTACCTTTCAGATTTCTTCAGTGTTATAAGTTCCACTGATGGTCTACCAGTTTGAACTTTTGCAAGAAAACAGAAGGGGTTATTTGGCTTGACCTGTGTGAGTAATTTGCTCTTTAATCTTGGTCCATTTTTAGCTTGCTTTCTGCATCTTTCAAAGTAAGCTGCAAACCATATCCATTAGTGGAGAAGGGCTTTCCCAAAGTCTAGGCTTAATAAAAGGTTTGTTTGGTGCAAGCTTAACTGCATAATGGTTGTTTGCTGTTTAATGAAGATAGGCTAACAAGGATTTTTTTCTCAGCTCCCTGCAAACTTTGTGAGCAAGATGAGATGGTACACAGTGAACTAAGCTACTTGGGTTTTATCCACATACAATCACATCTGTGAATTTTTGCAGAGCCATCTTCAAAACCCCACTCATTCGCTTCTTTCAGAGACAGGCATCGACATGGTTTATGCCAAAGTTAATTTTCTAGGTCAGTCAGAACTCCACAAGTTTGAATAAATAAAAGCAAGGTAGACAAGGTTCAGCTATTAAACCTCTGTACCAATGCTTAGTTGTCTGACAGAATTAACATCACCTGGGCTCTGCAGGGTAATAAGAACAGGCCAAGAGCCATATAGGTGTCACCTGGACAGCAGAGTGATCAAGAGCCCTAGGGAAGCTTCTGTGGTAGTAGAGGGCAGTTACAGGATTTGACAGACAAAACCCCATCCAAACTTCCAGTAAAATCAAATGGCATCTTGCCCTCGACTCTGACAGAAGCTGGATCAGGACTCCCATGAATTATAATGAATAGTTATATTAATCCACTGCTATGTAGCTGTGAAAATCCTGCATCCCCTTCACCGGAATGACGGTGCAAGGCTAAATCACCATGGATATTCGATTGCATTCTGGCTCATGTAGCAGTAAGAGCATTACCAGGCAGCATTTTATCTAAGATGAGTGCTCTCTACAGCACTCACAACAAATCTCAACTTACTGAAACTCCAGTGATTAAATGTTTTACAGACCCCTGCAACATCAGAAGACTCTGTGAAATAGGCATGGCGGCTTTCAGTATGGTCTCGTAGGGATCTGATTACCATTTGGACTCTCTGCTCACATTCATTCAAGGGGACCTTCAAGAAAGTGTAAGCCTTTCACTTTCAGACTTTCTTGGTATACAAAACACTTGCTCAAGGGTAAAAGGCTTGAGTACAAAACCTATAACACTGGAGCCAAATAGTCAAACTGATCGTATCTGTGCTGGTCTTTAAGCACAATACAGCACAAAATGAGGTAAAGTAGCTATATATGTTGTTTGGGTCGTATTTGGCTGTAGTTGTATTTTGAAAATAAAAGGCCCCTCTACAGCAGAACGTCTGGACTAAACACATTCCTGCTGAATCAATTATGGTAAATGTTTGACATGTGTTCTTGTGTTGGCACCAATTATTGATAAAATTCTGTTTGAAACGAGTAACTGACGTTACCGTGTGTGCAGAGCCTACACACATCCAGTTGCTTAAAATGTAGTTTCCTGCAGATTAACAGTGTGACCAAAGTTTTTTTTCCCCTCTTTTTGGAGCAGGCACATTACAAATGCACATCAAAGAAAATGAGCTCTATTCTGACTTACAGTCTAAGCATGTTCCTGACAAACCACATCTGATGAAGAGTCTTAAAGAAATAGCACAAGCAATGCTGCCGGCAGCAAAACAACAAAAGGGCTGGCCCCTTCCACCAACGAAGAGAGTCTGGTTAATCAAAGGATTTTGTACGATGAAGAGGAACTGTGCGCTTTACATTGAAGCAATGCAGTCAAATAATACATATGCAATGACCTAGCTAGGCAGCATTCTAACAAATCACATTTAATTACATATCTTTTTCTCTCATGATATTTTTCTCAGTTCCACTGCAGTCTGGAAAATCAATAACAAATGTTCATTTTGAATGTCTCTATTCTCTAGCCTTGGACTAATTATGCACATTCCTACTGTCCTTATAAGGACAGGGTAGCTCTTCACTTCAGACAATGAAAGAAAATAGGCAAGAAAACCTCCGTTGATAATATTCAAAACAATAGGAACATAAATTATGAACCAAACCAAGTCTTTCCAATTGTGCTGTGCAGCACCTTCTGACAAAGCACAGCTGTCCTCCTCCCAAGGTGGCTGGCACTTTTTGTGTCTGTTACGGTGCTGAGCACCGTCACCTTTGATTTCCTGACCGAAGTGAGCTGCCGAGTCAAGCATCCACGTAGGAATCAGGACTGCTCTGTTTTATTGTTGGCTAGTTGCTATCATAGCTAAAACAAGTAACATCTCTTACTGCACTTCTTCATCTGCGGCATAGGAATGACCATACTTTTCTAAATCCCTCTCGGTGATCTGTGAATGAAAAGCACAGCACATGCACTATTAGTATCAGTATTAGTGAGGTGATGCTGGGGTTCATGACACCTGGAGTGCATAAAAGTCATAGGTGTGAAATAAATAAGCTCTTTAAATAGTGCATGTGCTCCTTCAAGCCACTGTAGTTTCGGCACTGGGGCCCATATTTAACAGACTGCAGCGAGATGTGGCTTGTTTTTTTTACTCGAACAAAATGTTTATACAAGTTTGGTGAAAATGGCAAAGATTTTCACATATTCATGGGGAAAGCAGTAGTATTTCTTTAAGGGAAAAAAAGAGCAAACTACAAGTTCCCCTGGTCTTGGCAAATCATGAGGCGTTTTTCATTTTGTAACATCAAAGTCGGCTCCTCTCCTTTGATGTCTTCGCATGCTGTTTAAGGTAAAGCATGAATGAAGAAATGTCAATCTGCAAGGTGTCCATGTAGTTTATGCTGAACACTGAAGAGGACTTGTAGATAAAAGGCAAACACAAGGTTTGATAATGAATGTCCAACAAGGAGGTGTGCATATCTAAAAGGAAACACTCAGCTGGAGAACAGCTCTGCAAACCTTAAAACTCTGCTTAGCCCAAGTTTAAGAGATTAAGAAAAAGTGGATTTTTTTTTAATTTTTTTTTAAGGTATGGAACCAAGACAGGGATTCTGTAAAAATCCTTCTTGTTTTATAAGAAATGAGTGTTCTATCAATGGTTTTACTTAACAATCATAAATGCACCACCCACTGTGCTTAATTTGACAGTGTGTAATTTTGAGAAGACAGAAAAGTGAATACTGGGAAAAGCATCAGAGAGGAAAGTTTAAACCAGCACAGTGTATTTTGGAAATGTATAGTGGTTGCTTGGTGGTATCTAGTGTCTCAATGCTGGCAAAAGTTGTATGCTGAATTAAACAAAGGAAAGTGTCAATTACTTAACTCCGTTTGTTCCTATGATCTACAGACTGTAATGGAGCAATAGTCACTTGGGGAGAATAAGCAGTTTTGGGGTGATGGGAGCTTGGGCTCTGCAACACTCAGTCTTTTCCTTTACTGACACAGCTCTGCAGGGTTAGAGTCTGAAATATATCATTGTCTTAATATTACCATCTGTCTGCTAGAAACTGGACTGAGACTGCAAAATAGTTTTGATTAATTAACAGGTCATAAAACACCTGCAATAGGTGCCTGTTGCGGTGGGGTGTATCTGAATAAGTGTAACACATAAAGTTGAGTTTCCAGATGTAGCCAGGCTCCCTTTGTGTGTATTAACCTGTATGACACTAAAATAAGCCTTGCCCGTTAGGATCAGAAATATTTGTCAAAAATAGAGACGACTGGATGTTTGGTGTGTGATAGTTGAGGAATGGATAGCCACAGGAATCCAGGGAAACAGGAGATAAAACTCCATAGCTTTGGTCAAGGCACTTAAATTCTTATGAGTCTTTTCTTCTGTTAGTTGGGAATAGCTATAAGAAAGTAGTATTTATTATCTTTGAAGATGGGGAAGAGACAAGCATAAACATGGAGTGACTTTTTCTGTTTAAGAAAACATATCATTCAGAGCTGCCCAAAACTCCCTGGAAACTTTTCGGCCTTGGGATGCTAAGTCATAAAAGAATAATGTGGGTTATAATGCATGGGAACATTGGTACCTTATCTGTTTTCATTCTTACGTGTGGGACACCTTGTAAGAAGATAACACTATTAGTAGAGAGGATACCTACATTTTCTCTGGAAAGCTATCTATGACTCCTAAAAATCATCTCTTAAATTTCTTGAATTTTTCTCCTTCTCTATTCTACTTTAACAAAATAACATGCAGAGTCAAAAAAATAAAATCTGGATAAAAGGGGATCTTTTCTTTTGTGCAGATCTCCCTGCTAGATTCAGACTTTTTTGGCTGAAGAGGATTAGGTGTGGAAAAGGCTCAGGGAAAGTCCAAAGTCAACAGCCAGAAATATTTTTTCCTCAGTTAAGGCGGGACAAAAGTGAACAGAGATTATCTGCTTGCGAGTAGTGTGAGCTGGCTGCAATACATGCTAATTTACAGATTCATGGATATATGAAAGTGAGATCTGGCATAATTTTAAGACTCAGCTGTTAAATAATTTCTCTAGACTTGGATTTTCTTGGGGTTTTATCATCAATCTGTGAATTGCGTGTCCATTAAAGAAATACCTTGGAAAGTTCAAGAATGGGGAAGCTTCCATGGGGATAGTGTGCAACTGCACTGCCTTTGGAGAGCTCTTGGAAAAATTCCTGCCGAATACCATTGTACACAGGTAGAGTTTCACTGAGCTCTCCCTTTCCAAATCTCTTGGACTTTGTTTTGGGATTTGAACAGATCATGGGAGCAAGAAAGAAGATCCTTTTGCAACAAGATGGTTACAGGAACATAACTAAAACTGACCATTGTATAGGACCAGAAGGACAGAGGGTGGTTTCACAGATTCACAGAATCATAGAGGTTGAAAGGGACCTCAGAAGACCATCTAGTCCAACCCCCCTGCCAGGGCAGAACCACCTAGAGCACATCACTCAGGAACGTGTCCAGTTGGGTTTTGAATGTCTCCAGAGAAGGAGACTTCACAACCTCTCTGGGCAGTCTGTTTCTTTATTCTCGTATCAAGCTCTCCCAAAGTTCAGTAATCAAATCTCATACTTCCAGGTTTACGTGCAGCTGCACAGTGGAAGAAATGTTTTTGTAATACACTGGCTCATTAGGCCAGACTACCCATAGCAATAGGAGCAGCTGAAATAATGTCTTGAGCTGAGCTGGTGTGCAACATCTGAGATCTTTCTCCTTAAGATCTAAACAAAATGGCTGAGATCTCTTGTTGCCATTCAAAACTTAGGCTTAATTTGAAGTGCAATTGGATTGGACAGTTCTGAAAAAGATTAACAATAAATTAAAAAAGAGATAACAAAAATATTCCCAATACATTTTCAAGGACTTTAGATGTACTTCTAGTGCAGTGAAGGAATCCCACATACCCTCAAGTTCACTTTAGCTGCCTCTGGTGCAGGTAGCAGGGAAGCTGTCACAAAGTGGAAGTTAGCCCAGCCTGTACAACCCAACTAGGCTGCTGAGCATACTCAAGTCTATGCTGTCGTAAAAGCACTCAGCTGTAGCCAGTTGGGCTTAAGGACAATTTGGTAGGCTGAACACAGCCATTACCCCTCTCATTGCATTGTAGATACTTTCTTCACTGTGAGCTACGCTAAATTGCTGACGGATTTGATCCACTATTCATAGAAACTCTGGTTCCAGCAAAAAGCAGCATCAATCATAATACTGCATTTACAGAAGTGATTTTTTAATTCAGATTAGTTTGTTTAAAGAATTGCAGTTACATATAACTCTGGGCTGAAACTGATGCTATTTTGTCTGAAGTATCTTTTTAGTCAAATTAAGTCCCAGTCTTATACAGTCTTTACCTTTGTGGTTGAACTGTTACAAAGACATCCACTTTCCCTTTTTTTTTTGTCTGGTATATATACAAATATTTGCTGGGAAATAGAACTTTTGAGAAGAGAGATTAGCTTTCAAGCTCTGAGTCTGTTAAATGTCATCTCTGTGAAAACTACTGACAGTCAGTAGGTGGAGAGTTGGCATTGTCTGACAAGGATATTCATGGGGAGCAACTTCAAAATGCAACACAAAAGAAAAGAATTTCAGGACTCTCAAAAGACTTGGGAAGCAAGGAAGTTTTACCCCTCAGCACCTGTGCAGAAGGAACGGTATTTGTTCTAGGAGGCTTAATCACCTCATTTTGTTATGATCCTCGCTCAGTTCAATTTCTCCAGACACAGGGAATTGAAATAGGACTGGCAGGTAAGGGGTGATCTTGGCATTTGAATTTGAAAAGATAGAAAAACTAGTGGATTAATTGTTCAAAATATTCTCTCTCTCAGGCTGTTGGAGTGCAGTATTCTTCACCTGGGTGCCACATTGTTTCAGCTTACAGCAGTGATGATGGTGATTTCTTTGTATCGTATGCACTGTAGCTGGGCCTAAAAGCCCTGTTTAGCTTCACTTGTGTGAGGCATTTCATACAAATCTTATGCAAAGACGATACCTGCTTAGGTGAACAGATCTGTTACAGAATCACTTTTCTGTCATACTTTAGCTCTGAAATTCAGGGCCGTTGTCGCAGGAAGGCAGGTGTCTGTGCAATAGAGAGAAAGGTGGGGTCTCAAAAAGATCTTTCGTACATTTTCTGACATATATGAGATGCTGAACACTAGAAGGTATATGACAACCAAAGTCTCCCTCCTCCCCATTTTGAAACTTGCTACCCATTTAATCCCTTTTATAGAAATTTTAATTTTTTAACCTTAAGAGCTTTGGTCTGTTTTGTCTCTCCCCAGAGAACAGCTATGGTTTTGTTCTGTCAGTCATCTTGTTTCTTTTGCCTACTTCACACCTTTCTGTCTTTATATCTCCTTCCTTGTTCAGCAGTGTGATGGGTTGTCCTTCCTCAGCTTGGGACCTTCTATCATGCTCAAAAGCATGCCTGTTGACTGAGTGTACAAACACTGTCCCTTTGCCTGTTCCCTGGAAACCTGTTGCAACTGCAATGCAGTCAGCTCCTGGGGAACACTTTGCATGGGAAACAGCTCCTGGCTTATCTGCTGCATGTTGTCTCTAAATGGTTTGCTGCTCTGCTTGGACTGTAAGGTTCCTTGGATCCACCTCTCTCTCATCTGGAGCAGAAAACTCTGACAGCACTTAACAAGCAATGGCTGGTAACAATAAGAAGAGTCTTCAAAGAGTTATATTTACATGTAAAAAGACACAGGGACATTTATGTGTACCAGATGGCGCAAAGCAGGTGGATATTATAATGTAGCTATGGCTTACTGCCATGTCAGAAGAGGAGAGTACGTGTTGTTACTAAAGCAGCACCTCAGGGTCCTAACCTGGGCTGTGGTATGGTTCCTGTTTTACTGGCACTGTACAAATGTATCATGTCAATCACTGACATGAAGAGATCACAGTCTTAACAGACAAGATAATTACAGGGTGCAGTGGATGTAGAAAGACTTTCAAGGACCCTGCAGCCTGTCAGAGGCAGAACTGGGACTCCAGCTCCAGGCATCTTAGTACAAAAATGAGCCTCTTAGTCATTATTCCTTGCTGCTGTTGACTAAATTGGCTGTTTTGTTTATTTGCTCTGGATCCCCTAGCCTGGAAGTCCCAGCTCCTTTTGTAAGCACCTTAATCTTTGAAAGGTTCTGTGTATTAGTTCTGAAGATCTTTGTCATGGGGGGAAAGAAAAAAGAAAAAGTCTTCAAAAAAGACTGATTTGGGGCAGCAGTGAACGTACAAGACTTTGATTTTATATCATATAGCCAGGTGGAGCTGCAAGCTTTTTGACACCCTTTGCACCACTAATGGACTGAGCCCATTGGATACTGCGGATTATACTGATGCTCAGAAACCATTCAAACCCTAGCTGTGGCATTCAGTGAGTATACTAAACCTGCAGCACATGAGAAATTTCAGACTCCATCTGAGTGCCTCTGTCTGAGCTTACTCAACTTGTGTGTAAGTGAAATACAAAATGAGCTCTTTAGGGGATCCTGGGAAAAACAGGATAGGGAGGACAGAGTCTGTCGTATAGAAAATGTTCAGAGAGTCCATGGAGAAATGTGGTGCACTGGGCAAGAGCTTCTGAAAAGGCAAATCCCACCCCTAACCTGCTGCAGTTCATTCAGGTGTCAAGAAGCATGTGCACATCAACACTTTGATTTTCAAAAAACCTTTTTCAAGGTTCCACATAAAAGGTTATCAAAGAAACTACATTACCAAGAGGTTGGTGGACAGGTTATTGTATTGAAAATTGGTTGAAAACAGTAAATAAAGGATTGGGTTTAATGGTTACTCCTCCATTGCTGGAGACAGAATGCTAGTCTAGATGCACCACTGGCCTGATCCAGTATTTCTTATGTTGAATCAGATGTAGTCTCTTTTCCAGGATAAGCTTGTAAAGTGGCCGTATGAATGTCTTCTGTGCTACCTAGAAGCAACTGGGAGTATTCTGTTCTCTATGTTCAGTCAGGAGTGATTTCCAAAGTAGAGGTACATACATTATGCAGAACTAGAAGAGTCATTGTTGGGCCATTCTCCTTAGCCTAACTTAGAAACTTGTGAAGTAAACCATAAGTTCCAGCACTGTTGAATCTGGATGTTGCTGTCCTGATTTTGAAGCACCTGACAACTAATTTACTTGTGGAGAGGCAGTTCATTGTCACTGTTTCTGAATTTTGGTTTAAAACTGCATTAGACTGTGTAGATTTTTACCACTGTATTCACTGTATGCCTTACTGAAGAAATAATGAGCAAATGAGCTGTCGGAGACTCAAAAGGGATGATTGTAATTTTCAGTTTATTATGAGGAGAAAATACATCTGGAGTGATCAAAGGCAAAAGCTTTGCCCTCCAGAGCAAAAGCAGCCCCTATGACGAGCAGGCATATTGTGGCACACCTGGAGGTGAGCCATGGGTCGGATGCCTGAGTCTTATTTTTGAAAATTTTCATTTAGAGGAGGGGAGTAAAAATTAGAGCAGAGGCAAAGGAGGGGCAGGACCTGAAAAAAAATAGAGTAGCGATTAAAACAGACCGAAGGATTCTACCCCCGGCCAGTGCAGCTTTGCTGCTGGATCTCACATGCTGCCACAAGTTTTCAAAACCAACAAGCTTGTCTCCACTACAGAAGGAATAAAACAAACTTTAGCTCCTGCTCAGTCTCTCTCTTGGAACAAGAATTTTCAGTGTCAGTCAAGCTGGGTTTTTCTGACAGAAGCAAGATTCTTCTAACATGTGATGGAAGAGAGGGGGAGTAATGCAGAATCAGCATCCTTGTGATCTGAGGCACTTGGAACTGTATTTCTAAGTATGTTAGCTTCCCAAAATGGGATCCTGGGAGACAAGCAGAGCAGGAGCACATGGTTCTGTGATACCGAGGCAGCTGGAACTGTAAATAAAAAGTATTACTTTAAGGAACTTTGAGCCCCAAATGATCATTCGATATCACATTGTATCACGAATAAAGAAAAGAATACCCTAAAGAACCTAAATAGAAGAATGGGACATCCAGAGATGTGACCAGAGGTCTCTGAAATTATAGGAGACAATTGAATTAAAGAATTGAAGTTACAGAAGGTGTTTTCTATCACAGAATGCCAGTGAAAACAAAGACAAGGAGAAGACAGCTTTATATGTGAGAATTAAAGGTCATCATGCTCTTGATGTATTTAACAGTTCTTGGGTAAATTCCAGCAGAGGAAGCACTCTGTACAAAACCAGGCTAATACTGCATTCCTTGTAAAAGACGCATGTGAATGTCATTTAAAGCTCCTTCAGGTCCAGCAGAGAAAAAGCTGCAATAGTGGAGATATGTGATGGAATTAGAAACTACCTGCTCAGGATGACTAACCTTTAAGAAAATGGTCTTTTCCAATGGCTTCATTCCTTAAGGCATACACAAACCAGGCACCTGAGGTATGTTCTGGGCTGTAACCGGGTAAGAGTCCAAAAGGTGGACAGCTTTCTCTGGGCCTCAGCTCTAATCAAAAAGGTGCTGCCAAGGCAGTTTGGGTTAGAATGATGGACTGCAATGCTGCATAGACTCTGTGCTGTATGGGAGTCTACATAACTCCAATTTACCGTGCTCTGGTGTTCTGTGGAGGGTCAATGGCTCTGAATGTAGAGAGCCTTAGAGCAATCTGGGCTTAAGGGCTTACGTACCTCTTGACAGGAGTGAAAACAGTGGTCTGTTTTCAGTCTGACCACCCACTCCAGCTATTTCTGCAGGAAAATAGTGCTGAGAACTAAATATCTGACTATGATAATAACTGGGTTATTGCCTACTGGAGATACTGGACATCCCACATCCCACAAAGTTGATACTTGTGTCTTACAAGGACTAATAGCAGTTCTGGCACCCTGTACTCTTTCTGACTTCCAGTGTCTGAAAGCAGGCTGACAAGAACTGTGCAGGTCTATGCTTTTAACCCTCTGATTCTTTCTCTTTTCATTCTGCAAATGTCATATCAAAGAACAGGAAACATCCATCCACTGTTAGACTTGAAACTGGGGGAGGCATTCAATGGAGGTGTCGTAATTTCAGTTCCTGCTTAAGTCACAGAACAAGCCTAAAATGAGGCCAGAGTGTTCAGGAAAAGCTGTGAAGGTCTTTTTTTTTTTTTTTTCTTTCTCCCTTTAGATGTGTTGTAACTTGGTGTTAAAGATGCTCCTAATTCTTCAGGTACAGTGGATGCAGAGTTCCAAATCTTTTGGCTCTATTCATGCTGAATGACTGCCACAGGGAGTGGAAGACAGAGAATAACTCTCTTCCCTTACTCTCTCGTTAAGCCCCTCCTCACGCCCCCACCTTGGTGTAAGGAATACAGCACTGAAGCTTCATCAGGTCTAATGAAGTCTTGCCCTTTACAGATCCTAATGCACCTCTTTTTTCCCCCTTCTCTCTGAAGCACATCTTGGTAAAACAACTAAGCTGAAATAGGTTCTATTTTAAAATGGTCTGCTGCTGATAGCTTCCGTTCTACAAGCAGTTGAAAATGGCTGGCAAACCTTTATACAAACAGCATGCAAAACATCACACAAAGCCTAGGGAAGAAATGGCTTTAGATGTAGGGATTATAAAAGAGTGAATACAATTTTAAGATAAAATACAAGTGATTAAGTTAATGATGGATAATTTCACCAGTTTGAAAACTATAATTAATAGGAATTAATTGTGTATTTAGAAGTTTAGCATAGCTCCACTAAAAATGCTACATCAAACATAATGATATTGGAAGCCTATATAATGAAGAAATGATCCAGATGTTCATAAAAGCTTATAAAGCTTTAGAAAAAAAGGGCCTGCATGAAGAAGCTCTAATGATAAAAAGATGCCACTTGCTGTTCTGCTCTTCTTTTAAATACATCCTTTCTGAAATAATGATTATCATTTGCACTTTCATCTTAAGTTAAATAGCATATGGCTTTGGCTGATTAAAGCCCCCTCCTGGTATTAATCAGCATCTTAGTATCATGTTTCTAATGGAGGCAGCAGTTGCCCTGCTGATATTGTAAGCTTTTTAACAACATCTAAGTCTGTGGATCGCGGCTGCTGGCAAGAAATAGCTTTGAGCTTCCTATGTACAAGAGTATTGCAAAAATGTCACTTACAGGTGCGGTTTATACGAGTTTCTACAACATACTGTATTTTAAACGTTTGCTGAAACTTAAATAATAACCTTCAATAAGTAGTTACCTGTTTTTAAAAGAAAATCAGGGAACTTTTGGGCAACGTAATATTGATACATAGAGGCATCATGGAACCAGAGATTACATTACAAAGTGTTTATGTGCCTTTGAATGTCTATAAATCATGAAGTCTGTTCACATGGCCACTGTTCTAGCCTGAGCCCAGGCCAGCAGTGATGCTCACAAGCTGTGGCATGGCTTCATGCAGAAATGGCCTCCTACAGTGGCTAAGCTCAGTTTAGGAGTCTTGTAGATCTGTCACATCATCACTAAAATGCAAATGGAGAACTGCAGGCAGTGCTGTGGTGGCACTGTAGCTGCTCACACAAACACACGGGGTGTGGTTGCTCGATATTGGAAGTGTCCTGCTACTGCAACACCAGGCTGGATGGAGTGCAGGGAGACCAGACTGTGTGATTTAATGGACATTGTACTGTTCTCTGTCACGGAAATGTATAGAGATGGGGAGGCAAGCTGCTCAAATTTGACATTTCCCACAGAGACTCTGCCCATCCCAGCTCTGCTGTAAGGCTGAATTCAGTGGAGTCCTGGGGCAAACAACCGAGTGCAGAGTGCTATACCACGTTTCCTGTGTCTGTTTTGGTGGTTGGGGTTTTTTTGTTCTTTTTTTTCCCCTTGAGACTTGCTCTCATTTACCATTGAGATTTAACAATAGCCCCCAACTTAGTTACCAAACTCATTTTGTTTGTGCTGAATGGTAAAACAAACAAACAAGCGTAAAACAGCAAGAAAACTGATGTTAACGGAAAAAATTTAATAAATCTTATTATTTCAGAGGTGTTCAAAGGAGGAATATCCCAGTAAGGCTGACAAGCCAGGCAGACCTTCAGCACCTCGGTTCCTATGCATGAAGCAGTTCTGAAGACTTGTTATCTTGTGCGTTGTAGTGATAACAGAGTTTACATATATGGATACTTTCCCAGATCTGGTATTTCTGCCTTAGCACCTGGGAATCCTGTTGGATTCCATTTGCTGTTTGATGTATCTACCCTAAGGCATTGTGGATGCACAAAATCCTACAACCCTCCACTCCTTTTCTGTCTGGATCACTGTATTAAAAAAAGTGTAGAGTGCAATGCTTAATTCTATTTTACAACTAAATTTTAGCTAAGCAATACTGTCATAACTCTGTTGTTGCCACCTTTTCTTTCATTAACTCCCATCTTTCTTTTCTCACTTGTGACAGTAAGGTGTTCATCTAACAACTTCCTGAACACCAAGCGAACAATCGGTCTCTGCCCGTTTGTAAATGGCTGTTATTAACCTAATGTTTTGTCCCTGTCTTTGGAACTTCTGGCCTCATTGGATATCACCATCCACGACACTAATGCTAATTATCTAACATGGCTCACAAGAGACTTGGGTATTTTAGCTGTTGTTTCATTTATCTTACACATTTTTGCGGTAACGTGTTCTGGTGGCCATGCTTGTCTGCTGCTTCTGTCTCACAGGTTAATTTAAATTTTGAATCTTTGGCAGATGTGTATGAACTTGAATTTTTTTTCAATTCTAAAAAAATGTACAGTTGTTATGCTTAGTTGCATTCTTGATTAAAAATTGAAGACTGCCATTTTTAATCTACCATTTTCCCACTCTCCATTTTATTTTAGAATCAAATTCTACTAGAAGCTGATCTCTAGGATCTATTTCTTTTTGTGTCTCCCTATGTTTTCTTGAATGAAAATATCTTTACATCTTTATGAATAATATTTGCCTTATTGATAACCATTGACCTTCTAAATACTTTAACTATCTTTTGAATGCTAGGACATATGAATCATACTCATGCACTGAATACATAAAATAAATTATACAAACAATTTTGTTTCTTTTTGTTAGTCAGAATAGGTGGTATTAGGGCCAATTTACTCCCCAGAAGAGCTCCTCTTGGCAGTTTAATGTCTTTTTATTTAGTTATTTGCCATCTGTAACTTATTTCTATTCTATTTCTTTATTGGCTATTGATGAGGTCAAGATGGTGATTTGGCAGTTGCTGCCAGCCACCTGTTTTTCAGCTTATGCGCCCACATGGTTGTCACAACATCATGTAGATAGTACAGAACCTGCCTCTGTCCAGGAGTTTGCTTGTAATCGATTTCCTTAAGGAAGTCCCTTCTGTCACTGCTCCATCCCACTACCAGCAGTGCTCCTGAGATCCCTCAAAGAGGATGGTCCAAACCAACCATTCTTAAATTAGTGCAAATTTCCATCAGCCTTTCCATAAGTAACAGGAGAATCTGCTTCCTGTTTGAAAAGAACCACTGACATTGTGTTTCAGTTCGCAACGAACCACACATGCCTTTTTGCAAAAATTCCTCTTTGATCATTCGAGTGCCTTCATTTTTCTTCCCCACTAATTTGCCATTACTCATTTAAAAGAGGAGAACATGGAGTTACCACCGGCCATGCATCTCGGGAAGTGAACGGCAGCGATTCCACTGTGGAGTGGGATCTGCATTTGAGAAATGGAAAACGGGCCCCACATTTCTCACAGCTTTCTAGAACAGAATTTTAGCAGTTGTATCACTGCTGGGTTTCTAGGACCTCTGTGCATTTTCTGGTGGTGAGAATTATGGTTTGGGGACAGAAAACATAATTGCCTTGTTGTTTCTTTTCCCTCCTCCCTCTTAATGAGAAAGTGCTATTCTTAATGGTTTTATAGTGACATCTACAAACTTGCTCATGAAGCATTACCACACTCTGCTAAGTACTGTAAAATGAGCAAAGTGTGTTTCTTTCAGTGTCATATATTTGCTTACAAGTCTGCTATTCAGCTGCTGAATTCGACAAAGCTGCTTCTACAGAGGAAGCACAGCTGAAACTCAAGCAGCATGCAAGTTGTTGTCTTAGTAGCTCCTTTCTTTCTGAAGCCAGTCCTTACATTTTTGTCACAATATCAGGAATAAAGTTGAGGAAATAAACGTGCCTAATAGTAGAAGAATATGTGCTTGCTGTGTTTCAACTTCCGCTGGTCTTTACTCTGGGGCTGCTTACCACCTGAACCTCTGAACATGTCAGCTGAAGCCTTCCTCTAGGAGCTCAAATGGCAGAAACACCGCACACTTGCAGTAGTGCAATGGAATGGGTTTACTATAAACTGCATTGTGTGCACGGTAGTAAGAATCTGCTCCTCAGATTTCTTTTGGATTCCTCGTAATTTCTTCGCATTCACAAATGTTTCACTAATAATATACACAATAGTACTGTCAGTCTTGATGCAGAGTCTGAGTACCTATAAATTGTATGACATGACAATTATGCAATTTGGGAGTTGTGGGAGCTATAAACATTATAATAATCTGATTTAAATACTCAGTGCTCTAACAAATTAGGCATGATTATAGTGAGTTGAGTTCTGCCTTGAATGCAAATGCAGTTTCATCCAAATCCATAGCAATGCCATAAAAGTACATAGAGAGAGTGTGTGGCTCATAAAGTATTTTTTAAAAAGAAGATGTTGTATGTATTAATGAACACAAAATAAAACCTAGGGAGAAATACTTTGTGATGGGGATCGCAGGGATAATTGTTTAGATGTATGTCTGGAACAGTTAGCATTTCAAAACCTAAATATTTTATTCATACAGTTTATTTTATTTATATAAGACATTCTCCACGTGTCTGAAATTTATCTCTTTGCTCTGGACCTGCATCACTTGCACCGTTATCTTATACGATGAAGCTACAGAGCTAAACAGGCCTTGTATGGGCCCTCTGCACAACAGCAGAGGCCATGTGCTAGTAATAGTCAGGTGCTCGGTGTCTGTACCTGTCTGCACTTCTCTGGGCTGCTGCTTGTCACCTGGAGTATGGTAGTATGTAGGAGCTCTAATTGTGGGCTGGTAACCCCAGATCTACTTCAAAGAAAAAACAGTCAGTCCATTTGCTAAAAGCTGCCATTTATAAGACAAGAAAAAGCAGATGGATGTGGACAGGCAGGGAATAAAGAGAAGCAATGCCAGTATTGATCTGTATGACTGTGCACTCTGCTGCACATTGTGCTTAGCTGTCTTCTTCACAGTGAGTGCGGACTATGGAGAGGGTATCTTTATCCCAGTTTTGCACTGGGATAGATGGCTCAAAGAGGAGGGCATATGAAGGATAAAATTCCCACTTGGGTTTAATGCATAAAAGTGCCTGTAGGGGGGTAGCTAGCAGTGCCCATCTAGAGATGAGGGAGAAGCACAGATAAAGTTTTAACATCCACATTCTACCTACTTAGCTTTCTTAATTGTTGTGTGTCGAAATCCTACAGATAAGTACCAACCCCACCCTGAAGCAGTGATGCACCACAGGTTGTTTGCGAAACACCAGGAAGAGCTCTGCTCTGTGGCTGACAGTTGAACCTCTGGAGCACAACACACAGTGCTTGTTGTTCTTGTGTTGGAGACGGGACATCACAGTGAGCACTGTAAAGGTAAAACTGAATTAGGGGGAAGCCCAGGGTACTACTGTAGACAGGCAGACAGACTATTGAGCTGTCAATAGAAATCAGACTAGTCTCTAAGGTACCCATTTCCTTCCCACGCCGTGTGCATACACACACTTGCAACTTTCTGTCCCTTTCCCCATCTCCTTGAAAATATGCTAGCTACGATGGACAAGCCTAGAAGCGTGGCTATATATTCCCCCTTACCATCTGCAGCTGAAACAGCTGGATGAGTGGATCGCCATGCACTTTGGAGGTGATACCAGTGGCAAGTGTTAGATAGTCCAGCAGGCCACATTTCAGAAGAGCACCAGCACCACTCCACTTCAGAGACATGGTGCATCATTTGCGCTGTGGCCTGAGCTGAGGCATTGTACTCCATTTTAGCTGTCATGCTAAAAGACTGGCAAGAACGGAAGCTAAAATGAATTAAGTATCAGTCCACTGCATATCTGCCATAAGCAGAAACATTTGCAGTGATCAGTCAGCAGTTTATTGGCTAAGATCAACAACTGAGATAACTACAAATAAGTGGCTTTGCAGCCTTTTCTTCTAGCGTGTCTTTTGCAATCAGTATGAATTATTACAGTTGGTTTCAAGAGGTACAAAGAAAGTTCAGCTAACAAGCAAATAGATAGAAAAGAAAAGGATAAAGGGAAAACCAATGTTAATGGCTTTTCCTTACCAAAGACAGCTGGAGTTCATAACTGTATCACTATTAGTCTGCACAGTGTCGTTGTCAGTCTGAAGACAAAAAAAATCAATGTGCTGTTTTCTTTTTTCTTTGAGAACAGAAGAATGCAAGAACTAGATTAGGATAGATTAGTTCAAATATCTGGTCTGATGGCAAATAACATTGGGATCAGAAAAATGAAAATGCTGTATGAACTCTGGCCAGAAATTCCACATTTACTAGAAATCCAGTAGTGCTGTTGTTCTCTACTGGCATGCTGTTATCCTCAGTGCTGTCCTGACTGTTCACTTCTCTTAGGACATGGAAGAGGTTTCAAACATGAAATCTTCCAGAGAGATGGCTCCCATGGTGAGCAACTGGCTGACGGGTCAGGCCCACAGAGTTATGGTAAAGGGGGTTACATCAGGCTGGTGGGCAGTGACTAGTGGGGTTGCTCAGGGTTCCATTTTAGGGCCAGTTCTTTTTAATGTTTTCATAAACAACTTGGATGTAGGACTACAAGGTGTTCTGAGCAAGTCTGCAGATGACACCAAATTGGGATTCCATTGAGGGTGGAGAGGCTTTGCAGAGAGATCTGGACAGATTAGAGAACTGGGCAATCACCAACCGCATGAAGTTTAACAAGAACACGTGATGGATTCTGCCCCTGGGAAGGGGCAACCCTGGCTGTCCATACAGACTGGGTGATGAGACGCTGGAGAGCAGCCATGCTGAGAGGGACTTGGGGGTCTTGGTCGACAGCAAGTTGAACACGAGTCAACAGTGTGCCCAGGCTGCCAGGAAGGCCAACCGTATCCTGCACAGCATTGCTAGCCAGTCTGGGGAAGTGATTGTCCCACTCTACACTGCACTGGTGCGGCCTCAAGTACTGTGTGCAGTTTCGGGCACCACAGTACAAAAAGGACATAAAATTATTGGAGAGTGTCCTAAGGGGGCAACTAAGATGGTGAAGGGTCTAGAGGGGAAGAAGTATGAGGAGAGGCTGAAATCTCTTGGTTTGTTCAGTCTGGAGAAGAGGAGGCTGAGGGCAGACCTCATCGCAGCCTACAGCTTCCTCATGAGAGGGAGTGAAGGTGCAGGCACAGATCTCCTCCCTCTGGTGNAGGGAGTGAAGGTGCAGGCACAGATCTCCTCCCTCTGGTGCCCAGCGATAGAGCCTGAGGGAATGGCATGGAGCTGCGACAGAGGAGGGCTAACTTGGACATCAGGAAAAGGTTCTTCAGTGAGAGGGCAGTCGGGCCCTGGAACAGGCTCCCCAGGGAGGTGGTCACAGCCCTGAGCTTGGCTGAGTTCAAGCAGCGTCTGGGCAACGCTCTCAGTCATCTGCTTTGATTGGGCTGGTCCTGTGTGGAGCCAGGAGTTGGACTCAATGATCCTTATGGATCTCTTCCAACTCGGGATATTCTATGATTCTATGATTTTAGCCAGAATATTTTGTGCCATGACTGCAACTGCTTTCATTATTTACAGTCAGTGCTCAAAGAGTCTTTAAGAAAGAACCTAGTTCTAAGGTGGTGGTTGCTCACAGCCAACATCCCCATATGATCCAAAGAGGAACTCAGCTGGTGATGGTGCAATGTACTTTTGAATATGATGAAAAAACAAATTTCCAGTGACTTCTTATTAAAAATCTCTTAGTATTTTTCTAAAAGTAGGGACTTCCTGACCAGTTTTCAACATGGATAATGTAATTGTTAAATCCCCTTTGCTGACCTAGCTATTACTCGCTTTTTGTGCTGCCCAAAAGGGTTATAGAGTATTACTATGTCTTGCTGAACAGCTGATGGTCTCATGGTCTCAGAAAGCACCATTCCAGCAGTTCCTGAAATGCAGCACTGCCAACTCTTGCAAGTTAAATGCAAACCTCACAGCATGTTTTCTTAAAGCTTCAGTTCCTTGACTCAATGATTAGGTGAAAATCTTAGTTTTCATAAAAAAGTAAGCACCTTATTTTATGAAGACGTATATAGAGAAAAACTTGATTATATATACTTTTACAGGACCAGGAAATATCAGGCTCAGAAGAAACTGAAATGTATTATATTTTTAGAACACTCCTGAGTTTTTAGACCTGGCCTGTGTGTTTTTAATTCTTGGTTTTTCATACTGAAAATGTAGAAATTAAAAATTATTTCTCTGTGCACTATTTCATGAGATAGTGCTGTTTGAATCCACTCTGATTAATTTTTAAAGAATTTGGTGGGCTGAAATTCCAAAAAGATAAATTTTTGTTTTATTAGTTGTTAGATAAATGATGTGGTGGGAATACATCATATCCTTTCTTTTGATAGTTAATTAAGAAATATCTGATTGCATGCAATGTAGAAAGTGGACCTTTCAATTCAGTGTTAATGCATATACTTCTTGTCCTAAGATAACTTATCTCCAAAGGAGGAAAGAAAAAAAAGGTGAACTTTCTGTATTTTTCCCACGTGTGAGAAAAGAGCCCATAATCTGTTGATAATGCAGTAACTGGCCCTAGAAGGGAAAGAAATGACATGTGTAGTTCTGGGAATGCCTTAGAAGAAACCTTCCCATGACAGGCTGTATGACTGCTTAGCAGGTTTCTGTTGCCCTTCCCAGAGGTTTCTTAACAAGATCTGGGGACTGGCCATTGCTCTTTTTGGATGCATCTTTGTCTTGGTTCTCAAGCTCTGTGTTGCTGTCTGGCATTGAGTCACTGTAAATTTCCCCACCTTGTCAACTGGCAGTGGAATCAGCGTTGATTTTATTAGGTGTGCTTTCTCCCGTCTATTTATGGATCAAAATTTAAAAAAAAAAAAAAAAAAGAGAAAAGCTTCTAAAACAACTACTGCCACCTAGTGTCATACCAAACTCAGAAAATCCCACACAGGCAGCTCAAGCTCTTCCCACTGGAAAAATCCTCGGCAATAAATCAAATTTCCATTGATTTCACTTGGCACCAACTTCCTCAGACATTAATGTTACAGCTTGCACAGCTAACCCTAAATATTTTCCATCATTGTATCCAGGGAAATAGTTTTACATGGGGTACCTGAGAATCTGTGTGTGTACATTGACGTGATGACAGAGAATTTAATTCCATTCTGCAGCTTTACACTAATGTGGAGGTGGACATTACTTGGCTGCCTGTGGCAGGGTAGCAGCCCGTGACAGTGGTGTTGTAGGTCAAGAAATGTGTTTACCTGCTCATTTACCAGTTTCAGAAAGCTGGGTCTCAGCTACGTAATAACTATTTAAAGGTATTTGCCATACTGAGATAAATAACACCATTCATTTTAGCATATTTTAATGCACTGTAATAAGTATTTTTACCTGATCTTTTTATGATGGAAAATCCTTAAACTAGAACTTAGCACAAGGAATTTGTGATGCAGCATTCTCTTCTGAATGATACAATTTCTAATGATCATTCGTGTTGAATAAAAACTATTATGAGACAAGGCACACCAGAAGATATTAATTACACTTTTTGGTGCTTGTGGCTATAATTCTGACTGAAATGAATTGCATCATTTAATAATGTGAGGCTTGATACACTGTGCGCTGTTAAATATCCTTTCCACAAGACTCAGTCAGAACAGTGCTGTCACCGCTCACCTCTAATGGCTGTATGCTGAAAGCCAAGTAAGATTATCTCTGTCTGATCAGAGGTTTTACCAGCAATGGAATCCATGGAGATTCCTGCAAATACTTTGGGCTCAACTAGAGCCTATTCTCTGGGGTTCTCAGTGGTCTTAGAAATTAAGTAATCCTCCAAATATTTATGACAGCAGTTACATATATGTTCATGGGAACAGTACTTTGAAGTACGTACTATGTTTCACTGTTAGCTATAGAGTTAGGCCCAGAGTCCAAAAGTTTTGTCTGTGTTTCCTGTTCTTGGATCAGCACAGTTCTCAAATTACTGTAGCAGGATTTAGAAAATGAAAGAAAATGGGGGACTAATAGTCAAGACTCTGAAAAAGAGTAGGAATTGTCAAGAACCCTGAGTGAATGCTCCATCTGCTCCTCAGAGGACTGCAGAGTAACAGCCAACATGACACAGACATTCTAGAGCAGCTTATGAAAAGCTAAAGTAACTGAAGTTATGAAGGAATGTTTGACTATCGTCTTCTTCCATGTCTTAGTGATCATCAGCAGATCTGGGAAAGTTTAGAACAGCAACGTGAGAATAGTCTATGAGCTGTGAAGGGCATAAAAACTAGCAGAGCTCCCGATGAAGGAAAATGCTAAGCAGCTGCTTAGTTTTCAGTACATGAATATTCCCTGAAGTTTAGTGTGTCCTCAGTCTTTGCTGGATTGGCAAATTAGCGCTGTGAGGTTAAAGGACTGTTTTCCACAAACCCTTCATTCCCGGTGCTTTGAGAAAGTGAGATACATTTTCTCTTACACAGCATCTTTGTCCATGCTATGCATGTCCTGTTATTTTGGTGGTATTGCTCACAAGAATGGGATAATCTGACCCTATGCATTAGTCTTATGCAGACTGACACAGACAAAGCTTTTGCATTGTAAGAGGTGGAGTTGAGGTTAATGCTGAATTTATTGCCTCTTCATCTTTCCAAGCTTACCAGTAAAGAAAGAGCAGTGAAGACACAGCTATTCTGTTTTTCTTCACTAAAAATAACTCTCAGTTTTAAACTTTTTTTTTTTTTAATCCTGAGGGTAGAGTTTGAGAGAGTCTTGAAACTTTTCAGAACTTACTGACCAAATATCTCCTTACTCTGCCATGGACAGCATCCACAAATATTTTAACACAAACACCCCCCCTTCCCCCCCTTCTATCTTGACATTTCTTGACCTCCTCACATACAGGAGGCTTAATAAATAATCTCCATGTTTTCTGTGAAATACATTATAAATAATGTAATTACAATGTTGGTCATTCAGATTAGCCTGATCTATGGATACATCCCAGCACCACATTGGACTCAAAAAGAGAATGCCTCTGAGCATTTTGGACAAATGTCTGCAAATCTGTACAGATAGTTTCAAGTCTTTCAGCTACTGGTGCTTCTAAACTTGAAAAAAAAGAATCTGTGTACACAGGTAGAGCTAATAATATCTGCAAGGTATTTCCTGGCAGCCTGTGAAACAAAAATGCAATTACAACATGAGTGTTCTCTGCTCACATGCAGAACTTAAAACCAGCCTGGAAACTTGGTTATAACATTATTTGATTATTTGTTTTGCCTGTTGTATGAAATAAAGTACATTGATATTAGTACACTACACACGATGCTTGAATAGCTGTCATATAGTCAGCCATGAGTCATAAGATCTAATTGCATCTTGTATGTATTACTTAAAGTCTTCAGTTCACTTGAAGTGAATTTAAAGTTTCAGTAATCCTGAGCAATCAAAAATGGGTAGGTCACAAAAATAATGAGATTTTGAATCAGGAGATCTAGAAGAGTCATATTGGACTCCCCATTACCTTCTTCTAGAGTTTATGTTCTGCCTTGCAAACAGGAGCGATATAAATGAACCGTTTCTTCTTTTTTCATTGAAAGCAGAGTCAGATAAGCAAGGAACTGAAGGTTTAAAGAAATAAAATATTATAGGAGAAGTAATGAACTATCTGGATATGCAACACTAAGTCAAAGAACCTTGCTATTGTTCTGTACAGACATCTCTCTATTTTTTGGAATTTCTTTAAAAATCAGAGCCAGATTGTGTTTTGCACATCCAAACCAGTATTGAATAGTGGGAAAGTTCCATCAGATCTTTTCCATTCTTTTCTGCAGTCAGCAATACAAAGGGAGACCAAATGATATTATATGAGTGTCTAGTTTTCACTTGTTCCGCAGTGTTGTGGTGATTGACTGTTGAAGAATGGCATAGTGGAGCCCTTAGGGTACCTGTTGTGGTTCACTCTCCCTGGTTTCAGAGTGCATTTTTACTTCAAAATTAGAAGAATTTAAAAGCCTCAAAATAGATGAGACATTTTTTGAGAGCAGTCCTAAGTGTCTAACCTCTAGATTGGATGGTAGTGTATTCAGTGCAGGCTGTGCTGTGGTGAACATATGCCTTGGGAAGAAGGAAGAATCATGTAAGCACTTGGGAGAGCCCTACTTTGACAAGGTTTGGGGGTAACAACTTCCCATTATGATTTCTCTACAGTACTGAGTTCTGAATGAAGTCACTGCATCAGCATTACTGATAATTTAGACAATTCAGCTCTACACAGGAGCGTTCTTCAAAAAGGTCCTCTTTTTAGTGTGTTTGTTGTCATATTTTGACCTGGCAAAAAGCAAAGGCAAAATAAGCCATGTTTCTACTTACTTTAGCATGTAGCCTCAAATTTTTGGCTGAAATCATACTTGCAACAGACACCTGCAGTACATCTATTCAGTTTGTAGAAGCAGAATTCTCAAAGTTCTTAGAGCTATGGTAATTAAGCACTGTGGGCAGACTGTTAAATATAAACAGTACTTTCTTAAGAGAACTTTTAATCTGCATAGACTGACACAGACCAGAGGAAGAACGTCTTACAAATAACTGTTTCGACCTTTACTTTGTGATTTTAAACATGAGCTTTATGACAACTGTGGAGAGGTGAGAGTAGAAGCTCTAAATGTTAATATCTCACTCTTCCATGCAGTGTGACAGTGGAGAGAACTAATGCTTCCTGGCTGGGTGGTTCAAATGAGATGCCTCAGAGACAGATTTCTCAAAAGGCCTATGAAAGAAATGTGGATCTCCATGGCCATGGATTTTTGTGTACAAAGGAACTGGGCCCTTCACAGTCTGTGACACCAGTTGTAATCTTGAATTGGACATGTATGTGATTATTGAAACTTGGTAGGGGGTCTTCCGATACGGTCCCTCTCTGAGTGGTTTCCTGTGTTTATTCTGCCTCCCTGTCCCTTGTGTCTGCCTTCATGCTGGTTTATTTTTCAAGTGCCTGTTCAGGCCTATTCAATTCTTTTTTTTTTTTTTTTTTTTTTTTTTTTTTTTTTACTTCATGTAGCATGTGGATGATAAATTATCACACAGAAGTTACTTCTCATTATTTGTATTGATTTATATTAATTTATAGCAGAAGCTATTCATGGCAACAGTATTCTAGATTGATTCAACAGAAAGCTATCAAACACATTCTAATGAAAAAGCTGTATAGAAAGCATGAGCTTGACATTTCACCACTTAAGCTTATATTTAACCTTTAAGCATGAGTAGTCTCATAGGCTATGCCTTGAAAGTGCTTGTGTTACCTGAGCTGAAATTACTGGAGGGTAAAATACTGTACAATTTAACCAACATATTAAGGACAGAATTAGGGACAGAAGGCTACAGGAGCCTTGTTCCAGAGATGTTCACAATTGTCGTACATTTGTTAATTAGCAGAGAACTATTGTGTTCCAAGCATTTTTTAGCCTGGAACAAAATGAAAGGACTTGATTCAGACATTCATAGGGAGAAATCCAGGGCCTGTTGAAGTCAGTGGGAATTTTGCCATTGATTAAGAGGGCCAGGATTTCACACATAATCTAAATACAGATGCCTGGAAGAAGATGGGAAGCAGACATAAATTCGGCAATAACAGACACAATGAGCTCCATAACATCACCTTGCGGCGAGATGCCTACCAGTGGTGAAACCCTAATGAAAAACATCTTTCAGAAAGTGCTTTCTGCACATTTTTTCTGTACTAGTGCATAAATCAATATACACTGGTAAGAAATTAAAGTTATAGAAATGTGCCTTGGTCTTTCTATTGCAGTAATACTGATTCATGACAATGTAGAAGAGCTTAAAATGGAAATACTTTAGCTTAGCTGGAGGATAATGGGCTCTGCAGAGGCTCTCGTGTATTTCATAATCTGTGCTGACAAACTATGGAAAAAAAACATTTTGGCTAAATCATCATTCATAATAAAACTACACACTATGATTAATTACTTCTGCGTTTCTAAGGTGAAGTAAGGACAGAGGGACTAATGTAATTAGCAATGGTGAGGAAAAAGAACTTCATATTATCTTGGAAATCTCCAAGTCACATAGACATTTATGTGAAAATTGCAGAAGGCAGATTTGTCAGAGCTCAAAAGCTGACACCACGTTTCTGTTCATAGATAAACTGTGTGAAACACAAAGATCAGAAATATATTTTCTATGATTTTGATATGCACAGACATCCTCTAATGTCTCAAAATTGTTCTCAAGAGTTTAGAAAGGGCGGAATAATAATATTGGTGAAAGTAGATGTCTGATTCTAAAGGATTAAGAAAAAATCTGTTCTTGAAGGTTTTAGGTTTTTATAGGTCTGTATTGATCTTTCCTTCTGTCAGTTAAAAAAGAAAAAAGGTTTTAAAATTAAATTAATATTTGATGGTTTTCAGCTAGCAACAGCTGTTCTGGTGGCTCACCTGAATCTGATCAACTATTTCTTTTATTCAGTGAGAGAAAAGCTGCAAACAATTTAATCAGTGTCTTCATCAACTTGCATCAGCTGAGGATCTGGCCTGAAAATAAGTCAACATCCTTCTTTTCCCATTTACTGTGTTTATCTTTGGGATGTCTCTGCCCTCAAGAGGGCTTTCTCAGCAAGGGACATTGGTGAGTGCTCTTTCTAATGTAAAGGTTATTTTGGTTTTATGGCATAGAGCATCTTACTTTGTTGCACCACCTATGTATTTATTTATTTGGGACCTGGGTAAAGAACAGGTCAATGAAGAAATGTGTGTGCCTTTCAGATATTCTCTCTCTCTGCTTTTCATAGACAAACCTCTTATAGCAGTTTTCAGTACCAGCCTTTCTCTTTTTCCTTCTCTCTTTGATATCTTACTAGCGTATTTTGTTTGTGAACTGCTTTTCCACACTGCCATGAGATACTGAGTGATGCTGGCTTTGGGAATTGCCGTGCATACCTCCTGGTACACAGCTAACGATAATCAGAGTGGTTTGGGTTGGAAGGGACCTCAAAGATCAACTAGTTCCAACCCCTCTGCCATGGGCAAGGACACCCCCCATTAGACCAGGTTGGCCAAAGCCCCATCCAGCCTGGCCTTGGATGCTGCCAGAGAGGGAAATCCACAACTCTGGGCAGCCTCTTCCAGGGCCTCACCACCCTCACAGTAAACCATTTCATTCTAATATCTAATATAAACCTACCCTCCTTCAGCTTAAGGCCATTACCCCTTGTTCTATCACTACCTGCCCTTGTAAACCATCCATCTCCAGCTTTCTTTCCAGCCCCTTCAGGTACTGGAAGGTTGCTATGAATTCTCTCCAGAGCCTTCCCTTCTCCAGGCTGAACAACCTCAACACTCTCAGCCTGTCCTCATAGGAGAGCTGCTCCAGCCTTTGTGGCCTCCTCTGGACTTGCTCCAATCACCACCCTCAGCCTGCTGGTTGCAGGTTTACCAGGTCAGCACCAACCTCTAATGCTGCTGGAAATGTGAGAATCCTGCTTCTCTGTGGAATGCAGAAGGCTCACTTACAAGAGCACATTTTTAAGCCCACAAGTCTGAGTGCATTTGAAATGTGTGCAGCTGAGCTCTCTTGGTCCTAATGAAAACATGCATCTGGCAGCACTGAAATTCTTGCCTTAAAATAATCCCACTCTTTGGGGGTTGTTGATTTAATAACACTGTGGACCCTTTTTCTCTCTCCTAGAGTGCCTGGGTTTTTTTTTTTTCTTTCTTGTCACCACAACAAACAGTGACAGATATTTTATTCCACCTCTGGTTTATTTCTTGCTTCCTTTTTAGACCATTTTGAATGTTTAAGTTTAAAGCATTTCACAGAGCTCAGCAATTAACCTAATTTTAATGAATCATTTTAGTTCTAGCACCCTCCTCCTTACTAACAGACTGTCCAATCACTCAGTATTGCCTATATCATAATTTTTTTATCTTCTACAGCCACTTATTTAGTGCAAAATAAATGCAAATTATTTTTACAAAATTTTGTATCAGTACAGACGTCCTTCTACCACCTAGAAAAATATTCAACTTCACCTATAACTTATGAACTTTCTCACTTAGCTTCTGGTGTGTTCATTTGTCATGGTTCAAAAGACCTGTGGTTCTGCCTGCAAACTTGAAGCATTATCCCATTATCACTAGGGATCAATATGTAATTTTACCTCCAAAAATACTTTTCAAAGGTCTGTTTTTCCCATGGCTACCCTGTGTATGCTCTTAATTATAGTCATGACTAATTTTAACAAGTTGGACAATATTAATTCCGTATTGCAATGAAATATCTTTCCCAGCTGATTTAGAAAATTGGGGCATTTTAACTATATCTGTTTAGGTGAATTGTTTAAAGAGCTGGTACACAGCTGCAGTTGTATGAAATTATACAGTCTCAAGTTTAAACTGTTAATATACATTGCCGGAGACAGCTTGAAATAGCCCTGTAAAAAAATGCAGGCTCTCTAATTTATCTTTAAAATATGAAGTCGGTACGAACAGATTCTTCCTCTAGTTCTTGGCAGTTTGTTCTTTACTTAAATTTCTAGCAAAAGTTGAAAATCTCTCTTTTGAATCTGCCTGCTGTTTTGCATGCCTGAAGCTGGAGCTCTGGACTGGGAGAGAAATTTGGATTTTAAAGCTGTAAATGCCAAGGTTGGATCTAGGTCTTAAATATATAAAAATCTATGTGTTGTTAGATTTGAAAACCTGGTTTACCTTCAACTTCTCTTTGGAGTCATACTTCTAGATATAAATTGTCCTATATATAGTTATGTTTCTGGTGATTTTTCAGGTGGGAAGCAAATATAGTACCTTTTTCTACTCAGCAGGCTAAAGTAAAAACAATCCTTAGTGTTTTGGTGGATTTTTTTTTCCAGTTAGGAAAGAAGAGATAGCTGTTACTGGGAGACATGAAACTGCCATTTCATTGCCCCTCTTGATGAGCTCTTCCGTGTAATAGAGTGGCATGCCTTTCGGTTGCCTCTTCTGAGGACCTCCTCCCCTCCATAGGCTGAGGTCAAGATGTGTCATCTCACTCATTTTTTCCATCACTGTAAAATGTAATTATCGCAACCATACAGTTAGCCTGTGCTGTCTAACAGTCCACCTAAGGGTACCACAGCCATAGATCCCACATCAGTACTTGCTTTCCCAAGAGCTGGTGAGAGACTGCTTCATCTCCTGAAAATGTGCTTTGATTTTCCAAGCACCTTACAGGTCATAGGTATAAGCATCCCAAATGGCAGGAACAGGCAAACATTTTATAATCCTGCAGACTGAATTTACTTTTTTTTTAAAAAAGAAAAATGTGGTTAGTTGACTTTTTATGTCTGTGTGTATTTTTTATTATTGGATTTGGTCTGTTCATCTTCTGCTTATATTGTATGTGGCATAACAAAGCCAGCTTTTCCTCTCTCTAAAACCGTTAGGAAGAAAGTATAAAGATATGGTTGTTACAATAGATGTTTCAGGTTTCTTTTCTACACATGTATGAGGAGAATTCTTTGTGATGGCAGATCTAGGGAAGTGGAAAGAGGCAGGAAAAGGTAAAGTACCAAAGAGATTGAGACCTAGTTCATGAAAAATAAAAAACTGGGCTTGGGATTGGCAGAGAGAAGCCATGTTCTGGGCAAACATCGAATATTGCTCTGTAAAGCAGAAAACCTAAATTAGTCCTGTGTTTGGTTTTAGGTTTGTGGCTTATAAAGGCTAAATGCACTATCTTATGTTTTCTCCTTTCCATATGTGACAAACTGAAATATTCCCTCTTGTACCTTTAATTCAGGCTTGCCTCTGAGGGGAATGCAGCAGATGTGCAAATGGTCCCTCTGCTTGCCATAGAGATGCTCTGCAGAGCATTGTGAGATGACACCACTGCAGCCCATAGGTCTCTGCCATCCTGCAAAGAGCACCAGCTGTTGAACTGTGGCCCATGAGAATTTAAAGCGGGTTCTGCTGTGGCTCAAGCTCTGCTCCTGTCCCGAGAGCACGGGAGACCCCTGCCCTCCCTTGACTGGCCACAAAGTAGGACACCCAGTCAGCTAGTTCATGTGTAGCTGTGATACATATAGGTGCATCAGGGCCTCTGTGTGTGCAATTGAACCTTTCTTCACTATGTGGCATCTATATCTTTCATCAGTTACATCCATTGCACTCCGAGCTTTTTTATGACATTTTCATGTCTGCCTTTTCTTTTGCCCTCTTTGCTCCATGCCCCATTTTTCATGAGAACAAATTCCTCCCCTCCCTCTCCTGATCCTTTTTTTCCATTTCATTTTTATATCATTTGCTTCTTATATTTTCTTTACAGTACCTGCGGCAGCTGCTTTGCAGGTCCCCTGCTGTGCAAATCGCCCTTCACAGAGGAAGATCTTCCTGTCAGTGACTGACAAGAGGTGCCAGGAGCAGGCTAGGAGACTTTTAAAACCTGTGAGTTGGCAAATCAGCAGGTACCTGTGAGCAGTTCTGGATACGCCCCTAGCATTAGTTCCTATCTTGTATCAAAGGGTTTTTAGCATGATATGGCCCACAGGCAGAGTTTCAGGTTAAAAGGAACACACTCATAGTGTTTGACTGCATCTATCATCTCGGGTTTTTTTGTTTTAAATGTAATGACACCAGAAGTTTGTTCTTGGGAAGGATTTTTGTTTGTGTGTTATTGTTTTTTGTTTGGGTTTTTTTTTGTTGTTTTGTTCCTTTTTTACAGGGACTGTGTTTACAACATCCTAAAAAAGCAGAAAATGTTCTTAGTACTAAATAGCTCCTGTTTTTCTTCTCCAAAAAAATTAAGATGCCTTTAATATTTTCCAAGGATGACAATGTTGAAGAGGCTAAGATACATCAAAGACTGAAGGGAAAGAGGAAGGGACCTGCTGTAACTACCAGTTTCTTTAGGGAAAGATGTGGGATTTTAGGTGAGACTGGGAATGCTCTGGACAGTCCTCTCCGTGATATACAGGAGAAGGTAAAAGGTCTGGAGGATTTTAGAAACTTGCTTTAGTTCCTGAACCACTTAAAAGAGGTTCTAAAATCAGTCCAAAGTGAAAGAACTTTGCACAAGGTGTAGCTTTCAAGCAAAACGCCTCTTGAATCAAATGCAGAATAAATAGCCTGAATAAAGGGCACAGAATTTGGTCCACTGTGATCATTTGATCTGAGTGGCTTAAGGCTTTGCAGGCTTCATACTTACAAAACAGCTGTAAAATGCAGGAAATATAAGTAGCCATGGTCCGACATTTCCCCATCTGTTCTTAATGTTTAATAATTTTCTCCCTTCTCTGAGCATATTAAGTTTATTTATAAATTTTAAAAATGTTTGATTTTATATAACAAGCTTAAAGCTATAATGGCCTTTTTGCTCCAAATTGCTCAAAGCACCCTCCTTTGCCAGATGGAGGGTATTAATTTTTCTAGAGAAATTTGTGTGTAAGGTACAGATGGATAAAGCACACTTTTTAGCACATCAGGCTTGGCTTTGCTGTTCTGTATGTGTTTGTGTTCTCTAGAGCTTCTGTGTCGTGAGTGTCTTTAAAGGCCTCAATTCTCTTTTGCCTTCCTCTAAGGATGATGGAGAGTGAGCAGTAAGCCCTGGTTCTCACATCTGAAACAAATGTTTTACTAACTGGAAAAAATCCCCTCCCTCTTAAAAGCTTGCTAAGTATCATCATCAGCATGCTGGAATCAGTGACAGTTTTGCTGTTGAGCTGAACAGCACTAAATACAACTAAATGCTTCTTTAGGTAAGAACAGGTTTTAAAACATTTTAGGGAAGGTTTGTTTTCATATATGAGATTATACATGCTATGGATAGGCTGGATCTAAACATCCATGTATCTAAAAAGTGTCAGAGTACAATCTCCCAGGTTTATGCTGATAGTACCCCATTTTAGCTGTGTCCACGCTCATTCTGTGAGTGGGACGTAGCTGTAGCTTCTACTGCACGCCCCAGAATGCTACACTGGGGAGATATGCTGACCTAAATACCTTTCCGGCCTCTATGCTTCCTAACTTTGGTTTATACAGCAGTCTCAAATCTTTTTATTCTGTAGTGGTTATCATTTTGAGGATGTTTCCAACTGAAAGTTTAATATCTGAAATAAAAATATACCACAGGCTGTGACCTGCACCTGCTTATATTTATGTAGCAGTCCAGTGGAGTGAATGAAAATATGCCTCTTTACGTAAAGATTGAATATGGTCCAAAATGGGTTGTGTTTCACATAAATGTCCAATTCGGTAAAGTCAAGTGGGTTTTTAATTTAATAATACCTCGTGTAGTTATTTCATTATAATGCAGGGACTGATTCACCATACTTTTGTCCCTCAGCAAACTGAAGATAGAAATGGGAGCTGGGTAGATGGGTGGGAATAGACTGTGTAAGTAAAAGAATCCCTTCCGGTTTTATTTCAGATTTATTTGCCCTCTGATGAGACAATTTTGTTTATAAATCAGTAAGATCTTCTGGTGGTTATAAATTAACATCACTTTTACCAAGATTCCTAACTTTTCTAAAAATTGACCAGGTTCCCACCTGAACTGAAAATTGGTAATTCAAGAGATTCTAATGTTCTTGGTGGTTGTAGTAAGCTGCTAGAATTGATATCGTAGCTCTTCTTTAACAAAGTAATTGTAATGGTGAGAATCACAGAATCACAAGGG